>JAHHUM010001732.1:432289-992694 GCA_036173005.1 Crenichthys baileyi | reverse complement strand
ATCTGAGTGGGGAAAGACTGTGCATTGATTATCTGGACAGGTGTCTGAGTTGAGGAGGACTGTCCAGTGCTCCTTTGGACAGTTGCCTGGGTCGGGAAAGGCTGCCCATTGTTTCTCAGGACAGGAATTAGCTTCATTATATTTTTTCCATCGGCTCCAACAGCCGGCATTGCCTGGTAGAGGACACTGCTTCTACTCAAGAAAAACAACAAAAAACATGGGAATGTGAGAAAAACAACAGAAATATCATACGTACACATTTCTATCTCCTAAAAACATTCCTCTGACAGATACACTGTGTTGTTTAGGGGTTATTAATGGTTCACTAATTAAAAGATCAGCAGATAGGTCCTCATAAATGAATCTTCTGACATAGTTTTGCAAACAAACTGCTGCCAAAGCAGCAGATTTTGAGCTTTAAAAAAGCCCACAGGCCTTCAATGAATTGTTTAACATTTGGAAATAACTAATTAGCTTTTCTGCAAGTTGTGGATGAGACCACAGGTTCCTTTTACAGCAAACACATTTAAAATAGGAGGTGAAATCTGGAATTAATGAGGTAAATTTCAGGCTTAGTTGCTCTCGTTTCGGTTGGTTCTTGTAAACATGTCGGTCATATGTTGGTTTAATGATTGATGGCCACGTCTTTAGAAACAACCTTATTTCATGTGCTCTGCAATGACATGTTACTGTCAGAAACTATTATCAAAACGTCACACAAATGACTGCAAATTATTCATTTAATGTGGAAATGCCACCAGCAAGAGCAAATAATTTCAAATGTCTCAAGACTTCATTTTTGTCCCCATAATATTTCAGCACTTTACTAAAGAATTAAACCTTAGTTTGGTTTAAACTTATCTAGGTGCAATTTAAATTATGTAAAGCAGCAGATAAATGTTATCTTTAAGTTTTTAAAGTGCTGGAGTTTTCTTGTCTTTATTTTCACTGAACAGTAGAAGAGTTGTCTCCAACATACCTGTCCATGTCGTTTCTGCTAAACGGATAAAACCTGGTTTACAATGGAGGGAATGGAAGGAGAAAGCCACAGGGAACAAGCTAATTCCTGCTGTCCGCTTAGTGCGGATCACAGATATTAAACCGGCCAAGACACCTAATGACGCTATTCATCCTTAACGTTTCCAAGATGTCCGTTCATCAACTCATTACCACTCACATCTGATTTAAACACGATAGCTTTCCCTCAAAGAACACTATCAACTGAAGTATTGAGGTTCCACTTTTTCTTCTACTGCTCTGACCTTGCAGATGTTTCGATAGCCTATTGCTGCCCCCTTTCGGCTGGGGTTTCAAAAATAAACACACCATCGCCTTCGTCCCGAAAAACCGCTCCATAGAAGGTGACAGATCATGAAGGATTTTAAAAATTAAACGCACATCAGCAAAAGTGATTATGTTTTCAAAGTTTAACTTACCAGGAAAGAGTTTACTTTAGCTCACTGGAAATAAAAAAAAATATTTTATGTTATCTTTTTCATTTCCTTGAACTTTTCTTTTTTTTCTTGAAATTTCCAACCATGCAAAGTTACCAATTCATCTCTAATAACTTTTTGTTCATGTATGGTTGAGGGTTCCCATACTTTTTAGATTTTTTTTAGAACTACAAAATAGTTCATAAATAAAATTTCATTTTAAAAAATTCCATTAAACGTCTTTTGAATATATTTTAAACGTCCACATACTGTCATCTAATTAATGTATTTCTTTATTTATTTCTGGAAGAACAAATTATTTAAATGTGTATTCTACCCGATGAAGAAGACAGGACATCTGTCCCCTAAGAACTAGTGTGACCCTCCACCAGTCTCCAACATCGATCTGAGGAAGGTTTGTCACACTTCTCGCTTTTCAGCTGTGTGATTTTGAAGGGGTTTCTTGCATGTACAAGATGTGGGCTTTCACTTAGTCCACAGTTTTCATTTTTTAATTATCAGACCCTACTTGGTGGACTTACAGGCAGGTTCTTGGTTATTGTCATTTCACAGAGTCCAGTTCTATTTCAAATCAGTTTATTTATATAGCACTGGTTCACAACAGATGTCACCTAAAGGAACTTTACAAAACAAAAAGATACAGTTCAGATTCAGAAATATATAACTAATTTAAATCCAATTGCATAGACACATACAAAGTCAATTACACACATTCTAATTCCTGCATCCATAACCAGGTTATCCTTGCAGGCTCAGAATCAAAATCAGCTTTATTGGCTAAGTTTGTGTGCACAAGCACGGAATTTTACTTCAGTTTCCATCCACTCACATTTAATTTCAACATCAGTTCAAACAACAATCACAATGTCTACAAAAGTTAAATGTCTTCAGTTTATTTCTGATTGTACAGACATGCACTTTGAAATTAACAGTGGAAGGGCCCTTCTGTAGGTCACATGATGACATTTGATAGTTTTTGGAGACTTCTTTGTCAATTTTCTCTGTTTATTTCTTCCAGGCGGAGGTTCTGAGTGGAGCAATCAGTGTTGGAGAGTGGACAGGTAGGTGAGCGGAAGGTAAGTAGAGAGAATCTCTGTTTCCAAGAAGCAGGTTCCAGGAGCGGAAGGGAGACCAACAGCAGATGACACATGGAGGAATTTCAGGAGAATCCACAGAGCAAACACAGTGCACTGGAAAAGATGAATCCGGCCACAGACACCAGAAGAATCCTGGAGGAAAAGGAACATAAGCTTAGGTAACAGTTTGGGTCATGAAAAGAGAAACACAACTTTAGAAACGCAGGCAAGGTTTAGCAATTAACCTAAACTGTCATGTTTTTGAAAAATGAGAGGAAGCCGGAGTACCTGGAGACAACCCACTTATACACGGGGAGAACATGCAAACACCATGCAAAAAGACCCAAGGCAGAGATTCAAATCCAGGAGCTTATGTTGCAAGGCAACAGTGCCACCAACTGCTCCACCTCGCAGACCCGTATTTGCCATTAGTGAGTTAGTCATGTTCTGTACCGCTTCCTTCATAGTGGGTCGCGGGGAAGCTGGTGCCTATCTCCAGCAGTCTATGGGTGAGAGGCTGGGTACACCCTGGACAGGTCGCCAGTCAATCGCAGGGCGTTGTTGCTAACATCTCGTGTGAATTTCATGTCAACAGATATTCAGTTTGATTCAGTTAAATAAATAATTAAAATATTTATTCAAAATGGAAATTAAATGTTGTCTTTACTCATATTATAAAGGCTTCTTCAAAGAGGTGAAAATGCTAATGGCTGTGAGCAGGAAGGATCTCCTGTAGTGGTCGGTACTACAGCAGATCTGAAGAAGCCTCTGACAGAAAATACTGTGTTGTTTGATAGTTTCATGAAGGGGATACTCACGGTTGTCCATGATGTTCGTCGTTTTGTGAAACACCCATCTTAGCACATCTAAGCCTTTTCAAGTCCCTGGCCCTGATGCTGCTACCCCAGCAGATGATGGCAGAAGAGATCACACTCTCCACAACAGACTTATAGAAGATATGGAGCATGTTGCTGCAAACAACGAAGGTACAGAAAGTACAGTCTGTTCTGTCCTTTCTGTTGTCCCAATCTGTTGTCCAGTTGCAACTGCAGAGTCATCTGAGTATGTCTGCAGAAGACAGAAACAGTTGGATTAGAAATATATTTACTGAAAAAAAAACATTAAAACAGAACTTATGCTGTTTATCAGTGTGATTGATAGTATATTAAAAACTGTGGTGGGTTATTATGATTTTTCCCCATAGCCTTTGGATGAAGTGTTCCTGTGGTGACAAATAACTCAGGGGGGTGAGAAATGATTCAATTCAAATATATTTTATTATTAATTGACTACTCAATTGGTGAAAGGAAAATAACTCATGTCAAACTGGTGGATGGATTATTTATTTTTAAAATGCAGGAGACTTATTTACTTATTGATAATACAGAAGTATAATTTAATATAGCATTAATATACGGTCACTAAATTGTAGAAATAATTCTATTAACCCAGAGACTGCATCTCACAGACACATAATCTTCTACTACGATTGCTTGACATACATCAATAGCTCTCTCTCGGGTAATCTCCATTTCACAAGCATTGACATTGACATTGGCACTGCTGGCATTGTAGCTTGACCTCTGTTCAATTAGGTCAGTCACTTTGAAGGGGGACTGTTTGTGGAAATATTAATAAAGTGAAAGTATATGGATAATGTCTCACAAAAGCTTACATACAATGAAATGGTAGGATCAGCATGTGGTGATGAGCCTCATTAACGGTGGATCATTTACTGGAATAAGTGATAAATTACCTAAAATCATATCAGTCTCATTAATAAAGTATATTAGTTTTACCAGTCTAAAGTCTTTAAAAAAATCTGTCTGTCTAAATGTTGAAGTTTTTTTTATAGAGACTAAATTGCACGCTTTATACAAAGAAATGAGAAGAATACATTATAAAAATGTATTTAATCCTCAGAATCGCAAAACATCAAAAGCTGGACTGAATTATTAAACTTTACCTAGTCACTAAAACAATCAATACCTATTAAGCTATAACTGATCACCACACTACCAGTTCCCAGTCGGTCGTGGCAGAGTGGCCGCCCCACCCCTGAGCCTGGTTTTGCCCGGAGGTTTTTTTCCTGTTTAAAAGGGAGTTTTTTCCCCCAACTGTCGCTACATGCATGCCCCAGTATGAGGGATTGCTGCAAAGTCAACGTCAGTGACTGTCCCCTGCTCTTACATGTTTTATCCGGGAGGAGTGACTGCTGCAAGTCACTGACTGGATGCAATCCTGCAGGGTTTTTCCTTAGACAGAAAAAAAAATTTTTATCCAATTTTAAAAAAAAAAGAATCTGACTGTGCTGTTTGATAGTTAGGATTAATTGGAATGGGTGTACCTGATTTGAAAATCTGGGGTGTGAAATTTGGAATGAAATTTTGACTTGTGAATTGGCGCCTATGTAAATAAAACTGAATTGAAATTGAATTTAATTACTTTATTTCACTGATTAATTAGGTAAAGAAAAAAGGCAAACACAAACAAATGAAATTTGACTATTTAAACCAGCAAGGAATTCTGAGGGGAGTTTAGACTGAATGTTCTGATTATCTTTAGCTGATTGAAGAGTTTACTTTATCAAATGCATGTTAACGTCTCTCTGTAAAATTGGAAATCTCAAGGTTTAATTTGGTATTTAAGGTCAAATTTGGAGAAGATTAAAGAATTCTACAGAGGAAGGCCCGGAGGCTTGGCAGGTTCTGATGCAGAAAAAAGCCAAATCTTAGGACAGGTGGAGAAAATTATCCTGTTGGAAGATTAAAGAATATTACAGTAAACAGAAACAACACAACTGAAGTTTTTATTTTTTCACAAATGTTTTTATTAGGATTTGTGTTTTCCAAACATACCAAGAACAACATAAAAAAGATAATAATAATAATAATAATAATTAGACATATTATAAACCCTTCCCCCACCTCAGAGCTCACTTTATCACCATAAAGTAAATGACATTCACGTTACAGTTTTTAGCAGAGCTTAAGAAGGATAACTACATGTTTTCAAAGTGCTCAAGCTTCCCTTTTGCTATATAAGTTCATTTCTCCAGTGCCAGGTTATTAGACATTAATGTGATCCATCAGTTTATCTTTGGTCTTTCTATGTCTTTCCATTTCAGAGCGATCACTAACTTCACAACTAAAGTTTTTAAACAAATTATTCCAGAATTGGTAAAACTGTTAGTGTACAACCTCTTGGTTCTGTGTTTCTCTTAGTCTGTCTGTTAGCCTCGTCCTGTCTTCTTGCACACTAACTCAGCACTAAGAGCACACATAAGTCGAAGGAGTGTTTGGTTTTGTCTACTTAAATAGATGTTAGGTGGACAGCTTCTTTTAATAGGCTTTGTTTGCCATTGTTGGGCCCAGCAATGGGAGGAGACAAGTACTTAACAACTCAAAGAGAACATAAGGAAATGGTAAAAACTCTGAATCCTAGAATGCACAGTATTACCCTTTTCATGACAGCTCCAAGGAAGGAGACGGCAGCTGGAAACCCTACGATGTCATACAGCTACAGAACTGTGGGCAGAAGTGTTCTTGCTCTGTGCCCACAACTCTCCACAGGTTGCATTGGGGAAGACATGCGCATAAATGAGTTGATTTTACAGGCCAAGTAAATCAAATGATGCCAGAACGCATATAGTGTGTGAGACCAGAGTTTACTGAGGTCAACTATGATACTGGAAGCACATACAACACAATGCTTAGGTGCACAAATGTCATGGCGAATGTCTTTCCCTCCTGATTCCAGGTACTCTCTGTGGACACGGATCACTGTGTGGGGACAGTCTATGCTGAGGCGCAGACAGGACTGACCTTCAGTCTGTCAATAGAGTACATAGACTGCGGTCAAGCCAGCCCTCACGGGGTTTTGGAGGTCACGCTAACACAATGCATTACGGTTGTAGTCCAAATAGGACATTTCAAAATAAAAGCAGTATGCTTTCCGTAAATCGGCTGGACTGGGTTGATGTCATTCTTGCTGCTATGTGCTCACATTTTATTTTTCAGGTCCGACTGTGAATATGGAGATATATCATTATTTATTTAACTGTTTTATATGATTGTTGGCGTGTTCATCATTTTAGTGTCAATTTATTTTTCATTAGATTCCATATTTTATTTTTAACTTTTTGTTTCCAGGACTATTTAATTTACAGAATGGCTTTTTTTAAAAACCCCCCCAAGAGGGTGCCTCCCCAAAAAGGGCACAACATTGATGGGAATTTTAAAATTCAAAAATTCCACAAAAAAAATTCTCAATTTTTAAAATTTTATTTTTTAAAATAGTTTGGGTTCATTTATTTACATGGTGACAACCTGTTTCTACAGAATATTTACACAAAGTATATCTAAGAACAGGCGCATAAAGAGCTTTAATAAAAACACTAAATACAAACAGCAAACCAGATAATATTTTCAATGATACAAACATTTACATTTTTAATACAATGAACTTTTCTTTCTATAACACAACAAGGTTAGTTGTGCTAACAAGGTCAGCCCTGATGATTCTCTCTACAGACCTGATTATTCGTTGCAGTCTGGACCTGTCCTGTGTTGTGAATGAGCCAAACCACACTGAGATGGATGAAAACAGGACAGACTAAATGATTTGGGAGTTTAGAAGGGGGCCAGCACTCCTTGTGGAAGGTTTTTACTTTTTGAGTTTCCTCAGGAAGTACAGTCTCTGCTGGGCCTTCTTCCGAAAATTGTCTTTGTTTTTTAAACCATCTAGGTTTTCCCGAAATGGTGGGTTTCCCCCGAAACCGGGAAATGGCCACAGCAACACAATGTTGTTTCAAGGAAAGGTGAGGGGGGTTTTGTTGGGGGGTTTTTTGTTCTCCGAAAATCACCCCTCATCTTAACCCGTTTGAGTGGATTAAGTTCCAGGTGGTTCTGACCCCCCCCGGTATACCATCCGAACCAACCCCCTGTCTGTAGCAAGGGCTCATCACCCGTTCCCGGATCAGCCCAAAACAGTTGTGTCATCTGGGAAAACTTTTCACAGACGGGGTCCGCTGAGGGCAGAATTTTTTGTAGAGAGGGGGTTTTGGGGGAGGGGAACACACCCCGGGGGGGTGGATGCTGAGTTTTCTTGTGCCCGGGGGAAGATGCTCCCCAGCCTCAACCCCGCTGCTTTTCCGGTCCTTCAAAAAGCTGGTGATCCACCCGACAGGTTAGGTGGGACTTTGGGGCTGGATGAGCTGGGACAGGCCCGTAGTCATTTTAAATTGTAATGGGGGGGGTTTTTTGGGTTTCTGGGATGTGGGGAGTGTATGAAGCCCCCGAGGGAAAACCCCACACAGTCCAAATGAAAGGGTTTAAGATCTGAGTGGAAAAATGGGTGCCAGTTGTCAACCCCTAGGGTAAACCCAAATGAAAATAAATTAATGAATTCCAAAGGGATTAATTTTAAATATGATGTGGAGGGAAAATTTTTTTTCTTTACCAACAATGCTCCAAAAAGTCAATATTGGGCTACATTTTGTAAAAACTGAAAAAGACCTGTAAGTTAGTATTGTTTTCAAAGGTATCGAAAAGTACTAAATGTAATGAAAAATCACTTGAAAAAATCACTGGCTGCACCCCTTTAAAAGTCATAACTTCGCTAGTTAAACCTTTGACATGGGCAAACCCCAAACCCTTTTTCCACAATAAAACCGAACAAACCCAAATTAAAATTTTTTTTTCCGATAAGGGAAAGCAAAAGTTTTGGCAGAGATTTGTCATTTTACAGCTATTTCAATTGCTAAGATCTCCCAAAAAAAAAAAAAAACATAGAACCCCAAATAAGTTAAGTTTAAAAAATTTTTACTGAAAGGGCTGCCCGCGCTGCTGGGGTAGGGGGTTAAGCCCCCGCGACCATATGCAGAGGCTACAGTCCTCGAAGCGAAGTTCAAGTCCCGGGTTCAAGTCCGGGACCCAGCGACATTTGCCGAATGTCTCCCCCTCTCTCTACCCCTCTTTCCTGTCTGCCTACTGTCAAAAAATAAATAAATAAAGGCCACTAGTGCCGAAAAAATATCTTTAAAAATATGACTAAAATAGCACATCCGGCAACATACTAGCATATTGTCATTGTAAAACCCTTGATGATCTGCATTCTATCAAGGAGTGTAACTCTATTCTTGCTTCGTGCTATAAAATTCATAGTGTATTTGGTAATTGGTAAATGGCCTGAATGTGTATTGCGCTTTATCAAGTCCACAGAGACCCCAAGCCTTTACACTATAATCAGTCATTCACCCATTCATACACACATTCACACACTGACGGTGGTGAGCTAATGTAGCCACAGCTGCCATGGCATCATGTAGGGGAGAGTGGGGACGGTTGCAACAGTTTTTACTTTTCCTTCAATTTCTCACAGGCTATTTGTATTTGAATGACAATGTTTTAACATAGTAAACTCACATCTGTCCCCTACACACCCATACAAGTGCAACATTTAGAAGCCTGATGAAAATCTAGTAACATGTGGTTGAACAGAGATTGTCAAACGTTGCAACTGTCCCGTTGCAACAGTCACGAGGGACAGTTGCAACAGGAATTTATTAACAAATAAAACTCATTTTTCATCACACTTTGTTTCAAATTATTGGCTTATTCAACTATTTAACCGAATAATGTCTGTTTCATAAATAATCATATTACATTATTATTACATACCATCACATAAAAAAACTGATATTGTTATTCTAGAAAATTATGAGAATCCATTAGAATTTTTACACAGCAACACCCTGTCTTAGGTATAAACCCGAGATGGCAAAAAAGATCCAAAAATGCAGACCTGGAGACTAGAGTTGGTGGTGGTGACTAAAACAAATGTAATACTGATCACAGATTTAATAACAAAGACACAAAGACAGTTGCAACAGAGTGTTGCAACTGTCCCTCGCCCTATCATCTTTAAACTAGCAATGCTAGCTTAAAATATTAGTTTTGGCCCATGGTGTCTATGGCTGTTAGAAGCTAAGAAACTGCTGATTCAAACTGTATAACTGTTAAGTTCTTCATACATGCATTGTGGGTGAGATCACACCCTGTCATGGTGTGGCTACTCTCTTCTGCGCTGGGGAGCAAAATGCATGCAAATCATCTAAGGGGCACTTTTATTCTCACTGAAAAAAATGTGCCGGATCAACAGATTAATTCCTAGCAAGTCAGGTGTGACGATTCCTACGGTCAAGTTGTAGACAATCACATGTCCATAAACAGCTCCATAAAGTTGCGCGTAACTGTGGAATGATGGCAGCTCTGGCACAGCTGGAGGATGGAAGAAGTTGGAGGGAGCATTTTATTCAGAGATCGTACTGACCTGCTGGTACATGATGATGCATAGGCTTATTAGCGTGTCTCACTGTGTCTCACTAATGCAATGGCACGTTGGCCTCCTCAGCTCATGACTCCTTTATATTCTAATACTCAAGTCAAGTCAAGTTTATTTATATAGCGCTTTTTGGCAACAAGGCACTCAAGGCACTGTATAAGGAAAAACATTACAATGATACAGAAAATCAAACAACAGAGGTAATTTAAAAAAATTTAAATTAAAATTAAATCTTATAAGAAGGCCAGCTGACAGCTTTGCCAGGGCCCGGGACAGAACTGTCTTTTCGACCCCCACACCAAAAAAAGTTAACTTACTGTATATTGCATTCTCTTATGCCTTGTATTTCATTCAATAGTCTGCTGTTCACATTAACTTTTTTTTCCCTTCAAACTAGTTTTAAATGACTTCTCTTCATCAACATGGTTAGACTTGGTCTCCAAATGCCAAGCGGCTAACTTTTCTCATTCTCATTTATGATGTCTTTAAAATCAAATTTCTTGGTAAGTTGATGCTCTATAGACAGCATTGCCAAACCATTGAACCTTTCCTGGGACATGCAAGAGTGCGGGTAGTTTTTTATTATCTTCATTTTACCGAAAGTCCGCTCACCTCCAGCCACAGTCACAAGCAGAGATAGGAAAATACATAGCCGGACACACAGGTCTCCATAAATGCTTTGTAGTCCCATCTTGTAGATTGCATTGAGTAGGTCCAGAGGTCCAAGGCCATCTTCAAAAGTAGCACGATAAATCTTTAAGTGCTGAACTTGATCTTTAAGTGACTCTGTGAGGTCAATCTTATATTTCTCTAAGAGCCTTGAGCAGGATGCACTGATCCTGTCCAGTGACATATATCTGAATTTCCACAGGACACCAAATTCATCACATATACTTTCCATTGATGTGAACCATAAATTGAGTTGTGAGATTATGCTATCCAAACTCCATCTCTAAATAAGGTGGCTGTGCTTGATCCCCTGTCTCCTGCTTTTCTGACTCATCAAAGAAAAGCTTTTTCTTTCTCTGTCTCATTTCTAATTGGGATTTGATGCCCATAGATTTGGCCACAGCAGTTGCTTCAGTGAGAAGGTTCTCCCATGTTGCACGCATGCAGGCAATCTCCTCCCCCAGTTCCTTCATATTGGCAGCTTGCACATCAGGTGAGATGGCTGAGGATTGGCTGGTTAGGTTGCTATCTTCTATGCACTGCAAAATTTTGACCAACATGTGAGGAGCAAAACTGCATTAAAGGACTGAAAGTAAGTCTTTAGGCCATGTGCCTTAGCTTTGGTCTCACTGGTAAGGTTACCTGTTGTGATGAGGATGTCTAATGCCTGGATCACACCAGGCAAATGCTTTGCCACAGGGCGCACTGCTTCTATCCGGGCACTCCATCGTGTGTCAGACAAGCCGTGGAGAGAACAACCCAAAACTCTCTGTAAGATCGATGTGGACTGGCACTGAATAGTTTGTACAGCTGATTGATAAACACAAAAAATATATCTATTTCTGGGCAGGCCCATGCTGCATGGGCACCTACTAGGTTTAATGTGTGAGATGCACACGGAGAGTATGTGGCCAAGGGATTTTTTTTTAGTAGGCGAGCTTGCACTCCTTTCACTTTCCCTGCCATATTAGCATCATTATCATAACACTGGCCCCTCCAATCAGCTATATCTATGCCATGTTCATATAATGATTGTTGGACCATTGTTGCAATTTCTTCTCCTCTCTTTTTGGAAATTGCTTCAAATCCAAGGAAACGTTCATTTATTTCCCACCCACCCTCAGAGGATGTCTGGCTGACGTACCTCAGCAACAGAACATTTTGCTCCAAGTTTGACACATCTGGGCTTGCATCAAAAGCCAACAAGGAATGAAAATGGCATTCCACTAGACTAATGCGCTATCCTGAGTACCACGATATTGTGACGTATGGGCCAACATGCACAACATCTTTTTTAGACCAGAGAGTATTCCAGAGATACAGGTAAGACTATAACTGTCTGGAACAGTCTATTCAAGTTTTACCGCACACACTCCTTCTAAAAGGAAACAACAATTTATTCACAATCAGAAGTCAGAAAATTAACCTAACAGGAAAAGACCACTACCTGAACAGAAGTATTTCCATATATTAAAGGAGCTACATCCACTAACATTTACTTTTCTTCCCATAGAAAGTACTCCTGGATCAGTCCTTCTTTGTTCTCTTTGTGTCTCTGCTCTGTTCTCTTTAACCCCCCCTCGGTCCGTGGCAGATGGGCCCCTCACACTGAGCCTGGTTCTTGTGGAGGTTTTTCCTGTTAAAAGGAAAATTTTTTCTCCCACTGTCGCTACATGCATGCTCAGTATGAGGGATTGCTGCAAAGTCAACGCCAGTGACTGTCCACTGTCTCTACATGCTCATCCGGGAGGAGTGAATGCTGCAAGTCACTGACTGGATGCAATCTGCTGGGGTTTTCCTTAGATAGAAAAACTTTTATCAATTTGAATAAATAACTGAATCTGTCTGCACTGTTCAATGATTAAGATTAATTGGAATGTATGTACCTGACTTTTGTGAAGTGCCTTGAGACGACATGTGTTGTGAATTGGCGCTATATAAATAAAACCGAATTGAATTTAATTCAATTGAATTTCACAAGTATTGAGATGCATCCAATAAACTGTGTATCATAATAGTGTTATAGTCTTTGCATTTGGACCATCTTGGGTGTTGAAATTTTAGGGTGGCATTTTATATGAATGTACATGGGCTCTGGTGCCAATACTGAAAAACTTATTTCTGTGATTTAAATATTTGACATTTGGTGATTTGAAATAAACGAGTGGAGGGACAACATTGAAATGTCAGATATATTTAATTTTTCTTTTTCATATTGCAAAAGACGTGAAATCCAAATTTCCATAAAATTGCAGGATGAGAATGAAGGTTGAAAAGGTCAAAACTTTTCACAAAAAAGGCACATTTTAACAAACAAGGTCAGTTTTGTGTGTCAATGTTTGTGTTTGATGATGCAGGTCCTCACCTCGGGCTCTTCCAGAGTGGTTATCTTTTCATTCAGATACAGTTTTAAAAAAAACATACAGATAGTAGCTGCAGTGATAAAAAATCCAAACGTCTTATGTGCACCTGTCTATCTCGGCTGTGTTTGGACATTAGCAGAGCAACAATGTACTGAAAGAATCTTATCCTAAATTAACATCATAGAAAGACATTTCTTTTTTTCTGCAGATAATCCAAAGAGATGATGATCACAGGTTGTGATGCAACTTTTAACGAATTTCAGATTTTTTTTGTGGCTTGAGTCAGCACACCAAACAACAACGCATATACTTTAAGTTCCCTTTGTCAGAACACTGATGTCCAAATGTTCAGTCTTTTTTTGCCAGCAGATTATCCAAGATGCACTCACACATGTACAGGCAGCGAGGCACGTGGAAGAAGCCTGAAGAAGGACACACAGATTATAAAGTGATACAAATGGTTTTAACTGGTTTTCTTAAAAAATATGTATTAACCAGTTTGCTGTTCAAAGGTCTGAGTGTTGTAACTGTACTCTCATATTTAAAAGGTGTAGGACCCCTGAAATCACACACATTTATGGAGCCTTTGACATTTTAATAACAAAATGAGTATTTATAAATGGTGTTTGATTCTGAAGCCACCATTATGAATTAACCAGCTTTTAACTAAAATGTTTATACGAATGTGCATTTCCTACTGACCATAAAACAGTGTAGAAACTTGGTGCAACATAAAGTCGTTTGGGTAGAAAGTTATTAAGAATAAAAACTTGAAAAGAAAAATTGCCAGTGATTTTCTAGAATTGCGCCGCTCAGGGTAGCTGCATTTTGGATTAGCTGTTACATTCATTCCAGTTAAAAAAAAAACACTTCTGGTTAAAGCATTGCTTTATTTGGATAAGTATTTCTTCTGAATTTGGATGCTGTGCACCAATAAGGAACTTTGTAGTCTCTTTCCTAATCTTGGACAGCTGTTAGGACATAACCATAGCAACAAAGTGTTTGTGGGAGCAGCTGATTAACATCTCAAAAGCTCAAATAATATCTGAACTTCAGTCCCAAATCCCAGATGAGTTAAAAATGAGCATTCATGGAAGAAGAGCAGGAGCAAAGAGGAGAGGGCAAAGAAGGAAGTTCAAGGTTTCTCTTCAATCAATAATAAAGGGCAAAGTACATACTTTGGCAGACAAAATATATCATATGCTCTTCTCTGAAACATCACTATAAACAATATACACATGCTTACCTTTAAAAGGTCCTCCTTTGAAATCCAAAGCTACTTTCCCTTCCTGTGTCAGATAGCCAAACCATTCACCATTCTGAGAGTCAGGAAACTGCATACAGACACAAACACCCATTACACGATGCTGACAGTGGATGGAAATTCACCACATTGGCTTTCCATGTTTGATTTTCAAAATCAAAGTTTCAAAAAAGGTTCAGAGGAAGCATGTAAAAAATCCAACTGATTCATGCTTTAAGAAGGGCCATAGAAGTTTCCACAACTGTGGAGTTTAAAGGATTATTTTTTTCGTTAGATGACCCCACATACGTGGTCATAAATAAAAACGATGCTCAGTCAGATTAGCATTGAGACTCAAAGTAATGTTTTAAGTACCTGTATGACCCCCTCTCTTTTCCAATGGTTATGGTCAATCTGACAGAGAGAGGTATCCCAATCCTTGTGATTTTTAGTATAACAGTGGCCATCAGTGGGCTCTAGATGGACAAACTGTCTACTTTTAAGGCTAGGCTTAAAACTTTCCTTTTTGATAAAGCTTATAGTTAGAGTGGCTTAGGTTATCCTGAGCTATCTCTGTAGTTATGCTGCTATAGGCTTAGGCTGCTGGAGGACATAATGACCACTTTCACCCTCTTCGCTACTTTCTCACGCCGCTCTTCAGTTTTGTATTGTTTGCTGTTATCTCGGCTTTTAACTTTGTTCTCTCTCTTTTCTCTTCCTAGAAGCTACACCTGGCCTGACTCTGTGTCTACCTGTGGCACCTTTCTGGAGAGGGGAATCCTCCAAGCTTCTGCTGGCGACAGCTTGGTGCTCACCCTCTACTGATGATCCACATGGCCCTGTCTTTTAGTGTTTAACCCTTTCTCTCTCCTGGACATGGCTACTGGCTGAGCTTTTACTGTGACTAACTCTCTGTGCTCTCTTCAGACTCTAGACTTGAAGGCTGGCTCAGAGTTTATCTGTTCTTTCTTTCTAGGTGAAACGACTAAAGGAGCTACATCCATTAACATTTACCTTTTCCTTCCCATAGAAAGTACTCCTGGATCAGTGCTTCTTTGTTCTCTTTGTGTCTCTGCTCTGTTCTCTCTAACCCCCAGTCGGTCATGGCAGATGGCCGCTCACACTGAGTCTGGTTTTGCTGGAGGTTTCTTCCTGTTAAAAGGGAGTTTTTCCTCTCCACTGTCGCTACATGCATGCTCAGTATGAGGGATTGCTGCAAAGTCAATGCCAGTGACTGTCCACTGTCTCTACATGTTCATCCAGGAGGAGTGAATGCTGCAAGTCACTGACTGGATGCAATCTGCTGGGTTTCTTTAGACAGAAAAACTTTTTATCCAATTTGAATAAATAATAGAATCTGACTGCACTGTTCAATGATTAAGATTAATTGTAATGTATGTACCTGACTTTAGTGAAGTGCCTTGAGACGACATGTGTTGTGAATTGGTGCTATATAAATAAAAACTGAAACTGAAACTGAAGTCTAAGAAGTTAAGAACGTTGCTGTTGCTGAGATGTTTTGTCTAAGAAAATCCAAATCCACCAATGATTATAGTGCTCATTGTTGCTTTTTCTATGAACTTTTGGGTAAAATTAAGCATCAGTAACAGTTATACCAATATGTAGTATCATCAGTATAAGCCTCAAGATGTGAAGAGCACATTACATTTTTCTGAATGCAGCTCATCATAAATTTTTTGTGGAATATAATCATTCAAGCTAACATAGGATTAAGTCTATAGTTTTACTTAAGACTGTGATATAAAGATAAATACGACACTTTTTGTATAATTGCAAGGATCATCAGGACACTTTCTATAGCCAGGATTGAATTGGAATAGAAATATGATTAGATTGAATTGACAGTATATTTTTGTACATAAATGAGCTGTTTTCTGTTTTGGTTTTTGGGTGTCTTGAAGCAACAATAAATAAACTGAACCGAATTGAAAAACTATATACTTTTTAAAGAAATTTTACTTCAGACTATCACAATAAAAGTAGGAACAATATTTAAACTTATCTGTACTGGAGAGTTCATAATCATATATCTACATGTCTTGTTTATCAATCAGAATTAGTTCCTCAGGTCAGCAAAAAACGTGTTTATCTGATGCCTACAGTTACATTTGTTATTTTCCAGTTGAACCTCATGGTGGTGCTGTTGTCTCTCAGGTGTATTGCCAAGCTAGCAGGTTTCATGTTTGTCAACATCTAAATACATATCTTTCAGTGTGGATTTGTTTTTCTATTATTAAAAAAATTACTCAGCTTTTGTGCAAGAATTTAAGATAAGCATCTAGCTTAGAATCATGAGCTCCTATTAAGAATTGGTCAAACGGTTCTTTTTTCTAAACAATGTGCCAAATTATAAAATATGACCAGTAAAACTGCCTCTAACAATAAAGGGCAAACAAAGTCTCAAACAATGAGAAATTTAGTTTTTTTCCATCTTTAGTCAATTTCCTCAGAGAAATGTTTTCCATATCCCGGATTGTTTCCAAATTTCTCCTTACATGTTTTATCCCGCATGGTTTCAAACTAACAACAGAAAAGTAAATCTAATGAGGGAGTCTTTTTCAGTTTCTACAACCTCTAACTTACTGCTCTAAATATCACAAGACTAATGCAGTCCAAATCTACAACTGATGGAAATGTTTTACAATAATCAACCTGCAAAAGAACACTGGGGTTAAGCTGCTGATTTTAGACAGTCCTACATCAATAAATTCATGAAAGTGTATATTAGTACTTAGAAGACTTTATAATAAACTGTTTCATTTTGTGTTTTGATGTATTTGTTGGTTTTTGTAAGATTTTGTTGGGTTAGATTCGCCAGTTGTTTCGTCTTGTTTCGTTCAATCAGTCATGGTTACAATTTTAGCCTCTGCTAACAGTCATAATCTTGTCATCATGTTATTATGAGAGCAACAAGAATTATACATAAAAAATATTTAAAAAAAATAAAACATCTAAAAAAAAATCTAATCTAGAGTTTCTATAAAGTTGAAAAAGTGTTCATCTCAAAATATAATGCACCTTTGTCAAAATACTATGTGCTTTTAAAGACAATTAAAGGGTTCTTTAGGTCTGATGGCTTAGAATTAGAAATTAAAAAAAAGGCTTTCTACTGTGGCTTCTTAGTCTGCAAAGTCTACTCACATGGCTAAAGGTGTACTCATAGACCTTGAAGAATTTCTCCAGCAGTTCAGGCTTCTTGGTCTGACTGTAGGCCATGAGAAAGGCAACAAGAGCCTCGCTGTGAGGCCACCACAACTTCATGCTCCACTCCAGCTGCTCACACAAACAAAAAATCCAATCTGGTGCCTTTCAGGAACATTCATCATTATATGAAATGCAAAGCGAAGCGTAGCAGCTTGTGTATACAGACCTGAGTGGGGCAGTGACCATCCACGTCCAGAAAGTAGAACAGGCCACCATGGTCTGTATCCCACCCCCTCTCATAAGGAAGCTCCACAAACTTTTCAATGGCAGTTCTCTGGATCTTCTTGTTATCATTTTCAGCCGCATACTGCAGCAGGAACCAGCCTGCTTCCAGGGCATGGCCTGAATCAGCAGGGGACAGCAAACAGCAGTGGAAAATGTTGAACAAGCAGCTAGGAACCGGAAAGCTTGTGCTTCCACATTCACTGACACAGAGTGTTACCTGGGTTCTGCAGCCGGCCCAGACAACCAGGCAGCTCTGCTCCGGTCGCTGACACATTTTCTAAGATCGCTGTGCCATCTCTCTGTGCCAGATAAAAGAGGAGAAGATTTACACACACAATTAATGACCTAAAAGTTTTAACCATATTCTAATCTAGAAATGATATCAAACTGCAGCTTCAAGTTTATGATCAGACATAAAAAATAACACTATTATGTGCAACAGTCTTGTGTGATCCCTAAATTCTTTTCCAAGCAGCCAGTGCACCGACAAACTACAAAGCTTTCTGAAGGCTTTCCAAGCTTCCTTTGACCGTAGCTGCTTTCCCCCACTTTCAAGGCTAGTCATTGTACGCAACCATTTTCAGATCTCATCATGAAGACATCCTGTGTCATGCCATTGCTCAGCAGGGTAAAATTGATATTATAAGATATTATATATATGATATTATAGATTTCATATCTTTCTCATCGTATTTGTTTGTTCTCTATGTGCCAATTATCTATAAATAAAAAAATCAAGCAAATTATTTAAAAAAAGACAAATGGTTTAAGACCTTTGTTCAGAAACATAAAAAGAAACTCCTGGTTTACCAGCACCTTGAGAGAAATTCAGCCCTAAAAATTATGAAGTTTTGTCCCTTGAAGATGACTTTGCTTCTACTTGGCACTTTATAAATAAGATGAACGGAATGAATCTATCCAATCTAAGAACTCTGACAATCACAGAGAGGACTGCACATAACTCACAAGATATCAAATCTATGATACAACATCTTTTATTGTGTGAATGCTGAAGGCATTCACACTATTGAGATCCTGTTTCTCTTTATTATTATTATCTATATCTAACACTTTTTTGGCAACTATCTCCTCCTTCATACTTTGTACTATTTCAGCCATTCAACTTTTAAAATGTTCAGCTCATTTAGGACATTACGGCTAGGACTTTTGGTATTAATACTTTTAAAATATTCAGCTTTTGTGCCGATTTTTGGCCCATTGAAATGAATGGAAAAATCATACAAATTCCGCAAAATTCAGCTAAAACTTTGTGCTCTTTCACACCTTACTACTTCTACATACTTTCAGCTAGAAACCACATTCAACTTTTAAAATGTTCACAAGCCATTAAGCTATCTTCAAATAATTCAGCCTTTTCATATCTGTTGCGGTTCTTCTACAATCGCGATTCAAATTTTACGCAAAATATTTGAAGTTTTCGATTTTATAATGTAATCCAATGGCGGAATTCGTCAGCTGCTAGAGTGTACATTCTAGGTTTTTGAGTAACCTGAGAAAGAACGAACAAACTCTCCTCACTTGCTCAATTTTCACTCTGCTGACACAAATTATATATCAAAACGTAGGATTCTCTTTCATGATTCAGAATATGTCACCCTGATTGATGTGGGACCAACAGATTTCTGGCAACATGCCCCGAAGCAAAACAAAGTCAACACACCATGAATGGGCCACCTATAGGAATTTGAGAAAAAATCAGAGGCAGAAAATCCTTAAACTCACATGTTTTCGAATAGTCGTCTCTCCTAAACCTTTCAATGTACAGGCATGAGCTTTGAACCGATTAATCTTCAGACTCTCACTGTCACATCTCCTACACGGATTATTGTAGACACATGGAATTCTCCAGGATTGTTCACCGATGCATGCTGATACTGACGGTCCAAAGACCTTTTGAAAACCTTTTACCACTTTCTCGTGAAGTAGGTTTGTTTGTGAGTGAAAAATCCATCTTTAGTCAGGTTAAAAAAGGTCAAAATGATCCACTTTTTCACAGGTTCACACCTCCCAGACAGATTGTTGTAAAAATTTGAAAAGATCCACAATTGCTCAGCAAGGCTTGCTGATTCATATGGTGCATAAATCAAATCGATAGTTCTTACAGTTTTAGAGTTATTCAAAGTTGTTTGAGAGAATGTTCAGGCAGTTTTGCCTTTTTCTCAAATTTTCTCTGTCTTTTCACCTAGTGTTGTGCCTTTATTGTTATATTTTTAACAAAAAAAGATTGATATTATCGTTCCCCTGTCCGTTTTGAGAAAAACGGTCTTCGAATGACGTTGATAGCACTTACTGTTTCCGAGTTATGGGCGGTAGTTTGGGAGCATGCGCCTCCATGTTGAAAGCCTAGGCCAGGGGGAGACGATAATGAGGTGCTGCATTAGAAATGCTGCAGGTGTCAAGTTACACTGACGCTCTTTGCTGATTGGCTGATTCACTCCTCATTGTTCTTATTTATAGCTCTGTGCATCTCCTACTGTATATGTCTGTATGTGATTCTGTCTTTGTTTCTGCCTCTATTCTGTCCATGTCTCACACTCGGACACACACACACACACATCCATGGATTACTATCTTTTTGAGGACTTTGCATTGACTTCCATTCATTTTCATTCATTTCTATGGCCTAAACCTGACCCGACCCCTAACCCTTTGACCATCTTCATAGGCGGCAACTACATGGCGGCCATTTTTGTGGGGTACTTAAACAGTATGTACTGCTGTTCCAACACCCAGACAACAGTGATTAAATTTAAAAGTTAAAAAAAAAGTAAACTTTTGCATACAGGCTGTTAGCACATCATCTCTATCAGAACCAGACCCGAACTCCATCAGAACCAAGAGGAAATCTCCATCAGAACCAGTTAGGAACCTTCCACCAGAACCAGGTCCAAACTCTGTCAGAACCAGGAAGAAACCTCTATCACAACCGGACTCAAACTCCATCAGAACCAGTTAGGGAACCTTCTATCAGAACCAGGTCCAAACTCCATCAAAACCTGGCAAAAAGCTCCATCATTACCAGGAAAAAACTCCATCAGAAATCCGGTACAAACATGTATCAGAACCAGGTCCAAACTCTATCAGAGCCAATGAGAAACATCAGAATCAGAATCAGAATCAGCTTTATTGCCAAGTTTGTACATACAAACAAGGAATTTGACTCCGGTACACTTTGCTCTTTGGTTTTTGTTTTTGCACTACAGAATATACATATTTACAATGTACAATATACACATATATAAATAAAAAGGTGCATTTGCAACATCTGTCTGTTGTTGTTTTGTACTCTATTGAATGTTCAACAGAGAAACAGCCTGGGGGAAGAAACTGTCTCTGTGGCGGCTGGTTTTAGTGAACAATGCTCTGTAGCGTCGGCCTGAAGGCAGAACTCTAAACAGTTTATGTGCAGGGTGTGTGGGGCCTGCAGAGATTTTAGCAGCTCTTTTCCTGACCCTAGACCTGTATAAGTCCTGGATGGAGGGAAGGTCAGCCCTGATGATTCTCTCTGCAGTCCTGATTATTCGTTGCAGTCTGGACCTGTCCTGTTTTGTGGATGAACCAAACCACACGGAGATGGATGAAGACAGGACAGACTGAATGATGGCAGTGTAGAAGATGACCAGCAGCTCCTGTGGAAGGTTGTACTTCTTAAGTTGCCTCAGGAAGTTACAGTCTCTGCTGGGCCTCTTCCGAACAGTGTCTATGTGTGAAGACCATCTCAGGTCCTCGGAGATGGTGGTTCCTAAGAACCTGAAGTGATCCACAGCCGACACGGTGTTGTTGAGGATGGTGAGGGGGGTGTATGGAGGTGGTGTTTTCCGAAAGTCCACCACCATCTCCACAGTCTTGAGTGGGTTTAGCTCCAGGCAGTTCTGACTACACCAGTGTACCAGCCGATCCACCTCCTGTCTGTATGCAGACTCATCACCGTCCTGGATCAGTCCAATGACAGTGGTGTCATCTGCAAACTCAGGAGTTTCACGGGCGAGTCCGCTGAGGTGCAGTCATTTGTGTACAGGGAGAAGAGGAGTGGGATAGAACACACCCCTGGGGGCACCAGTACTTATTGATTCGGTTCGGGAGAAGATGCTCCCCAGTCTCACCTGCTGCTGTCGGTCCGTCAGGAAGCTGTTGATCCACTGACAGGTGGAGGCTGGGACGTTGAGCTGAGTGAGCTTCTGGTGGAGGATGTCTGGTATGATGGTGTTGAAGGCCGAGCTGAAGTCTACAAACAGGATCCTGGCGTAGGTCCCTGGGTGGTCGAGGTGTTGCAGGATGAAGTGTAGACCTAAGTTAACAGCATCATCTGCCGACCTGTTTGCTCGGTAAGCAAACTGCAGGGCGTCCAGTAGAGGGTCTGTGATGTCTTTCAGGTGCTTCAACACCAGCCGCTCAAAGGATTTCATGACCACAGACGTCAGGGCTACAGGCCTGTAGTCATTTAATCCTAGGATGGTGGGTTTCTTGGGCACTGGGATGATGGTGGATCGTTTGAAGCAGGAGGGGACCTCACACTTCTCCAGTGACTTGTTGAAGATCCGGGTGAAGATTGGAGCAAGTTGATTTGCACAGGCTTTCAGGCATGATGGGGAGACGTTATCAGGTCCTCCGGCTTTCTTTGTTTTCATGCGCTGAAAGAGCCTGTTTACATCTTCCTCAGAGATCTTTAGTGCAGGGAGAGGATCTGAAGGTAGGGGGTTGGTTGCTTTGCTGGTCGAACCTGTTCCTGAATGGGATGTGGAGGAGTTGGTTTGAGGTGTGAATGGCTTCTTGTCATGTCTGCAGTAGAAGCCATTCAGACGGTTGGCCAGGCGAGGACTTTGTTCAGGAAGGGTGGTGGGGCTTCTGTAGGCAGTCAGGTTTCTCAGACCAGTCCATACAGCCGAAGTGTCACCAGTAGAAAGGCTGTTTTTCAGCTTCTCACTATAGCTTCTCTTGGCTGCTTTGATCTCCTTTGTAAGTCTGTTCCTGGCCTGCCTGTACCGCGCCCAATCTCCACTGCTGTGAGCTTCTTCCTTGTCCTTGCGCAGCTTCCTGAGATTTGGAGTAAACCATGGCTTGTTGTTCCCAAAGGTGCAGAAGGTCTTGGTCTGCACACACATGTCCTCACAGAAACTGATGTATGATGTCACCACATCAGTTAGTTCGTTTAAATCAGTGGCTAAGGTTTCAAAAACAGTCCAGTCTGTGCATTCAAAGCAGGCCTGTAGCGTCTGCTTCGATTCCTCAGTCCACTTTTTAACAGTGTGAACCGTGGGTTTGGAAGCTCTTAGTTTCTGTCTGTAAGTTGGGATTAAGGGGGAAAAGGCAATGATCCGAAAGTCCCAGAGAAGCCCTGGTAACAGCATGGTATGAGTCCTTAAAAGCTGTGTAACAGTGGTCCAGTGTGTTTTTGTCTCTGGTGGGACACTTAATATGCTGTCTGTATTTTGGGAGCTCGTTAGAGAGATCTGCGCTGTTAAAATCTCCCAGTATTATGATGAAAGAGTCAGGGTGTTTTTTCTCCACCTCTGTAATCAGCTCAGCAAGATGTTTTTCCGCGGCAGAAGTGCAGCCATGCGGAGGAAAATATGAGCCGATTATTATGAACGAGGAAAACTCTCTCGGTGAGTAAAACGGTTTACAGATTATGGAAAATGACTCCAGCTCTGGACTACATGTTTTCCCAGCACTTTTATGTCTCTGCACCAACCTTCGTTTATATAAAAGCAGATTCCGCCTCCTCGCTTCTTCCCTGATAGCTCCGCGCTGCGATCCGCTCTGAGCAGCTGGAAGTCCGGTATCAGCAGTGCGCGGTCCGGGATGTTTTCACTCAGCCATGTCGCGGTGAAGCAGAGAACCGCTGATCTGCGGAGGTCCGAGTTTTTACCGGTGAGAAGAAGTAGCTCGTCCATCTTGTTGCTTAGAGAGCGGACATTTGCCAGGTGGATAGAAGGCAGTGGTGTGCGAAGTCCTCTTTTGCGGAGCTTTACCAGGGCTCCAGCTCGCTTTCCCCTCCGACGCCTCCGGCGCAGTATCCCGTAGAGCGCCGCCGCTCCGCTTGCCAGAAGCTCAGTGAACCTCGGATGGATGAAAGATGGTGAAAAAATCCCAAGAGAGGACTCTCTGATGTTGAGAAGTTCCTCTCTACTGAATGAGACCACCGAATTGTGGCCCGAGACCACAGTACTGTGGCTCGAAAAACATATAAACACAAAAACTACAAAAACAAAGAGAGAGCGAAGCTCCGAGGCTGCCATCGTCGGCGCCATCTTGAACCAGGTACAGACTTCCACCAGAACCAGATACAGATCTCCATCAGAACCAGATCCAAACTCCATCAGAACCAGGAAGAAACCTCTATAAGAACCAGGTCCAAACTCAATCAGAACCTAGCAAAAAGCTCCATCAGAACCAGAAGAAAAATCTGTTTAAGAACCTTCTAAAAATTTTCACCAGAATCAGGTATAAACCTCTATCCGGTCCAAACTCTATCAGAACCAGGAAGAAATGTAAATCAAAACCAGGTCCCAACTCCACCAGAACCTGGCACAAATCTCCATAAGAACCTTGAACAAATCTAAACTAGAACCATGTACAAGCATCCATCAGAAACGGGTCCAAATTCTATCAGAACCAGGTACAAATCTTCATCAGATCCAGGAGGAACACTCTATCAGAATCAGGAATAAACCCCCATCAGAAACAGGTCTGAACTCTATCAGAACCAGAATGAAACCACTACTCTGTGACTTATGATGATAAGACCATCTTCATAGGTCCCAGGACAGCATCAAAACAGTGACCATTTGATGCCAGCTACTTAAACAGCTTCTACTGAGGTCCCAACACCTGAACAAGAGTGAATAATTTTAAATGGCAATTTCATAGACGTTTGAATATAGGTTGTAGTAAGCATTAGCATTTTAGCTAATTTTAGCTTATACATTACTTTTTGCATAGTAGATGGGGTAAATTAATATCAGCCTTCATGCTACTGATAGCCAATATGCTAATGTTAGCATTTAGTTCCTCTCTTCTCTCTTAGCTGAAGAACACATTTGCCTTTTTAGGCAATTTCTTGTTTGTTTTTGTGTTTCTTCAGCGTATTTGTTGCTAGTTCATTCTTTTTCTGAATTTTCTGCCATTTTTTTATATATTTTAGCACCGACTTCAACTTCTTAGGCAATGTTTTTGCTTCAGTCTATGCTTTTTCAGCTCATCTATGGCCAGCTCCTTCCTGCTTTTTTAAAGTTTTTGTCAGTTCTTGCATTTCAACAACTATTTCAACAAATAGTTTTGAAGTGACTTCACCTTGTTACACTGTTTTATAGCTAATAGTCTTCTTGCTTAAAAGGATCAGATGGCAGTTTTTCTTTGCTGTTTCTGCTATTTCTTCTAATTTATCAGATATCAGCTGATATTCGCTGTCAACCTTAGCCACTTTCTGCCAGCTTTCAACAGGAGTTTAGCATTTCTGTTTTCTTATTCATAAAATTTCAGCAGATTATCTGCAGTCAATTTCAGCTTGTTTCTGCCAGCTTTCAGCTAAAAAATTCATCTTACAGCATTCACACAGCATTTTCGCAGGAAATGCACATTTTTCTAGTTGGAACTGTCTCAAAGGGAATTTAAGCACAACAGAAAACTGATTATATGTTGCAATGTAATCTATCAAAAATGCAGGAGTCAATGGAGTATCTCTCTTAAGTATTTAAAAGGGTACTTTACTTATACTCTGCTGAACTTTGGCACGGCATAGGATGTCTTTATGATAAGATGCTTTGTTTTGATGTTTTGATCCTGTTAAAAGGACAGTTTGTTTTTCTAACCTGCAACAGTCAGCAGTCTGTAACAGCCGTAATTGTGTAGTGTCTCTTTAAGATACTGTAGTATTGCTGATGATGTCACATGTATGCGGCACTGCTCTCTCTGTTAGAGACAAACGTGACAGTAACGTGCTACAGCCGCTACACATGTTAGTTCCGTAAGTTTAGTAATGTCACGGGTTGTTTGAACACTGCTCATTCTCATGTTTGGTAATATAGCAGCCGTTCAACCGGGCTTTTGTAAGGTTGATGAAGAGAGTTTATTAAAGAACAACACTGTGGAATTCCCAGTACCAGTGTGGTTGTGAGTATTTGATTGTCTAGACGAGTCTGCCGCCTCTTCTCTTCCTCTAAATAGAACCCAAACATTACAAGTCACAGAGAACTGAGTTATCAAGTGTCATGAGAAACTCGTGTGGCAGTTGTGCACACAGCTCCTCAGCGTAGACACAGACCATTCACGAATGAATTGAAATGTTACAGAACAACTTAAAGTCAAAACATTACTATTTGGGTGATAGCCATATTAGATCATTTTACACCTTCTTACTTCACATCAGACAGTCATTTTGTTGTTACTACTGAAAGCTCACTGCTCTGAGTAGCTGTTAGCTTGGCTCCCAGATCAGAATGATTCCCTGATTTTTTTTAAACTGAGATCGCTCTTATCACCGTCTGTTGCTGGTAAGATACCAACTGCTCATAATCACTCCATGCCTGTGTTTTTCAACCCTGGTCCTCAAGGGTTGAACTATTCAGATGATTACACTTCAGCAGAAGCCTGTTAATCTGCCATCTACTGAAATCATCTAAAACATGTAGCGCAGTGTGTCTTGAGGACCAGGGTTGAAAAACACTGCTGAAAACAAACGATACAATAGGATAAATTACTCTGAAATAGTTGACATTTAATATATTCTTAAATCATGAAATGGAGTTTAGCTCTTTAGATAGCATCTTATAAATCTGGACTGTAAACAAAATACATTTCTAGAGAATGAACATTTTAATCTGGAGTTAAAGTGCCTGTGGCACGTTTTCTCACAAATGCAGAAATTAAAAGAAACATAACTTAATACTGAAGAAATCAGGCATTAATTGAGATTATATTAGGACTTAAGACGCAATAAAAGACAACTGTGACACAAAATACGTACATTCCGTTATTAAAAAGTCCCAAGTCGCCCGGAAGTGATGTGAAAGGGGAAGTCTCCGGTCATTTATCGTGAGAGCGCCAATGATAAACGGTTCAAGTAGAAGCCAAGTTGCGTTAAAAACAGCATTAATATGGTGAAACGGTGCATTGTTGGTGGTGGCAGCATTACTACAACAGCAGCCATTAGTCTGCACTACTTTCCTGAACTGAAGAGGATCAGAGCTGCCTGGACTGACGATGGACAGATGGGCTGGTCAAACCAAGCACAGCCAGTTGTGATCGGAGGACTTCTCTGCAAGCTGCTTCGAACAAGAAACCTCTGAATTCACAAGAGAAATGATGTCAGAGGTCGGGATATCTGACAGACGAAGGAGAATGTTGAAGTAGCTGCTATAGCCACGCTGTTCAGTGCATCTCATGTGAGTTGTTGTTATTATTATTAATAATAATGATCGAAAATTATTATTATTAAAATAACATAAATTACACATCATGTACAAACAGCAAAGAGGGTTCCGGAAACCTGAGGTTCCCAAAACAGACACCCTCCTCTCCATGATCATTACTTGAGATCCCTGGTAGAGTCCAACACGCACGACTTTGAGCCGAGAATGCAGACACAGATCTTCCTCTGGGCATACAAGGATTGGATAGCCCTTAAAAGCCACCCAGATAGACCATACTCACCCAGCACCTCCCACAAAATACCTCAGGGGACACAGTCTCCTCCTTCTTCAGCCCGCCCAGCTTCCACCTCCACTGGTTCCTACCACAACAGCCACTAATAACTTTTAGGCCACAGCTCTTTTAGGCCACAGATGAAAGCTGCATCTGTAATAGAGGTCCTGAATATGGTCTATTCGGATTTCATGTGCCCAACCTCCCTAGGGACATGAAAGAAATTCTCCCAGAGGTATGAATTGAAGATCATTTGGATTGGTTCCTCCACCTAGCATTCCTAGTTCCCCCTCACCACACGTTTGTTTTTGCCAGATCAGTGCAGCAGCCTCCCACTACTGGATCCAACTCACTACCAGGTGGTGATCAGTTGACAGCACCGACTCTTTCTTCACCCGAGGGTCCGCTCGGGTTCAGATCAGGGAGGCCACTCTTCCCGTCATTGCCCAGATGGATGTTGTAGTATCCCATGAGCGCCACTGAATCCACAGATGGCACCCCTTCCAAGACTCCATCCAGAGACTCAAAGAATGCCACTGCTGTTCAGTGTATAACAGTCAAAACCTTCCCTCTTGCATCCTGAAGTTGCATAGAGGCGACGCTTTCACTCACAGGAGAAAACTCCAAAATTGAGAATCTCAGCCGAGGACCTGTGAGTATCCCAACCCCCTCCCAATGGCTCTCTCCCAGGGCAACATTCCTTCAGAGTAGGAGCAAGTCCAGCCCCTTTCCAGGAGTTGGGTTTCAGTGCCCAAGCTGTGCGTAGAGGTGAGTCCAACTATTTCTAGCTGGTCCCACTCAACCTCACACAACTCCAGCTCCTTATTCACCAGTGAGGTGATATTGTCCCTAAAACCAGATTATGCCACCAGGAATTAAAGCAGCATAGCTCTTGCCTCTTGCCTGCCTGGCATAGCAACCTAACTCAACATTCTTGTCTGCAGGTGGTGAGCCCACATTCAGTTCAATGAAAAATACTTTATTAATCCCAAAGGAAAATTAAATCATATTATTCAACTCATATTTTTAAAGTTTCTTCAAAGAGTTCCTGTAGATGCGTATGGCTGTGGCCATTATGGATCTCGTGTAGAGGTCTGTCTTACAGCAAATCTCACTGAAGACACTCTGTTGTATGAGAGTCAGATGAAGAGGATGCTTGTCCGTAATGCTCTACATTTTAATATTGCACAATGATCTCCAGAGGTTCCACAGGAGTCCCCAGAACAGAGCCAGCGTTCTTTATTAGCTTGTTGAGCTTTTTTAAATCACTTGCTCTGGTACTGCTACCCCAACAGATGATAGCAGAAGAGATGGCAGAAGAGGTGGCCCTTTAGAAGATATGCAGCATCTTGCAGCAAAAACTTAAGAACCTAAGCTTGCTCAAGAAGTACAGTCTGCTCTGTCCCTTCTTTTGGATGGCTTCACTGTTGCATCTCCACCCTAGTCTGTTCTCCAGGTGAACACCGAGGTATTAATACTCCTCCACCAACTCCACCCATACTCCCATGATAGAAATACTGTTTGACATATTCCTGTTTCTTCTAAAATCTACAATAATCTCCTTTGTTTTATTGACATTCTGGATGAGATTATCATTTCCACACCATGCCACAAAGTGCTCCACCAGCTCCCTGTACTCAGCTTCTTCTCCATCTCTGATCCACCCCACGACTGCAGAATCATCTGAGTATTTCTGCAGATGACAGGAGTCTGTCTGGTCCAGGACGTCTGAGGCGTACAAAGTGACCAGGTAGTCAGCAGCATAGGAGTATCACGCTCAGTATTCCATTACAGACACACAACCCTTCAGTCTCACAAAGTGTGGTCTGTTTGTCAGATAGTCTTTGATCCAGGAGATTGTTGAGGCCTCCACCTCATTAAAAACAAATCAGACTGAATTCTGTTGAATGCTTTGGAGAAACAAAATAACATTATCCTCACGATATTACCTGGTTTGTCCAGATTACAGTGAGTTTGTTGAAGAAAGTGTAAGTTGGCATCTTCAGCTCCAACTTCACAACTGCAGAGAATCCTGATAGTTGCTTGTTTGCTTACTCACTTGGGCCAACAGGAATCTCTCTAGAACCTTCATGATGTGGGACATCAGGACAAGAGTTCTATAGTCATTGAGGACTGATGGGTGAGTTTTATTTGGTAATGGAACAAGACAGGAGGTCTTCAACAACTCTGGAACCTTTTATGGGCCAGGCTAAGGTTGACGAGGTGCTGCAGAGACCCACAGAGGTGCTCTGCACAGGCCTTTAGGACTCTAGGGCTGACGATCTGGACCTGCAGCCTTATTCTGTTGAGTCTCTTCAGCTGCCTTTTCGCCTGAATCTCATTTGGTTAAAGTCAAACCTGTAGAAGCAGAAGGGTCCACGGCTGAGGTGGAAGATAAAACATTTGAGGTGTGACAGGAAAGCTGTGGGTCAAAGGAGGGTAGGATGTCTGTTTGGCTGTGAGCAGGAGAGGAGGATGCTGAGCTTGTTTCTGAACTGAACCTATTGAAGAATGTGTTTAGTTCATTGGCTCTGTCCAGACATCCATCGGTCCGATCTTCTTTCTGCTTGAAGCCTGTGATCTTCTTCATCCCTGACCACACATCTCTGATATTGTTTTGCTGAAGCTTGCTCTCCAGCCTCTTTTTGTATGCCTCCTTGCTGTCTCCTGTCTTGACTTTATGTTTGCTTCTGTAATCTCTGCAATAATTCCTTGAAGGCTCCTTTTTTCTTGTTTAGCAGTGCCTTCAGGTCACTGGTGATCCAGGGTTTGTTATTGAAAAAGTATCTAACCGTTTTGGTTGGGATGGTGTTATCCACACAGAAGTTTATATAGTTGAGAAACATATATATACACCAGACCTAGCCTAGATGTCGATTGACCATTTAGACATGGTTTAGACATTTTTATCATCTAAACAATGTTGGGCACACACCTGGATGTGTTGTTGAATCTGACTCACACACCAGCTTCCCAGTTCTGCATACTTCCTCCCCATCTCCAGTCGGCCTTCAGACACCTGTTGGACCAGACACAGCAGCATCATAGGAACCGCCATGCTGTTAGTGGGAACATCTCCTAGAAGTTGGGGCCGTCCCAGGCCTGACGAGTCCTCTCGAACACAGTAGATCAGCTGCTCCATCATCTGTTCAGCTTCCATCTAAAACATACCACAGCAGAGGACTGTTAGAAAGACTGTGTGATAATGTTCAGGAATGTGACACTAAAAAAATTGTTTACTCAGATACTAAATTGAATTCACTGATGTGTACATCTATAACACTGGTGGATCTGCAGTTAATCCCTAAATCATTTATACCCCTGGCAGATTTACATTTAAAATAATTTTCATTCAATCAAGAAGTTTATCTCTGTTTGGAAATGGGCCTGTAAGGGCCATATGAGGGAAATTAGTAAGACACCAGAAACTGCAACTAGCACATTAAAATGTAATGCTTTCATACAAGGTCTCTTTTAGGGAGCGAAAGTTAAAATATCACATAACTATCGTACTCCCTTTTGAATTGGCTTTGTAAAGTGCCTTGAGACGACATGTGTTGTCGCTATATAAATAAACTGAATTGAATTCCCCAAAGCACCACACTGGCCTCCCTTTGAATCATACATATAAACTACACTGACAGCTAGTTTCGTTGATAAAATAGTGATGAAGAAGCAACCTTTCATTTTTTGTTCTTCAGAACTTCTTTCTGTTCTTATCCCAGAGATTGGATATTGACTTAAAATTGTCAGGCATACAGTTGGTTACTACGTTTAACCTCAAACAGAGAAAGCTGAGATATAAATTAATTTTAAAAAATCAGTCATTATTATTCATACCTGCATTTCCTTGTCACCAGTAACTCTGCTCAGTTCATCCATGGCCATTATGTAGAAACACTCACTGAATATGGTCCTCTGAACTTTGACGGCTTTACCATCTCTTGTTAAACAGAAGGCACATTTCCACTGATTTCCACTGACGGACACACGAGCAAACTTTCTGAGGAATGCTCCCCCTAAGAAGCAAACAGATCAATGTGGCATTAAAACAGATGTTAAAATAGATGGGCAGGTTAGTTTAGAGTTCTGATGAAAATTAAAAAGAGAGATCATATTTCCCCTACTTTAGCTTCCCTTCATTGGCTCCCTGTTAAATCCAGAATAGAATTTAAAATTCTCCTCCTCACATATAAAGCCCTTAATGATTTAGCTCTATCATACATCAGAGATCTGATTGTTCCATATGTTCCTAACAGAGCACTTCAGACTGCAGGTTTACTGGTGGTTCCTAGAGTCTCTAGAAGTAGAATGGGAGGCAGATCCTTTAGCTATCAGGCTCCTCTCCTGTGGAACCAGCTCCCAGTTTTAGTCCGTGAGGCAGACACCCTGTCTACTTTTAAGGCTAGGCTTAAAACTTTCCTTTTTGATAAAGCTTATAGTTAGAGTGGCTTAGGTTATCCTGAGCTATCTTCCTTATTTTACCTCTGTCTTCTTCTCCCCTTGTTGGATGGAGTAAGGGGGAGTCAGGATTAGCCTAAACCGGCTCAGTTATGGTTGAGGTGCAAACACACCCTCCATTTCTGCTACCTGTATGACCCCCTCTCTTTTCCAATGGTTATAATCAGTCTGACAGAGAGAGGTATCCCAATCTTTGTGGTTTTTAGTATAACAATGACCATCAGTGGGACCCTCTGTGGGGTGCCTTGAAACGACATTGTTGAAAATAAGCGCCGTTTAACTAAATAATCTGAACTGAAACTTTCTGTGTAGTTATGCTGCTATAGGCTTAGGCTGCTGGAGGACATAATGACCACTTTCACCCTCTTCGCTACTTTCTCACACTACTCTTCAATTTTGCATTATTTGCTGTTATTTCAGCTTTTAACTTTGTTCTCTCTCTTTTCTCTTCCTAGAAGCTACACCTGGCCTGACTCTGTGTCTACCTGTAACACCTTTCTGGAGAGGGGCATCGTTCGAGCTTCTGCTGGCAACAACTTAATGCTCACCCTCTACCGATGATCCACATGGCCCTGTCTTTTAGTGTTTAACCCTTTCTCTCTCCTAGGCATGGCGATTGACTGAGCTTTTGCTGTAACTAACTCTATGTGCTCTTTTAGACTCTAACCTTGAAAACTGGCTCAGAGTTTATCTGTTCTTTCTTTCTAGGTGAAACGAATAAAGGAGCTACATCCATTAACATTTACTTTTCCTTCCCATAGAAAGTACTCCTGGATCAGTGCTTCTTTGTTCTCTTTGTGTCTCTGCTCTGTTCTCTCTAACCCCCAGTCGGTCGATGGCCGCTCACACTGACCCTGGTTCTGCTGGAGGTTTCTTCCTGTTAAAAGGGAGTTTTTCCTCTCCACTGTCGCTACATGCATGCTCAGTATGAGGGATTGCTGCAAAGTCAACGCCAGTGACTGTCCACTGTCTCTACATGCTCATCCGGGAGGAGTGAATGCTGCAAGTCACTGACTGGATGCAATCTGCTGGGTTTCCTTAGATAGAAAAACTTTTTATCCAATTTGAATAAATAACAGAATCTGACTGCACTGTTCAATGATTAAGATTAATTGGGATGTATGTACCTGACTTTTGTGAAGTGCCTTGAGACAACATGTGTTGTGAATTGGCGCTATATAAATAAACTTAATTGAGTTTTGGAAAGAAAGGTTGTAGAATAAAATAGCCAATACAGACCGAATCCTGGCTTTTCTTCATAGAGTTTGCCTATTTTTTCTGTGCATGTGTGGGTTCTCTCTGGCTTCTCTGGGTTCCTCCCACAGTCCAAAAATATACATGTTTAAATAATAGGCAACTCTAGATTCCCCTCAGATCTGAGTGTGTGAACATGGTTGTCTGTCTCTGTGTTGCACTCTGATGGACAAGTGACCTGTCCAGGATCTACCTCACCCTTTGCCCAATGACCACTGGATTTAGACACCAACCCCCCTGCATCCCTACAAGGATTAAGTGGGTATAGAAAATGAATTAAGGTATGGATTTGAACAGGATTGAACTGAACAATACTGAAGTAGAATTGTATGTGACAGTATTAAATATATTAAACAGAGTGTTAAAGAGAATTGAACTGAAGGCTGTACTGAACTGAATAGGGTGATAACAGTAATGTGTTGAAGTGTGATAAACTGAAACAAATAATTAGTAGGACTGCTCTTGTTATGATTTGGGGTTGCTTGGTTTTTGGTTTCTGGGTTTTTCTTATATTCCTCTCACAGTTTTTGAATCATGATTCTGTTTATTAATTTTCTGGTCATGTTTTAGTCTTGTTCATGTTTGGTTTTTGGTTCTGGTCATGCTTTAATTTTTGTTTGTATTCATGAGTCTCTGTTCTTGTTCCAGCCACATTTGTTCTCCTGTCAATCAACTTTATTCGGTTCAGCTGCACCTAGTTAATCTGTCTGGTCACGCTCCATAAATACACACCTGTTCTGTCATTCGGCGCGGAATCATTCTCTAATCATGTCTTGTTTACTGATCATGCTCATGTCTTGCTTTTTGGACCATGCCTCTCTAGCCAGCCTGCTTTTGTTTTGTTCCTGCCTCATCTGTGAGTGAATTTTAGTTGATTAAATCTGTTTTCACTTACCATCATGCTGCCTGCTCGACTGCATTCTGGGATTCTATCTCGCAAGACCTAACAGCTCTGGACTGTAAGTAACTGGATTTTATTTGAACCTGTTAACCTTATATGCATAGTGAACTGAGATAACTTAAGTTAGCAAATGTTGCTGTTATAACATTAAATCCAATTGGTTTAATACAATTTAATTAACTATTATGGATACAGCCATAATGCTCTAGAAATGCATTATATACAACTGTTAACAAAACTAAGCAATTTCAGTAAAATATAAAATAAAGGCACTAAATTCAAACTCCCTACTTGGCTGGTAATTAGTAGGGTCATCATAGAGCCACACTGTTGTAATATATGGAAAAAATCATTTGGTGATCTCCTATTGAGATATAATAAATTAGACCCTTGCTGATAAGAATTTGACTAGCTGGCAACATAACATTTTTGATCAAACAAAAGCTTAAACCATTTGTAAAATACTTCATTCCGCTTTAATGTTCAGCTTCGAACACCATCCGCTTTTTGGCATTGGAAATAGAAAATTGCAATTAGGGTGTTGATCTGTCAGTATTTCATTTAATCGATGTTTTTTAAGGAATATATTGCTGAATATATCCTTACTTCTTGACTGTTGACAGAACAACAGTGTGTTTCACTATAATGTACCCTATCCTAATCTTCTGCAGGTAGCGAAGTTACTACTGAAAGTGCTTTTAAAGCGTCAGAATTAACATCGCAGTAAGAATCAGAGTTTCTGTCCAACTGTAACAACATGCAACACTTGACTGTTTCTCAGTGATGATCAGAGATGAAGGGTAAAGAATCTACTACTGCAACTCAACATTTAAAATTCAGCATGTTAAAATAAAAACCCTGAGTACAGGTCATTAATTAGTCAATACGTCTTCATCATGCTGTGGCTCAAGTTTTTTTAGTCATCTGGCTCAGTGAGAGTTTTACCAACCATTCATATTTCTGGCATTCAAAAGTTAGAATTAATTTTATGGAATATGGAGAAACCATTTTCCTCCCTTTAGAGCTGTAAGTGTTTCTTGTATTTTTCTTTTTAATATCTTCAGAATGATAATTAGGAATACATTTTAGGAGCCAAAATCCTATTCTGTCTGTCAAACTGTATTTTTCAGATTTAGAAAAATAAATGGGAACAAATTGTGACTTTCTGACAGACTGCTGCTAAAGTGTCTAAAAATCCCATTTATTTTTGTTTGTTTTGCTACACTGTCTGTTAGCAGAACACAAGGCATGGGTCGTCTGGGGTGAAACTACTAAATCACAATCTGTGTATAAACTCGCTAATTAAACAGAATGTTCACATACTACATCATAAAGAAGGTACAGATAAGTAGCTGCTCATACTGCTTCTGGTTCTGCTGCAGATGGTCTCATAAAAGGGCTTGGTTAGTCTCCACTGCCACCACATGCTTGTCTAACACCAGGGATTACTGCAAGGTCAATGACTTGATGCTTCCTTATATGTTAACTTTTACTAACTTTCATTAAATGATCATCTGACTGTTTAGTCTTAGACTAAATTGGACTGCGCTGAACTGAATGTGAATCTTACGATATATTTTGATTGTGATGGAATAGACTGGAATGATTCTAACCAAATCTTGTAAAGTGTTTTCAGTCATCATTCATTGTGAATTGGTGCTAAACAAATAAACGGAATTTAAAACTAAAATGAAAAGCCTAATATACTTCATAACAGAATCGTGCAGTTTGGTTCCACTGTGATATTTCCTGCATATAATATGTTCTGAAAGAGGAGAACATATGCTTATCCATTGTTGAATTGACAACTTGGGCAAGGAAAAAGTCCAGTTCTAGTCAATAATTGGCTGAGGCACATGAGAGATAATTGTTTACAGTCTGACTGTAAAACCCTACTTGTCTCTGTCTGCAGGAGGTTATCAAAAAGCAGTCCAGAAAAAAACAAAAGCCCCTGCACTAATGTGAGTAACAGAAGCCATATTGCAATAACCTTACCACAAAACGGCAGAAGGAGCATTCATAAATCTGTCATTACATCCAGAGGTCTGTATGGGTCTCCTGTCCTGTACCATCTCGTCTGTGTTTTATTCTTTCTTTTTGTTCTACTATCAGAACACACTGTTGGAGCATAATGCAATTTAAAATATGTAATAAGTCATAAATATTAAAGTATTTGCCACATTGATTCAGAATGCATAAAAGCTTTGTTATCATTTGTGAAAATGACCAGACACAGACAACCTGTCCAGACTTCGATGGGTTCTGCAGAAACCCAAACACGGTGGTAGACTCATAGCTGCCTTAAACTCACCAGCCTTTGCTGCTTCCAGGATTTCAGGCCTGCGGAAGCGATCCATGCTTCGATAGAGACGGCAATACATCCACACCTGAAAAAAATCTAAAATGCTCAGTGTGGAAGAGATTTCACACAGAGAGGATTAAATGTTTATACAGTCATTGCAATGACAGACCTGTCTTCCCTGCAGCCACACATACTTCAGCTCATCATAAACATTACCATCCCTCCCAATGCAAGTGAAGAAGCCACTGAAACATGACAAAAAGACATTTGTCACATACACAGACTAGATGCACCATTACTACCAGCAACACAGATGTGTAATTACAGTACCCGTGCACTGTGTCGTGGGAGTATTTAAGCCAGAATTCCACAACACCGTCCAGCTGCGCCCGGATGTGCTGACGGCACTCTTCCAGCTTCACAACAGACATGCTTCCTTTCAAACAGCATGACAAGAGTGACTGACAATCAGAAAAAAACATGCTGACCTTAAGGCAGCTGCAGTTGTCTTTTATGCTTCGTTCCATGCTTTCATTACATTATTAAGAACTTAAGTGTGAGAAGGCTGACTTTTAATTGTTACAAGAACATCAGACTTTTTTGAGAGTTTGACAAATAAAGAAATAAATATTCTTTTTATCAAATTTAACACACTTCTGCTTTTTAAGATTTTATTTTTTCCATGTTCTTTTAAGTCACCTGGCTCTGACCAAGGACAAAATAGACTCTTCCGTATGGGATCCTTTTTCTATCTGAATGACTGTCAGACTGAAGCAGCTCAGCCAACAAAACATTAATCTGAACATTTCCAGGTAATAAATAGGACTGAAAATGAGTGTGCAATTTGTTTGATTTGTGTAAAATTCAACCAACAGACCAGCTTGACGGACAGTTTTGGCTGAATAAGGTCAACTCCAGTTAGCTGCTAGCTGCAACACTGGCTATTCCTCTTGCAACTGTGTTGTTACATTTTCTCAAATGTTCAATGATAAACAGCCATGATTCATAGTTCAGAGGTGACAAAGCCAAAAGCAGGACTATAACAATGTAGGCAGTTCTTAATGTTAGCTTACTTTATCTGTTTGTATGTGTTTTTGGGCTTACTGTGCTGCTGAATCACCCAAATATAACCAAGTTTCAATAATCTACTTGTTGATTTGGATGTAGTGTTCCTTCTTTATCGCTCCATCCACCTTGTTCAATGCAAAAACACCACTAGCAACAAAACAGACCCTCAGGATGATGCTACCTTCACCAAGCTTGACTGTTGCTTTGCCATCTCTCAGTCCATGGATATTTAATACTGTCTTCACTCTTGACAGTGACACTGGTGTTTCAACATCTTTTAGTTATTGATATGCTTGAGCCTTGATGGTTTTTAGATTGTTTCTAAACGTCCTAAACAATTTGAGGTAGATGGATAAAATCTGGACAAAACTAGGTGTTGCAAAAACACAGGGATAGAAAATAAGCATTAACCATCTGGAGTGTCTGTACTACAAACCTTCTGAAAATGTATGGATTGTGTTTAAAATCCAGGTGTGTGCAATGAAACAATTCAATGCAAAAGTTGATGGCTACACAGAATGTGTAGTAAGTAACATTAGACAGACAGACAGACAGACAACATTATTATAGATAGATTTGGGCTCATCCGCACAGCGTACTAAAGCAATTTGGACAGAGTTACTTTCTGTACATTGTGGGAGTATGGGGGACAGTTTGGTGTGGAAGAACTACCCTCAACCCAATAAAACAGCTTTGGCATGAATTCCAGCAGGGACTAGACCATCATATCCAACATCCGTGTCTGACCTTACAAATGCATTTCTGGAGGAACCTTGTGAACGTTTTCACAGACAAGCTCAAGCTGTTGTAGCCAACTCTATATTAAACCCTATAAATTATGTATGGTCAAGTTTACACACACACACAGAGACGCACCCACGCACAAGAACAATTTGGATGAAAGCTTTGTAACCTAAAAACTGCTGACATGTTAGTGCAGATTTTGTTGAACACGGGTCCTGCCTGCATCTGTATGTTCATTTTGGTTTTTTGACAATAAAGTCAATTATGTTCAGCAAATTTGTTTTAATAGATTTATTACAACGCCCTAAAAAGTGATGTGCTCAGAGAGAGCATTTCGTGTAGATTGTTTATTTATTTTCTTATTTCATTTTGAATATAACATTTAACTTTAAGATTTAAAACTGATTATTTGGGCTTTCAAGCCTAATCCGATACCTGATTGGTGATTATTCTGCCATTAAAACCAAATAAAAAGCTATGCCTTTGTCCATTCAGTTTATCAGTTCGTTCCAGCAGCACCAAAACACAGAGGTTAAAGGACAGGTTTTACCTGCAGATCCAGCAGCAGCACCAGCAGCAGCACCAGCAGAAGCAGCAGCAGCGGGGCTTAGACTGTCCGCCTGTCAGCTCTGCGGCTTCTGTTTGTCACATGACACAACAGGAAGAGAAAATAACAACCAATCAGAGATGGGTGGATCCAGCTGATTCAGCGAGTCCTTGAACTGGAAAATAACGAATAACCTTTTTTTTGCTGAGCTCATGAGTTGAGATGGGCCCAGTTTTCAGTTTATTAAAACTTACAGATATAAAATAAGTTGGACATCAGAGCGACTCCAAAGCGCCCTCTGCTTAAAATAAGCGGTCTGTTTTGGACACTATGGAAGAGACTATAACGAGCCCTAATACATTCGAATGACTGCTTTTAGAATATGTGACTGCCTGTATTTTTGTCAGTGGTAAATAAAGTACTTTTATGTATAATGGAGAATACAGAAAGCCACATCAAAAATGTTTATTCAAACCTAAAGATGTTTACTTTAAATTATATTGATAATTTAGACTTTATTGATCTCACAATGGAGAAATTGTGAGGCGCCAGGGGAGCATTTAGGGGTCTTGTTCAGGGACCCAGAGCGGAAGGCTGTGGGATTCGAACCAGGGTCCTTGTGGCCTCTCTGGGATACAAATGGCCTGCTCTCTCCATGACTATGCCTTACAATGACTCCTGTCCATAAACAACAGATACATCTAAAAAAGGAATAAAAACTTAAACTGTGAATCCTGCAATGAACCAAAAAAAAAAGAAAATTTAAACACTATGAAAAAAACTGCTCAGGTTATTTAAAACACATCATTCCAAATAAAACAATAACATCTGATCAAACAAAATTATAATTTGCTTATTAATTCTATCTGTGTTAAGGTCAATGTAAATTTGAGGAATTCCACAGATATAGCCTACACTCTGACACGTTGTAAACACAGATTGCGCAGTAGGGTACCTCCCTTCCCCTTAAATGTGCCTTTGGGTATCAAAGCAGCAACATAGTGTTCAGTCATGTGGTGACTCATATGGCATGCCAGGTTAGATCAAACTTTAGTACGTTGTTTTAATCCTTATTTTCCTGTAAGGTCAGTCTGACCAACCAACAAGCAGCATCATATAGACCTGTATCTGTAATGCAGATAATCTATAGAGTGAAAGAAAAGCTATTGTAACTTTTTTAAAATAGTACTGCATATCAGTGTGACTTCCTGTTCTCTGTGCTTTGGAGTAATCTTTAGGGCTCACCTAGTAGTACCATCATCAACCCGTAGTTGTAATCTGTGTAACACTGATTCTGATGCAACAGAAGAATATCCTTGCTTACATTTTCTCTTCTTTAGTGTTGAAATAGATTCTTTGAGCACATCTCTGAGAAAGAGTTGAGACATGTTGTCAGTAAAGACAACTACACTTATTCACAGACATTAAGCTGCCTGCCATCCTTATAGTAAGCATTTTCCTGGATTTAAACAGCACTGAAAACTGGGACACAATGGCAGGCACATTTCAGGGGAACTGTCTGTGTGGCGTTCTCGGTGCAGGAATGTTTATGGCAGGTAAGCGCTGAAAAAATCAAGCAAAGAAACAGAGCACCATGATGTACTGACAAGGAATTCCAACCTTGTGTTTAGGATGTGCCTTCCTCCTTATAGCAGCCTTTCCAGTGGGTCAGATTGCTCTGGGTAAGTGAGACACTATTTTTTTGTAAATTTTTCCGACACAAGACAGCTTTGTTTTTATTTGAAACTGCTGCTACTTCTTAATAGTTACTGTTTGTGCTGCTCTGAATGCTTTATTTTTTTAAATAAATCAACAGTTACTGGTGAGAGGCATGTTTTGTTTGACTAAAGCAAGCAATATGTGCACACAATTTGTTATTCTTCAAGAAAATCATACTCCTGGTGTTACACCTATACACCAGCCACATTTTTGTATCTAAAAGTTTCTAATTTGAAGTAACATTGGATATGACAACAGGAAATGACATCATATACTGGTATGCTTAAGTGGACGTTATCGAGATTTCTGAGTTTTTATTGTAACAATGAAAGACATAAATATGACAGTTTTCACTATTTTCATAATTTTGCTCAATGACAACAAACAAAGTACATCAGTGTACATGAAAAAGAATAATTTTTCTTCTTACGGATTATCAACATTGCTGTCAAACGTAAGGCGTGGAACACAAGGCATTACAAAGGTTCTGTGTCAAATGAGAAACATTTACAGGTATATGTAGCAACAGCTCATACCTCCTGGTTTAAGAAGAGTGAGCCCCTAAACAAATGTCAATTTTTAGGACAAGAAGGCTTAACCCTTTCGATCACCCCTTACACCACAGAAACATCTCATCACACACATTTTGACACTGATTTGAATAATTTTTTGGACTTTGCAGCAGTTACCAGCAGTTACTATAAGTAACTGCTGGTTATAGTTTATGATGAAACCTAACATGGCTTTTTATAAACTGGTGCAGTTTACATACATGAGTGTCCAGTAGGACCAGTTATCCCAGTTTATATGATAGTGTTTGGGATCTTGGCCCTGCTGATGATGGTCTTGTTCACGCTGCTGAAGTTCCTCTCTCCAGCAGCACAGAGTCACAACATCTGGATTATCTGTATCATCATCATGCTCTTCTTGTTTTTTGCCTGTCTTCTATTCGGTTAGTCCCAGCTGTGATCTCATGATTACAATTCTGTTATTTTATTTAGTTTGTTAAGCAGGATTTGCTGTCAAAAAGAGGTTCTTTTTTTAGATGGACATTAAACCCATTACATGTTTGTCTACCCCTAGGCAGTTACCACATTTATTCCATATATCCACCCAACTATAACAAGAACACCACAGGCTCAAACAGCTCCACCAGGAAGATCTATGCCATTACCTCACCTGACAGCCTGACCTCAGAGAACCAGAGCCTTCAGAGCTTCAACCACAGCCAGATCTTCTGGGGGATGATTCAAACTGGGGCCCTCAAAAACATGAGCAGAAGGACAAACAGAGACCTGAAAAACACCCAACAACCACATGAAGTTGTAGCTGTGCTGCCATACTGCAACAGAACTGTGTACCTGTTTGCTTTTTGGACCACCACACTGGTACACGTGCTAGTGGGAAACGCACTGCTGCTCATCATCTGTCTGTATGGTTTCATGAAATGCATGGATGTGTTTGTACGACATCTCACGACCTGAACCGACTGTTGAAAGACAGATAAAATCATTACTTTGTTGAGGTTATGTAGAAGAAGGAAACAAGCAGACTGATAACTGTCCTGTATGGAGCACTGAAACTGTAAATCAATACAGGTTCATTATCTCTCTCTAGGATATTAAAATTATTTGTATTTTATCTTTCTGTGTCTAGTGCTGTTCAATTATCTTGGCTCATAGTTTATTCTCTCTTCCCTTTTTGTCTCATACAGGCCCCAGAGTTTGATTTCCCAGTATTTTAGTTTTTCTGTTTTTAACATTTTAGATCTGCTTCCAGATTTCCAGCCTTTGCTATGCCATTAGGTATTAGAAGCTTCTACGTGTACAGCTGCTGGGTCCTTTGTAACACTTCTGTTGTGATTTGAAAGTTTGTTCTTCGGAGTTCTTAATTTGAAGGATTTAAACACAAACATTATGTTACTTCACTTAAAGCGCACGATTTCAACATACCATGAAAACCAATGTGAGAACTTCCTCTCACTAAATAGAGAACAGAGAAAAGCACTGGTGACAAACAGGATTTCCCTGCTTTGGAAAGGAAAATCAGAACAAGTTGCAAGAAATATTTGTTATATTTGCTTTTGTTAATGTACTGCTATTTCATGGTAAATACACTTATTGTATAAGAAAATAAATGACCACTGAAACTTTTCTTGATTGAAAAGGTGGTCACCAAGTCCTTCATATACTCATTTAAACACAGACCTTGTTCCCAAAAAACACAGGTCTTAAAAAAAAGCAACAAAAATGATCAAATTGTTTATGATATTTGTTAGAACTTAAATATGTCATGTGCAATTATGGTTTAAATTTAAACAGCTGTCTCAGTGGGAGAGGTAGTCTTCTTGCAATCTGAAAGTTGTGGGTTTGATTCCAGCTTTCTTCCTGCCACATATCAATCAGTCTGCTTATCAGTGATTTGAATGGTTGTGTGAGTGCGATTGGGTAAATGTAGCTCTGGCATAAAGTGCTCTGATTGGTCGGTATGACTATATAAAATAGATTATATAAAAATAGTGCATTACCGTATAAACATCTTTAAATGAAGTAATGAATTAAATTCAGTTCTGTACAGTTTCATGTCAACTGCAACCACTCAAAGGGATCTGTGTAATGAAATAACATCTGTGTACACAGTTGAAACCAGATATTTACGAACACTGTATGAAAAGGGGGCTGCACAGTTAGTTTGTATGTTCTCCCTGTTTGTGTGGGTTCTCACCGGGCGATTTGTCCTTTTCCCACGGCTCAAAATCATGACTGTTTGGGTAATTGGTTATTCTATACTGTCCTTAGGTATGAGTGTGTCCTGTGTGTCTCTGTGTTGCCCTGTGATGGACTGGCAACCAATCCAATATTCATAGAAAGTGTCGGGGTTCTGGGGACTACTCTCCCTTCTACCTGCTATTACCCCATTCAGTCACTAGGTGGAGCCAAGGACCTTGGTGAGATGGGCACAGGTGTTTATCATCTCTTCAAAAGGGAGACGCAGCCTGCACTTCTTTGCCTGACTGTTAGCCCACAGTGGTAACTAGTCTGGCCCTGAGAATTAGGTTTCCCGCGACCTTGCCTCCTGGTTCTGACAAGGACATCGGCTCCGATCCAATCTCCATTACCTTCCATACAAGCTCCTCGGACCAATATTGGCTGGCTGCCTCCTGAAACTCCGGATCATCTAACACCTGCAAAACGAACCTGCCCACTCTCCAACGTGAGTCAAGCGGACCACCGCACACAGCTTCATTAACCGAACTGAAGGTTGGAAAGGAGAACGTGACTGAAACTTGCCTCATCCATAAGGAACCCTCACCCGGAGAGATCCAACTCTCCCGGGCTTCTTACCATCCCCTCCTCTGGCGGCTTCTACCTCCTCGCCCTGTAAGCAAACAATTCCTTTCACTAGAAGTCACCATCATTTATGAAAGAAACCATACTCACCACTCTCTCTTCTTATGCAGCTGATCCCCGCCGCTTTTCAAGTCCTGATCCAGGCGTCCTGTTCCGATACAATCAACAATCTTAAGAACTTTTTTCAAGTCTCCTGAGTTTATCTGCATGTGGGTCAGAGCCGTTAACATTAAGATGATAAAAAGTTGAGTGGAAAAAAGTATGGTAGGAAATGGTGTACCAGCAGCAGCTATAACCACAGCCTTGAGAGAATTTTTAACCAAAATCCATTCAAGAGTTTGGGGGAGCTTCACAAGGAGTGGACTGAGACTTGAGTTGGTGCCTCAAGAGCCAATACGCACAGACAAATACTGGACATGGGCTCCAAATGTCAAATTCCTTGTGTCTAGCCACTCCTGAATCATGAGTAGAGAAGAAAAATAACTGGACTGTTGTTCAGTAGTCTAAAGTCCTCTTGTCATTTTGAAATCAAGGCCCGAAAGTCTGGAGGAAGAGTGGAGAAGCCCAGACTCCATGTTGCCCTAAGCCTAGCATGAAGTTTCCACTGTCAGTAATGATTTGAGGTGCCATGTCATCTGCTGGTGTTGGTCCGCTGTGTTTTCTGAAGTCCACAGTCAAGGCAGCCATTTAGATGAAAGGGTGTTATGGTGTGGTGATTGTAATGCCCACATCATAATAGAATAGGTTGAAAATTAGGAGTTAATGGAATCTAAAAATTGTGTATGCATTAATTATGGTGACAGAACAAGATCAAAGATCAGGGACCTTATGTACAAAGCGCTCGTATGCACAAAAACCTTGTGAGGCAATGTTTTATGCACAACTCGGCATATAAAAAAGAATGTTGCGTGAAAGTGTACGGAAATCCACAAACTTTTGATCTGCTGTGAAAATGTGCTGCAGCTACGCAGACTTTTTCAATCAATAAACTATAGAGAACTAAAACTCACATAAATACACTGAAATATGACTCCAGTCAGTTTTATTTCTGTTTTCATGAGTTTGAGCCTTTATGGTTTAAACCCGAGTGATGAAACTGAATCACATTAGCTCTGGAACAGGACACGGTATTACAGAGGGAGACCAGGAGGAACCATGTGTGGCTGGTGCCAGTTCAAGTCCTCACTCATTGCGGTCCTTTTGACCGCCGCTTTTCAGAGGGGGCTGACTGACAGGTGGGATATGTAACAGTCATCTCTGAGCCCTAGCCATGCCAGCCATATGGGACAGCCTCATCCGTATGTTGCTGCTGTGGACTGCACTCATATTGCTCTATGGGCTCCATCTGTTAGTGAACATGCTTTTGAGAATAGAAAGTATTTTCATTCAATATATGTGCAACCTATTTGTGATGCACAAATGTGGCTCACAAATTCATTGGCATGTTGGCCTCCTCAATCCATGATTCCTTTATGCTATAATAATTATTCTAATTATTCAATTAGAATTATAATAGTTGTGTTGGGAACAAACCTCAAGCGATGGCTGGTTTCTAGGGGCAACAGCCTGATAACAAGCTGATAAGAAGGAATGAGGCATTAATTCAGTATAAAGAAACACAAGCTGAAGTTAGGAAGACTATTAGAACTGTGAAGAAGACATGTTGGAGACAGTATTGTAATTCTATTGGAAGAGAAACCAAGTTATCTGATGTATGGAGAGTAATCAAGAAAAGGAATGGTGTTAGAGTTTTTCGTTACCTATTTTAGAAAATAATGGAAAAATAGCTGTTAATAATGATGAAAAAACAGAGTTATTAGTAGAAACTTTAATTAAAGTACATAGTTCAGAGAATTTATCTGGAATTATAAAGAATTATAAAGAGAAAACTTTGGCTGAGAATCCAGGAGTTACAGTTAAGAAAAAAATTTCACACCAAGATTTAGATTTGCCCTTTACTCATTATGAGCTGAAAAAAGCTATATCTTCAAATTATAGACCTATAGCTCTTACGTCTCAATTAGGGAGCACAATGGAGAGAATTGTAATAAATAGATTATTTATCATATTTCCTGGAAAGTAAAAACTTATTCTGTCCTTTTCAAAGTGGTTTTCGAAAAGGGAGAAATACGATGGATGGAGTATTGTGCTTGGAATCCGAAGTAAGGAAAGCTCAAAAAAACAAAGCAATGGTGGTAGCTGTGTTTTTTGATATAGAAAAGGCTTCTGATATGTTGGTATGTAAGATTTATAACTGGGTTTTAGACTTTTTATTTGGGAGAAAAATAGAAGTAAGAGTAGGGACTGCCTACTCTAGTAGATATATGGTAGAGAATGGTACCCCACAAGGCAGTGTTTGTAGCCCAATTCTTTTTAACATAATGATAAATTACATATTGATCAAATAGATAATAGTATAGGGAAATCTTTATATGCAGATGATGGGGCTCTTCTTTATGCATCTACAGAAAAAGATGCAGGATGCAATTATGAAAGTGGAAGATTGGGCAAACAAACGGGGTTTTAAAATGTCTGATGCTAAGACCCAAGTTATCTGTTTTTATAGAAGACATAAGAAATGTACTTTGAATCTTTACAATCAAAAGCTTGAACAAATGAATTCAGTGAGATTTTTAGGTGTCATCTTTGATGAAAAACCTACGTGGAAACAGCAAATGGAATCTGTTCAAAATAAATGTAAAAAAGTCAAGTATTTCCCTAAGATGTCTTTCCGGGCAGGAATGGGGTGTTTCAAAAAGTGGCACTGTTGGGAGTTTTATCAGGGCTCTCATGAGATCTTCCTTGGATTATGGTTGTGTAGCATACATGGCAGCATCTGATAGTCATTTGAGGAAGCTTGATAGAGAACAAACACAGGGTGAGAATATGTTGCGGAGCTTTTAGCTCTCCTTAGCTGCTTTACAAGTTGATACTGGTGAACTTCCCTTTTAAAGGGTTAAGAAGAATGAAGCAAATGTATATATACTGGATAAACCTTCAGGGACATAAATATGGTCATCCAAAAAAGGGCTGTACCCCCAAAAACTGTTAGGAAACATCATAAATCTAACTACAATAGCTTTGGATGGATGGGAATATAAATGCTCAAAATTTAGGTCTGACACAGTTTCAATAAAGTTTCACTGTTCCACAATCACCGATTTTACCATGGTTATTTATCACACCAGTAGTTGACCTGCAAATAGGAAAAATACTTAAAAAGGAAAAAAGCCCAGAATGGGTAAAAAGTTAAAGAATATTTTGAAGAGTTTAAAGAAGACCATGTGATATATACAGATGGGTCGAAAGCTCCAAATAGTGGTAAAAAAGGGGCAGCTGTGTATATCCCGCATTATAAAGTCATGATTAAAAGAAGAACAACAGACCATTTAGCAGTTTATTCAGTTAAATTGATTGCTATAATATTAGCTTTGAAATGGTTGCTTTCTGATAATGTTAAGGAGGTAAATAGATCTATAGTTGCATCTGACATCAGATAGTCAAGCTGCAATTTTAAGTATAGAGTCTGGTAAATCTTGTAGATTAGATTTATTGTTAAATATATATCACTTATTGGTCCAGTTACATAATAGAAACTGTTCTGTTAGATTTGTCAGGATACCTGCTCATGTCAAAGGAAATGAAGAAGTAGATTTGTTAGCTAAGCAGGCTTTAAAATTAGATGGTCTTAACTTAAATATTCCTCTGAGCAAAGGAGAGGGAAAATCTATTATTCAAAGCAAAGTCATTAAGGTGTGGCAGGAACAATGGGATAATCATGATAATTGCAGACATTTATATAATATTCAAAAGACTGTGGGGGGTAATAGAAGTAGGGATGGAAGTCGAAAAGAAGAAGTGATTATATCACGTCTTAGAATTGGTCATACAGGTCTTAGTTCTCTTTTTCGGATAAGGAAACATGAAACAGGGACTTGTATTTATTGTAATCAGATGGAAACAGTGGATCATGTTTTATTAGAATGTAGCCAATATTCAGAAGAACGTCAGCATTTAAAGTCGGTTTTAAAGAGAGAGGGAAAAGCACTTTCTTTAATTAATATTTTAGGAGAGGAATCAAAATCTGTTGGAAATAAATTAATTAAATTAAAAATATATATTAGGTTGTATAGTCGTATTTAAAGTATGAATATATATGTATATGTACTTACATATTCATACGCATATAAATTTGTGTGTGTGTATGAGTATGCACACAAACTCATTACTGTAAGTGAATGAAGTTCCCTCTGACTATCAATGACATCCGGTAGGGGGCGGTAAATGCACCTTAAGTTGGTTTGTCATCCGCCAATAAAAAAAACAAAAGAAGAAGAAGAAAAAGAAGAAGAAGAAGAAGAAGAAGAAGTCGTAAATTGGCGGCATGTCCATAACTTTGTTTGCCAAGCATTCCTAAACGTTAGAAGAAGACAAAGAACAGCGAAGCTGATGAAGTTTCCATTAGAAATTAAGGTTTATGCAGACAGACGTCCCCATAAATAGTCTTCTTTGTCTTGAGCATAGCTGCTGTTAACCAACGGTTTTACCATAATATAGTAAACTGCAGTCAGTCTGAGACAGACATGACTTCACTGAACCTGAAAGGAGTGAACGTTAATTTCCCCTTCACTCCGTACGAGTGTCAGAAAGACTACATGAGCAAAGTGATTGAATGTCTGCAGAAGGTAAGTCCCCATGAAAACACGAAGGCTTTCTATAACACCGTACAGCTGCCGTAACATCAAGCTGTTTCCATGGTTTAATACTTAGCTAGCCGGGAGGCGGAATGCTTTTAACAGCAAGAGCAAAGCAGTGAACTACAGATCTAAGTAGTTTAATAGCAACAGGAATAGGTAACTTTTTTTTTCCGAGGACTAAAACTTTATTTGAAACAAGAATTTTACAAAACAGAACCATAGAACATTTGCAAAAAAACAACCGAACAAAAACAATGTTATTAGATGGTAACCCAGTGATTACAGGACAAACTCCTACCACCTGAGCCACATTCGTCCAATTTTTGCTATGTTGCAAACATTTAGAGGAATGTACATAATTTTTACCATAGATTATAAACGAATTAGTAACAAACATTTTTGTCACTTTTGTCCCCATGCCAAACCGAATATATCTTTTTTTCATAAGAAAATATTCCAGTCAGTCCAGAAAATCCCAAAATAAATGTAATATGGTCTCAGTATTTTTGCAAAAGGTGCATAAGTGGACTATTTCCCAATGATACATTTTAATTTAAACATATTTTACTGAGTAACAACTATGGATGAGTTTGAAGTGAGTTTCTTTCATCTTGTTGTTTAGTAAGTGTTTTTAGGAAGCAACCATGTAAATGTCCAGTTAATATTTTTAAAAACATTTAACCAGAAAAAGACGCAGGATCGGAAGGACACAGTGTCTCTCAAGAGAATATTTCTTTTGCTTCTGTTGGTTTCTTTCTTGCTGATAAAAGGAGATCCCCAGTGGTACTCGGGTCAAAAGATGTTACAGAACAGCTTGTTTTTGTGCATGAGGGACAGAAACAGGAGGACACAACAGGATATTCTCTCAGCAGAACAGGAAATTCACAATGTGACAAAAATGCTGATTGAATTCAACAGTTGACAGACAAGGACTATTCCTTTTTCAAATCAGTTTTACATTTCTATTTAATGTAATTATTCCAGATATTGTATTTTTAGGGTTAAACATGTTTAAATGAATGTGACCAGCAAAGTAACTCATAGTAGTTCACAGGGACTTCTGAAATATTGCAGTTGCTTCTTAGTAGAAAGGGCAAGCTGCCAACTTTAGTAAATTATAGATATAAGGGAATAGAATAGTATTCCAGCTAGAAAAGTGGTGTTGAGAGTGGAGGAATAAAGTACATCAATTCCACCTTTATCAGTCTTATTCGTTAAAATATTTTCATCTAATAAGATGGTGTTAATTTCTCTAATATTTTTATCAATATTTGTGCACATTTGTTTGGAAACATCTAATGCCAGAGAGGGACACACCAGTCTGGATTAACCTTCAGCTGTAGGTTCAAAGAGATCTTTTAAGAACAGAGATATCCACGAGTCCAATCTTTGATCAACTGTTATCAGGAGCAGATTAAAAGTCTCTGATGATCTGATTTTGATCTTAACAAATAGTCATTCCAACATATCTAACTCTATTTTTATAGGGCTGCTGAGTAATGTAGCTTCCAGGGATGCTTTAATGGAAAGTAATTCCTATTAATTTATGTTCAAAGTTAAACCAGAACCACCAGAGAAGCAGCTGATGATGTCCAGAGAAAAAGGGTGATATGGTCAGCTAGCTGAGATATTACAGGAGTCATGTTTGCTATGTTAATATTAAATGATAGCAAAGACAGATCTGAACATCTGGGCAGCCTCGACAGACACCTCTTTTTGAATAGAACAATGATCTGATAGTTGTAGAGTTTTTATAGAACATCTGGAAGCTTTTTTAAAAATGTTTCTGCAAAAGCTTCTACTGCTTCAAACATAAAGATGTTACCTTCTAATCAAACACTGATAGTCTGATATTACCAGGTATAAAACCAGACTGAGTTTATCAGGAACTTCCTCACCAGTATTTTTTGCAATACGACCAGCAATAATTTCAAAATGATTTTGTAGTGAAGTTATTGGACACAAGAAAGAGGTTGTTATTGGAGTTTGTCTTCTGTGGTCTGTTAGAACACCTTGTGTCATTGTTGGGGGACAAGTTTCAGTTTTGGCTTTCAAGGTAAACTTGATGGAAAACAGGTGATAGCTGCTTTCAATCTGAAGTTAGCCCCTCTCTACCTGCTGATTTATTTAGCTTTAAGTTCATAGAATTTTCAATCGTAATTAAAGTGTCACAGTTTTGTTTTACTATCTTCAGAAATGTTCTTTTATATTTAATGTAATTTGTAACTATTTCAGTAGAACATGAGAATTTCCCAAAAAAAAACTGTCCACAAAAGGGAGAAATGCAAGCGAGATCCTAACTGATATTGTTGCTGAGTTTTCCTTTTCTAAAACTATAACTTATACTTGGTGTTTTTGTTTTTTTTCCAATAAAAAAAATAGAGCGTATCTCTCTCTTCTTTAGGCATCTTTGCTTTGATCGTATATAATCTCCTTTGGCCTCGGAAATGCAAATATTCTGGTAATTATTTTGGTCATGAGCAGAAACATTGTCTGGTAAAATATAATTTAGAATCATGATATCTTAAAGTGTCTCTGATTCTTCTTTTCTTTGTTCTTTTGCATCATCTGATCCAGCTTTCCTTAATATGTATCCATATTTTTATATCTTAAAAGTTCCCAATTTTGACAAAGTAGTTCCTGAAAACACACAGTTTTCCAATATTTTTTTTATTATTGTTTAAATGGTTTTTTCCACTGTATCACTGAGTAAAAGTGAGCTGCTATGGTTCCAGTAAGGTTCCAGTATGCTGTGGCTTTAAAGTCATCACAATAACTGGCTTTGTGTTTTTCAAGATAAATGACTTTATGGTCCAACAAAGGAGGTAAAATAGTTTCCCAGTTCCAGTGAAGGTGGGACGTTGTGTAAAACGTAACTAATAACAGAATACATTGATTTGCAAGCCTGTTCAACCTATATGCAATTAAATTCACTAGAAAGACGAGATTTTTATTGCGCAAACTGATAAGCTGTATTGTTATTTTGCAAATATTCACTCATTTTGAATTTGATGCTTGCAACACGTTCCAACAAAGCTGGGACAGGGTCAACTAAAGACTGGGAAACTCGAGGAATGCTCCAAAAACACCTGTTTGGGACATTCCACGGGTGATTAACTGGAAACAAGGGAGTGTCATGATTAGATATAAAAGGAGCATCCCTGAAAGGCTCAGTTATTCACAAGCAAGGGTGGAGCGAGGTTCACCACTTCGTGAACAAACATGCTAGCAAATAGTTTAAGAACAACGTTTTTTCTCAATGTACAAATGAAAAGAATTTAGGGATTTCATCATCTTTGGTCCATAATATCATCACAGGATTCAGAGAATCTGGAGAAATCTCAGCATTTCAGCGGCAAGGCTGAAAACCAACATTGACTGTCCATGACCTTTGACCCCTCAGGAGGCACTGTATGAAAAGCTAACATCATTCTTTAATGGATATTACCATGCGGGCCCAGGAACACTACAGAAAACCATTGGCTGTTAAAACAGTCCATCACTACATCTACAAGTGCAAGTTAAAACTCTACAATGCAAAGCAGAGCCATATATCAACAACACCAGAACCGCCACGGGCCTCTCTGGACCTGATTTCATCTTAATGGATTGATGCAAAGTGGAAAAGCCTGCATCTGTGTTGGTATGGGGGTGTGTTAGTGCCGATGGCAGGGTACCAGGTACATCTGTGATGGCACCATTAATGCTGAAAGGTACATCCAGGTTTTGGAGCAACATCTGCTGCTATCCAGCATTGTCGTTTTCGGGGTCGTCCTGCTTATTTTAGCAAGGCAATGCCAAGCCACATTCTGCATGTGTTACAACAGTGTGACTTGGTAGTAAAGGAGTTCTGGTACTAGACTGACCTACCTGCAGTCCAGACCTGTCTCCTATTGAAAATGTGTGGAGTGTTATGAAGCATAAAATACGACCAAGGAGACCCTGTATCAAACAAGAATGGGAAAGAACTCCACCTACAAAGCTTCAACAAACGGTGTCCAAAGTTCCCTTATTGTTGTTAAAAGGAAAGGTGATGTGAAATATGATAAACATGACCCTGTCCCAGCTTTATTGGAATGTGTTGCAAGCATCAAATTCATAATGACTGAATATTTGCAAAAAGACAATGAAGTTTACCAGTTGGAACATTAACTATCTTGTTTTTGTAGTGGATTTAACTACCTACTGTATAAGTTGAACAGGATTAGCAAATCAATGTATTCTGTTTTTATTTAAGTTTTAGGGTTGGGGTTACTTTCATCAGTTGTTTGATCAGGAACAAACCAGAAGTCAGTTCCTGATCTAGATTAACCAATTTTGTTTTACCAAGTTAAATCTGTTTTTAGGATTTTTTTTTAGCCTCCATACATCTGCCAGACCAACAGGACTCTTAAACCTTCTAAGATTGGATTTCTTACTGGGGGAAACTGTCCATTGCATCATTACAAGAAGAATAAAAATCTCCACCCAGCATAATAATCATGTTATCATATTTTTTTAGTTAAACAATCGATTTAGTTACTTAGTCATTTGTAAAATTCTTAATTGTCTTTTCTGGTGTTGTGGCCATAATGCGTCCCATTAGAACGAGCTCATCCTTCAGTTAGATCTGGTTTCTTGTTGTTTCCAGAAAGAGAATGGGGTTCTGGAGAGTCCTACAGGAACGGGTAAAACTCTGTGTCTGCTGTGTGCAACTCTGGCATGGAGGGAGCACTTCAGGGACTCCATCTCTGCTAGCAAGATAGCAGACAAGCTGAAAGGGCAGGAGATGTTCCCAAACACACCGCTGGCTTCCTGGGGGACCGCCGCTACTGACGGGGACAAGCCAGGTATGTTGGTTTGTTTTCTTAGTGTCTTTAAAAACATAGAACTTCATGAAAAGTTTGTTTCTGTCACTTATTTCAAAAAAATAAAAATCATATATAGATTCTTTGTAGAGAGTGAAATATTTCGAGCTTTTATTTCTTGTCGTCTACATCGTTGGGTCTGGTGTCTCTCATCTTCCTCTTGACAATACAGGCCAGTTTGCTGGCTAATCAAGAACTGTAACTCCATGGTCATTAAACCAGTTTTTGGTGCCTTTGGCAGAGTGGGCTGGTACCAAGTCCTACTGAAAGAGGAAATCAGCATCTCCATAAATTGTGTCAGCAGAAGGAAGCATGAAATGCGCTAGAACTTCCTGGTAGATGGCTGCACTGACTGCAAACCTCAGAAAACTCAGTGGACCAACACCAGCAGATGACATGGCACCCTAAATCATCAATTACTGTGGAAACCTCACTCTGGGCTACAATCAACATGGATTCCGGACCTGCCTTCTCTTTCTCCAGACAGAAGACTTGAAAAGAAGACTTTGGGGGCAATGAGTGCATGACCCATATACGGAGGCTTCAGTCCTCAACGCAGCCTACCCAGGTTTGAGTCCCGACCCTGAAGACCTCTGCTGCATATCTTCCCTCTCTCTCCACCCCATTTCCTGTCTGCCTACTTTGGAAAAAAAAACCAAAAATAAAGTCCACTAGTGCTTTAACACACGAAAAAGAAAAGATAAGAGGACTTTGAACCACTGAGCAACAGTCCACTTTTTTTTCTTCTTACCTAGGTAAGGTGCTTCTGGGGTTGTCTTTGATGCAGGAGTGGCTTAACCTCCCCATGGTGGGTGTCAATGACTGTTTTCTGCACATTTGTCCAGTCAGCAGTCTCCCCATGATTGTGTCTCCTACTGACCCAGACTGAGAAACCATTTAGACGCTCAGCAAACCTTTGAGGTGTTTTCAGTTAATTAGCTGATTAGGGCAAAACACAATGAGTCTCTAATATTTAATTTTCTGGGACAATGAATGTTTGGTTTTCATCATCACTAAGTTATAATCATTAAAATTCCAAGAAACAAAGGCTTGAAATATTTCTCTCTGTGTGTGATGAATCTGTATAATAAATGAGTTTCACTTTCTGATGTGGGTGACAAAAACTGAACTTTTTCAAGATATTTCATAATAATGTTCCTGGATGAACGGGCACTGGCCAGTAGGAGCTTCTTACAGGATGATCATCTTGAGTTAAACCACTCAAGGTTTCATGCTAATTTAAAACTAACATGTATAACATAATCTAGCTGTTTTATTTAAAACAGTAATGCTGCAGTATTCGTACTGCTGCTAGAGTAATGTAACATACTGATTGTTATAATGGTATTAAAAGCATGTATTTATTACTTTTGATAAAATGTCCTGAGCAAAAACACAGAATAAGTAGCTGCTAAATTAAGTATTTTTAAAGTTCCTATTTTTTGGCTGTTTATTCTATCATAGTGTAAAGCAGATTTAACAAACTAATATTAGCTGGTTAATTAGTCAGGCTATCTGCTCGGTTAGCCAACCTGCAGACACCTCCCTAACTGACATGCTACTTGGAGCCAGTTTGCTTTAAAGGGAACATATCATGCAAGATCCACTTTATCAGCCCTTAATGTACATTTTGTTGTGTACATGGAGTCTGTAGGAGGGCAGAAAAGTTGAATTTAGTCTCTCCAGGTGCTGCGTAAATATCTTCATATTCTGCAAGGGTCATATTTTTCTATCCGTTTAGTTTTCTCTATTCTCGGTTATGTTATTTGAACTATAACATCACAGTATTTGCTGCGGAACAGCTAAACAAGGTCATGGACTTCCAGGTGATCAGTTTTTCGTACCTGCCATTTTTATTTCTCGCTGCAATTTTGTAGTCCAAGCTCAAGTTATGCCGTAGCTGCAGGTGGGTAAATGTTCGATTGTTGGGTTCACCAGCTTCAGAACCTCTTCTGCTCTCGGTGGGGTCAGACGCTTTTCCACTCTCTCCTTGATCCTCCCCCATTTTTTGCCCTGCTTCAGCTTTTTGTCTATGTTTTTCTTAGAGCCTCTGTTCGCATATCCTCCTAATTTGTTCATTATGGATTTGGTCAGCTGGTCTCTCAACGCAATCGATCAAATTTTCTCGACGGGAAGACAGGGTAAAGGGGAAGCCTCTTGTCCAGACGGGACGTTCTTCTGCGGATATGCAATACATTCCTGGCAGCAGTGGAAGATTGTGTGCCTGACAACAATGTGAGTCGACGTGGAAGATTTGTACATAATTGGATTTCTGATAACAGGATTTATGCTTTTTGGAGTTGGTGGTTACCTGGCTTATCGAAAGATTTGTAAAACATCGGCAGCTGTTCAAGGCACTCCAAAGCTGCCTGGATGTTTGAAGGGATCTTTAGAGCTCTCAGCACTCAGACTGATACGTTAAGAGAGCAGAATCGCAAGCTGGAAGCGATCCTTGAACAGAATCGCAGGCTGGCTGCGTTTCCCGGACTCAAAGGTGATATGATTTAATCTTGGAGAAAGTTGTTTGCTCAGGATCTACTGAAAGTACCAGAAATTTGGCTATTTGGATTTGAAATTGAGAATGCCTGTAAGACTTTGAAGGCAGGCGGAAAATCACAGCCGGCCTGAACCAAAACATTTTTTTTTTGTCTAATCAGGCGCCCCGATATGACCTTCACAGGCTTCTCATCAAAACATTTCTCCTGGATGTTCTGTAAAAACGACCGTCTGCCCCAGCAACCCCCCTCATCTGTGAACTGAACTGTGTGGCCGTTTGATAAAACGTCCATCTCTTTTCAAGGACAATGGCACCTTCGTCAGTGTTGACAGTCTAATTCTTGCACACATGATCATACTTAAATATTGGCACCCTCACGAGTCCACCATGCCCCTGCAAAATCTTTGCTTATGTGTGTTGCTTTCCCATGGTCCTTATTTTTACCTAAATGTGGTTTTCATTTCTTCGTCTTTTCATAGATTTTTAGATTTACCAGTGAAAGGAAAATAATACTAGTTTCTAAAAAATTTGAAAAAAAGCTGTTTTTACACCAGTGACTCAGCTTCCTTAGTCAGAACTCAGTGATTGCTTAGTTAAATTTCAATGGATGCAAATGACTGTTATTATTGGACTGCAACTGCATTATACCAGCGAACCCAAGGATCATTCTCTCTTAGCACAAGATGCTTTCCCCTATATAGAGGACTTAATGATATAATTACCTCTTTAGAAATACTGGTTTAGAACCAGCTCTTACCAGTAAAACCCAAAGGATTATTAATGTTATCTGAATCTTTGTAATGTTGGCCAGAGATGTTTAGATTTCTCAGAAGGATTCCTAGATTTTTAGATTTCTTAGAAGGATTGTAGTATCATTTGATTTGTTTTTCTGTGTCTGTATCTGTGTTTTTTTTCTTTGTGATTGTATTGTAATTGTATGTACAGCGCTTTAAGTGTCTCGTTACTGAAAAGCGCTATATAAATAAACTTACCTTACCTTACCTTACCTTCAGAGTGCCTGGTTAAATTAAATTTTTCATTGAAATTTTCTCACATCAGTGGTGAAATTCCTCTTCATCTGCAGGAAGCACTTCAAGGATGAGTGCCTCAGCAACCTCCACCAGTATCACTAGTAATCGTTTGCTGGGAGACTTCTAAATCTGAATAATAATAAGGGGTCAGTTCTGCGTATGTAAACGATGGACAAAGCAAAGCAGTAAGCTGCAAATAACTTAATTTTAGACATGAATTTATTGTGTGTGATGTCCTGGTCATTGTTCTTATAGCAGTAGCATCGTGCCTTCTGTTTATAGTACTGCTGTGTGCTGCTTTAAGCTCCTTGAGGACTGAACCGTACTGTGTGTTATGAACATTATTATTACATAAACAGTTTTGTTTTTGGCGTTTTTGTTTTGTTCCTGCGGCGCTGGATAATTATCTCTGTTATCAAACTACAAAAATGGCCGAACAGGTTAAAGTGTAACACTCTTTGACCTCAAGGGGGCAGGGTGTGAAGTCTCTCAGGAGCATTTAAAGCAACGGCGCCAAAACAAGTTGCTCTCGGATGCACCTTAGAACAGAGGAAAAAGAGGACCTGTGGAGCTACAATTACAAGGAATTCAGACCAAAGCATTGCAGTTCCACTTTATATAGACCACAACTGGATGATTTAAGGGTGAAAAGTAAAGATTTAAAAGCATGATGTCCCCTTTTAAAACAGCTTCACCTTTTAACTTCCACGTGATAGCTATCTTGGTTTTACATATTGAGATGTCTGAGATTCTTACATTTTGTATACCTTTAGAGTTGCATAGTATTAGGAAAACATGGAATTCCAACACTAAATATTGCAATTATGATATTGATTTGGATTAACCCACATGTCCCAGACTCTTTTTCCCTTTATCATGGTCTCCCTACCACTCCTTTAAGCTTTGATACAACACCAAGTGTGGACATTAAGGACAATGACAATCTGTGAAATGTATGATTGACATGATTGATTCAATGCATTGCACTTGATTTGTTATATCCAGCTATACAGGTGCTGGTGATAAAATCAGAATATCATGAAAAAATGGAACCTCCTTGAACCGCCACCGTAACGTGGTGAAGGGGTTTGAGTGCTCAAATGATCCTAGAGGCTATGTTGTCCTAGGCTTAAATGCCCCTGGTAGGGTCTCCCATGGCAAACAGGCTCTGGGTGATGGGTCAGACAATGAGCAGTTCAAGACACCTTCATGAGGACCACACAATCGAGACACGATATGTTGCCCGGTACGGCGGAGCCGGGGTCCCACTGTGGAGCCAGGCTTGGGGTCGTGACTCGTCGGAGAGTGTCTGGTGGCCGGGTTGCTCCTCGCGGGACCCAGCCAGGCCAAGCCCAAACAAGAGACGCGAGGCCATCCCCCAGTGGGCGCACCACCTGCAGGTGGACCCATGAGGGACCGGTGCAAAGAGGGTCGGGCAGCGGACGAAGGTGGAGACCTCGACAGCCTGATCTCTAGATGCTTAGGCTGGTTTATAGCATGGGCTCTGGAACCCAGCTCCTCAAGAGAGGTTGGACTCTCTTCTACTCTTGAGTGGCCCGCAAGGCAGAGGCGGCAGCCTGAGGTGGGCTTACTTTTTCCCCCCTAGCTCAGCCGTCTCGTGTTGGGGTTTACCCCAGTGGATGAGAGGGTCGCATCCCTGCGCCTTCGGGTTGGGGACAGGTCTCTGACTGTTGTTTCGGCCTACTGGCCGAGCAGTAGTGCGGAGTACCTGGCCTTCTTGGCGTCCCTGTCGGTGGTGCTGCATAGTGTCCTTCTCGGGGACTCCATTATTCTGCTGGGGGACTTCAATGCCCACGTGGGAAACGAAAGTGACACCTGGAAGGGGCGTGATCGGGAGGAATGGCCTCCCCGATCTGAATCTGAGTGGTGTTTCATTATTGGACATCTGTGCTAGTCATGGATTGTCCATAATGAACACCATGTTAAAGCACAAGGGTGTTTATCAGTGCACTTGGCACCAGAACACCATAGGCAGGAGGTCAATGATCGAATCGCGGTGGCAATCCCCGAACCCGGTGGTGGACACCAGCAGTAAGGGATGCTGTCAAGCTGAAGGGGGAGTCCTATCGGCTGTGGATGGCTTGTAGGACTCCTGAGGTGGCTGACTGGTACTGTGAGGACTAGCGCGCTGTGGCAGAGACAAAAACTCGGGCCTGGGAGGAGTTCGGTGACTACCGGTTGGCCTCAAAGCGATTCTGGCAAACCGTCAGGCGCCTCAGGAGGGGGAAGCAGTGCTTCGCCAACACTGTTTACAGTGTGGGTAGGGAGCTGCTGACCTCGACTGGGGACATTATCGGGCGGTGGATGGAGTACTTCAAGGATCTCCTCAATCCTGCTGGAACGCATTCCCTGCTGGAAGCCGAGGCTGGGGACACGGGGTTGGACTCTTTCATAACCCAGGCTGAAGTCACCAAGGTGGTTAAAAAGGTCCATGGTGGCAGGGCTTCGGGGGTGGATGAGATCAGACCTGAGTACCTCAAGTCTCTCTGGATGTTGTGGGGCTGTCATTGTTGACACGCCTCTTTAACATTGCGTGGCGGTCGGGGACAGTGCCTCTGGACTGGCAGACCGGGGTTGGTGGTGCCCCTTCATAAGAAGGGTGACCGGAGGGTGTGTTCCAACTACAGGGGGATAACACTCCTCAGCCTCCCTGGTAAGGCTTACGCCAGGGTATTGGAGAGGAGAGTCCGGCCGATAGTCGAACCTTGGCTTCAGTAGGAGCAGTGTGGTTTTCATACCGGTCGTGGAACACTGGACCAGCTCTACACCCTCTACAGGGTACTCGAGGGTTCATTGGAGTTTGCCCAACCGGTCCACATGTGTTTTGTGGACCTGGAGAAGGCATTCGACTGTGTCCCTCGTGGTGCACTGTGCGGGGTGCTCCAGGAGTACGAAGTCGGGGGCCCTTTATTCAGGGCCATCCGGTCTCTGTACAAGCGGAGCAGGAGTTTGGTCCGCATTGCCGGCACTAAGTCGGACCTGTTCCCGATGCATGTTGGACTCTGGCAGGGCTGCCCTTTGTCACCGGTTCTGTTCATGACTTTAATGGACAGGATTTCTAGGCGCAGCAAAGGGCCTTAAGGAGTCTGGTTTGGGGACCAGTGGATTTCGTCTCTTCTTTTTGCAGATGACGTGGTTCTGCTGGCCCCCTCTAGCCAAGACTTACAACATGCATTGGGGCGGTTCGCAGCTGAGTGTGAAGCGGCTGGGATGAAAATCAGCTCCTCCAAGTCCCAGGCCATGGTTCTCGACCGGAAAAGGGTGGCTTGTCCTCTTCAGGTTTTAGGGGAGTTCCTGCCTCAAGTGGAGGAGTTCAAGTATCTTGGGGTCTTGTTCATGAGTGAAGGGAGAATGGAGTGGGAGATCGACAGACGGATCGGTGCGGCTGTCGCGGGAATAGGGACGCTGTGCCGGTCCATTGTGGTGAAGAGGTAGCTGAGCTGAAAAGCATCTATGGCCATTAACTTTGGGTCACGACCGAAAGAACGAGATCCCGGATACAAGCGGCTGAAATGAGCTTCCTCCGTATGGTGCCTGGGCACTCCCTTAGAGATAGGGTGAGGAGCTCGGCCTTGGGCTCCCCCCGGAGGAGCTGGAGAAGGTGTCTGGGGAGAGGGATGTCTGGGTGTCTCTACTGAGTCTGCTGCCTCTGTGACCCGGTCCTGTACGAAAAAGTTGATTTATTTCAGTAATTCCATTCAAAAAGTGAAATTTTTATGTTACATTCATTCATTACACACAGACTGATATCAGTCAGTCATTTTCTGCCGCTTATTCCATAGTGGGTTGCAGGGAAGCTGGTGCCTATCTCCAGCAGTCTACGGGCGAGAGGCAGGGTAAAAGGCAGCCGTCTACCAGGAAGTTTTAGAGCGCTTCATGCTTCCTGCTGCTGACCAACTTTATGGAGATGCAGGTTTCATTTTCCAACAGCACCTGCACACAGTGCCAAAACTACCAGTACCAGGTTTAAAAGACCATGGTATCCCTGTTCTTAATTGGCCAGCAAATTCGCCTGACCTTAACCCCATAGAAAATCTATGGGGTATTGTGAAGAGGAAGATGCAATATGCCAGACCCAACAATTCAGAGGAGCTGAAGGCCACCATCAGAGCAACCTGGGCTCTCTTAACACCTGAGCAGTACCACAGACTGATCTACTCCATGCCACGCCGCATTGCTGCAGTAATCCAGGCAAAAGGAGCCCCAACTAAGTATTGAGTGCTGTACATGTTCATACTTTTCATGTTTATACTGTTCAGTTGGCCAAAATTTCTAAAAATCATTTTTTGTATTGGTCTGAAGTAATATTCAAAATTTCTTCTGAGATACTTAATTTGGGGTTTTCATTAGTTTTCAGTTAAAATCATCAAAATTAAAAGAAATAAACATTTGAAATATATCAGTCTGTGTGTAGTGAATGAATATAATATACAAGTTTCATGTTTTAAATAGAAATATTGAAATAAAAATAATTTTTTTCCTGATATTCAAATTTTATTACCAGCACCTGTATATTGCATCCAAGCTGACCTTTGTGATTGCGGTATTGCACACAATGACATTCTGATGTTTACTGCTGTCGTGTTGGAAAGAACCGAGTACCTGTTAAAAAGCTGGAAACCTACAGTAACTCACTAAAAGCTATGCTAGGATGAAATCATCTTGGCCAAGGGGAGCCCCCCAACACGCTCTTTACTCTCTGCTCCACAGCAGAGAAGGACTGCATCTTGATGGTGAACAATGTTGTTTTTTTTTTTTTTTTTTTTAAGAGATTGAACTGTGTGGGCCTTACCCCATTGATTCTGTCTCATTATTTATGTCATTGCTCATTCCTGACTGGTTGTTTTTGGACCCCATGACCACACGCTAACAGTACTTTCTTCCTGTCTGTTTATTTTTCCCACTTCAACAGGGCATTTTTCCTTTTTTGACCAGGTGGAAAAGTCAAAGTGCCCACCTTATTGTTATTTAATGCTATATTTTTATTGTCCTTTGTTGTATACTTACTGGTATATCTCAGTGTGTACTTCTTTTTATTCTTCACTGTGGTTCAATATATTGTGCAGCTCTATATAACTTGGTACTGGTAACCAGCTCATGCCAGCATTTAGGGCATCCCAGGCTGAGAAAAGCTTGTAATGTTCTCCTGTTCATCCTGCTGCAATTTTCAGAGAGAAACAGCAGCTACTTTGATGCAACTTCATCACTTAACAGTGGTTCTTCTGTTCTTTGTCCTCCAGCCTACTACACGGATATTCCCAAGATTATATACGCATCCAGGACACATTCTCAGCTAGCACAGGTTATAAATGAGTTAAAGAACACTTCATACAGGTAAACAGTCCTATTGATGAGCTGTATTCTATGTTTTTCTTTGGTTTTGCATCGAGGCTAATATTGTCAAAGTTATTTTTCAATATTTTACCGATTTCAGACAGTTAAACATTTGTTTTATTGAAGGATCTGATGCTACTTTTTCCTTCCAGTCATTTAGGCCACGGATGCTGACTGGTATACATTTACTCGTGCTAAAAAAACACATGTACACATAGAAAAATGTCTAGTCCTTATAGTGCTTTAAATATAACCTCAGTGTTTAATGAAATAAACAGTGGCAACATGTTGAAGCAGTTTGATTAAAAACGTCCACCCTTGTGGCCTTCTATACGAATTGAGAAGGGTCTTACAGTTTGGTCAAATGAATCAGTGGCCATTTGAGCAAGTTTAGTCATTTTGCTACCTTGGAGCCTAACAGAATGCCAAGTAGGAAAGAAATACACAGAGATCTTAGAAAAACATTTGTTGCTACCCATCAGTCTGGGGAAGAACATTTCTGACTATGGAATGATGAATTATTTGATGTCCATCATTCTACAGATAGAAAGATCATTCATATGTAGAAAACTTTCAAGACCGTGTTTAGCTACTGGGCAGCAAGATTTCCCCAGGGTCAGACTGTCAATCCTCTGGGAAATTGCAAAAAACCCTGCAGGCCCCAGTTAACATGTCAAGTCCTGAAGTTCATGACAGGGAAGTTGTTTGTTAAGATGGCTAGGGGAGGTTTTCCTTTAAAAATAAAGCGGAGAGACACTTGGGTCCTTTGGACAAATGAGACCATGGTAGAAGTGGTTGGCATCATTACCTGGATAATATCTGAAGAAGGCAAAACTCAGCATATCAGCATGAACTCCGGTGTATACCAAAGTACTGTAGAGTTAAATAGGGGAGGTCATCTGTGCAAAAGCTGAAACAATATCCAAAGGTGATCATCAACAGGAAGATGATCCCAAACAGCAGCAGATCTTCAGCAGAATGGCTGGAGAACAAAGGACTCAGTCAGAGATGGTTTGTCATTCATCATTCATGATGTTGTTGTAATGATGAAAATTGATCATATTTAGAAGAATGGTTATAACATTTTACAGGAAGGAGCCTGTTACTCAGACCTTTGATGACACATCTTATTGAAGACACGTGTCAGTTTGAGCTCATTATTTTTACCAAATAATTTTCTTGCTGAGCTTCAGCAGCAGAACTTTAGCCTGTTAGGTTGGCTACCTTGGCTTTACAGTACTGCAGACACCAGGTTAAAGTTCAGGACCTTTCTCTTTTTCAGTTCAGTATTTCAGGTTAAGCTTGGTGAACATTACCATCATAACCCTGATTTTTCTGTGTGCCTGTTTAATCAGGCCAAAGGTGTGTGTGCTGGGGTCAAGAGAGCAGCTGTGTATCAACCAAGAAGTAATGCGTCAGGAAAGCAACCACATCAAGGTAAGTTGGACTTGTTTTGTCAGGTGATCCAGTGAATTGGCCCTTAATGCTGACCCTCATCTAGAAACCTCTGGTCTCCAGTAGGTTGAATAATTCTGCTGCCAAAACAACTAATAAGCTGACAAACAAATCATAGCAAGTGTGCAGCTTGCTTGGTGGTTTAAAATGCCCTACATCATTCATGAGCTTCAGAAATGCTTTCCAACTGCATGTGACAAGGAGGCTCCCTACATCCTGTGTCCATCCACCACCTCAGGGAAAAGGCCTTGAGGCAAATCCACAATGAACTGAGGGTGAATCCTGTTTGACCTTTGGCCCGATCCCTTAGCCTTACCCATAAGTGTTAGTCGTGTCCCAGGTATTTTGGTGATGTAGGTGAAGAGTGCAGTGGTAGGACTATCAGGCCCTACAAACACTTCAGATCAAGGGTTGCAACTGCAACTATTAGGGAAAGGTGACAATCCAAATCCAGGACCAGAGTAAGTTTGGATTAGGAAATATAATTTAGCCCAGATTTGCTCTCTACTGCCTCTGAGCCTCTCTAGATGAACTGGAAGGACATTGCCTGCATCTTGCTCCAAACAGTGTGCGTACCACACCCAGGGATCCTACACAGTCCAAAAACTGTGGAATTTTATTTTCAGTATTTTCTGGGTATGGATAGGTATGGGAAAAATTAGAGCATGGGAAGATATTTGTATTTTTAACTATTTAGTGTTTTTTTTTCCTTCCTTCCTTCCACCCAAATTCATTCATTCATTCATTCATTCATTCATTCATGTTTTTTGCTGGCACTAAATTTAAAGTTTAGCTGCTGCTACTGCGGAAAAAGATTCTAAATTCAAAGAAAATGAATGTAAAAGAGTGAGATGGCTGGAAAGTTAAGTCTTGAAAGTCTTGGATTTTTACTTGGAATAATGTGTTTGAACCCTGTATAGGACATAAAATACAACAACGCTGAATGATGTGAAGCACGGTCAAAAATATGGAGTAGACCGTCTTTTTAGACTTTTAAAGACTGTTTAGCTCATCCAAATAGCTTTTTTTATTCCTGGTATTTAAGAACTTTTAGGCAGTATTCAGGCCATTCGTGTTCAGAATAGACTGATATAGCTACTCATATTGTCCAGCCATTTAGAACTAATGAGACCTGACATGGATGACATCACTGGGTTTGTTGTGCTGAAAGTTAATCTTTGTACTAAACCAGTTTGTACATGTCAGAGGATAATTTACTGTGGAATTACCTGTTTTTCAGGTGCATATGTGCAGACAGAAAGTGTCCACCCGCTCGTGTCTGTACTACAACAATGTTGAAGGTAATGGTGTAAAACCTGATAAGTTTGTATCAGGGAAGTGACCTAACTGAGCAGAAATATGAGGATTGCATTTACATTACATGCCGTGTTCTGTTCTGAATGTTGGCTAATCTTCATTTTATTTGTTATTACAAATTTAGCCTTTATGGTAAATCTTTGAAGCAAGATTACCAGGTTGTTAAATTTTAATTCCTCTTTTTCATTGTCCTCCTTTAGAAAAGAGCACCGACAGAGACTTGGTTAATTCTATCCTTGATGTGGAAGATTTGGTCAAGTTTGGCAACAGACAAAAGTAAAACTTCTAACTTTGAGTTTACTTATTTGTTTTGCTTGAAAGCTGGTGAAACCATCTAGACATTATCTGAATGAACTGTCTCTCTGCAGGGTCTGTCCATACTACCTCAGCCGCTCTCTAAAGCAGCAAGCTGATGTCATTTTCATGCCGTACAACTACCTGCTGGATCCAAAAGTGAGCTAAATCATGGATGGATGGTTCATCTGTTGTCTATGTTGATTTTAATTTTCCTGTACCCCGACCAAACACTTTAAATTTCCAAAAAATCTCCCTGGCACCCTTTTTTAAAAGAATGAAAATGCCCATATGTCCATAGCACTGTCTTCCTATGAAGCTCTTTGTTTTGGCATAAAGGAAGTCAGACGCTTTCATGGAGTCTTTGGTCCTGTTTCAGGAGTTTACCAACAGGTGTACTCCTTCTCAAGGTTGTCCTGCATTTATCTTTCCTTAAGTGTTTCGCAAATTGGTAAGGCAAGACGATCAGAGAGGGCATTGTGTTAAACACACATTGTGGGTCAATGCACGACAAAAGAACATTCCAATAGGAGCTAACAAGAAACAAAAAATAAATTAATTAAGAACAGGTCTTTGGAATCCCCTTGTCAGAGCTAAAAACCTTTTTTTTTAAGTCTGTTGGTGGTATCAGCACAACATTGGTTCATCCCTTGAGTTTAACCCCTTTAATGTTCTAATGATTTCCAGGTCAGGGTTATGTGGCTGCAAATGAGGGACTGTTGTCTTTCTTTGTTCCACAGAGTCGCAGAGCGCACAATATTGAGCTGAATGGAGCTGTGGTCATTTTTGATGAAGCACACAATGTGGTAAGATCTATTCCACGGTGGACAAGATGGATGTTATGTGGCTTGTTTGAGAGACTAGCATGTCTGCCTGTCAGTTGAAAAGAACCATGTACCTTTCATCATTATTGAAACACGACCTCATGACCGTAAAGGTGCTTTTGTGTCATGAATAGAACTTTATTATCATTACATTGTGCAAGTGTACAATACAATGAGATTTGGTTAAGCAGCACAATTTATCAACAGTTTAACAATTTAGAAATAACAGAACACTATAAAACAGTTTTAGCAGCAATCAAACAGTTCAGCAGCTGTAAGCTCTTTCGTTGTCCGTTGAGCTAACCCCTCCCTCCTACTTCCCTATTTCTAAGGGGATTGCTCAATCCAGCTCTCCATCCAATGGGTCTGGACGTCCCTAAACCTGAAAGGTCTTACTAAGCAGGTTCACTGAAGTTCTGTTTAAGCTGGTGTCGGGAAATGACACGCCTAACCTCTGACAGCCTGCATCCAGAAGTCTCGCCCTTCTTCAACTGGAGGTCAGGACGACTGAGTAGCCCACAGCAGTCATCCACTCCTCGACAGTCACTTCTGTTAACGGCTGCTCATTCCCTAATATTACAACTGGCTCTTGGTATATGGGTTAGGTTAATTTTAGTGACTCGGCACAAGCCCCAAGGGCGCTGTTTTAACAAACTTGGCTAAGGCAACCTATAAAAACCTCCTAAAATTTCTTAGAACCAGGCAACAAGGCTTTTTACCACCAATGAAAAACCAACAATAAGGTCACTCAAATAATTGAATGTCCACGATTTGTCTAGAATTTTATATGCTTTCTTTAGTTAGTAACACTTTAGCAGGGGCCAGTAACAGCTTAAATTCAGCAACACATAATAATTTCAATAATAGAAATGAATCAATCAACTCAACCTGTCTTTCTCTGACGCTGAAACTAGTGAGTTGGAGAGGCTTTGAAGACGGAGGGTCATCCATGCACCTGATGAGGATGTTTCTTCTGGTAACAACGAGCGGTTTCTTGAAGGAAAGATGGCTTAATCTTCAGGCACCTGGAGCACTGATGCTCCAGGTTTCGTTGGTCAAACAGGAACTTTGTTGTCATATGTCTCAGAAGACAGTAGCTTCCAGAGGCTGAAGAGTTGAAGGAAACCCCAGAGGTATAAATGAGGTTGATTCAGGACTTCCAGAAGGCTGAAACTTAGAGTAATCAGTTGTTCTCCGATCAAGTTCACTTCTGTTGTCTGGATAAAAAGGCTGTAGATGAAATCAGATTCTTAATTTCAAGGCACAGTCCTTCCAGGGCACACGGGTTGATCCTCTTTTTAATGCAGTCGATCAGCTGGGCTGTGTCTCTGGTCCTCTGATTCATCTGTAGGGTCTTTTCTCCGTCTAATCTTGTTCACTGGTCTTCTGCGAGGAAACAACCGCAGTTCCCTTTTTTGGCATTGCTTTTATAGTGCAGATGCTCTCACTGGTCAGCCCTCTGTTAGGCTTCAATACTTTTGCCCAGTGCGTTATTGCTCAATACTTAGTCATGGTCATCGTGACTTTCTAGTTCTGTTTTTCGGCCTTGAAGATGCCAGTAATAGCCACGCCACTGGCTGTAGTCTCATCCTCCCATCCTTGCGTTTGGTCTTCAAAAGTTTCGCTGTCAGCATGCAGGTGGCTCTCGTCACTCCTAGTCATCCTGCACTTCTCTCCCTAATCTGCTCAGTCTTAAACTTTACACAGGATTACACATTCCATTCTCAGCTTTCTGCATTTACTTTAAAACCATCACTTCATTCTTTTTATTCATACATTACAACTGATCAACATTATATCTCTTTCATATATAGCAGATTGATTTCAGAATTTTAAACCTTAATGTTTTTTATTTTAATTATCAATTCTCAATCATATTTCAATCATACGTCTTTTAACTTGATAATCAAAAATTACTCTTTTCATTTAATTCTTGTTTAACTTGATAATCAAAGATTTACTCATTTTATTTAATAGTTGTAGAAAATGGAAAATCATCATACATCATTTCCTTGGTTACACTTGTTTATACTTCTGCAAAAGATAAGACGGTTAATATGTGACTCCATGCAGGCCTCTCCAGTCTCTCAGTCCCAGAATACGAGAACATGCTTGTTTCATTCAACTGTGTATTTTAATAATTGTTGCATGGATTACACAAAAGGGTATTTATTGTAATTTTAATGGATTTAACTGAGCAGTTAATGAATGTTGCATGGATTACATGGAAATATCTCACCTTATTTTGACAGCTCTCCCAAATAAAGACTGAACAATTTAAGAAGAATCTGTAATGATGTAAAACAGCAGCAGCTAGGGTGAATGGGGACCAGGATTGTGCAATTATTGTGCAGAACTGAAATGAACAAAGTGAACATATGTGTTACACCTCCAGGGGGGCAGGAGAGGGGTGGGGCCGAAGGGTTAGCTCCAAACATCAATGTGAGAGCGAAGGTACAACCTGGATAGCTGGCAAGACTATCACAAGGCAATACAGAGACAATAGGACAGACAACCCCATACACACACACACACACACACACACACCTGAAGTCAATTTTTAGAAAGACCCATTACCCTAACATGCATGTCTTTGGACTGTGGGCGAAGGCTGCAGTACCCAGAGAGAAGCCACACATGGTGCCTGACTGGGATTGAAACCTCAGACCTTCTTGGTGCAAGGCAACAGCTCTAACAGCTGCACCATTATGCCCCCCACTAATGTTTGATTCACATAGAGACATTACAGTGTAGTTATAATGTCTTCATGGATGATCTTGGGGGGCCAAACCAGTAACTGATACAAGTAAAATGGTTTGATCTCTGCAGTGTTGCTGCTGGTTGTTCTAACATTTCATTTATTATTTCTTCAGAGCTGTTCTGGATATTGCTTCTGATTCTATAGAGAACAATAAGTGTAAATAAAACCTGATTTTAGAGTAGGCAGGACAGAATAAGGTCAGGCTAGAGAACCTAAATTAATATGCAGATGGAACTGCTGGTCCACTCTAGAGTCGTCATGATACTTCAATGTCAAACTACACAGATGTTCTAAGTAAAATACTCAATACCATTGCAATACTTTTGAAAGCATGGGCTTCTTTCTAAACAAGATCAGTAAAATGTAACAAGTTACAGCGTGACTGTGTTTTCATTGTCTTAAGTGCAAACCCATTACATGTTGGCAGCGCAGCATCCATTTACAAGTTAAATTTTAATCACAATCAGCTTTTTTGGCTAAGATTGTGTGTACAAGCAAGGAGTTCGACATTGGTTTCATGTACTCCCAGCATACAAACATAAAGTATGAATCATGATGAGGCTTTCTGGCACTGCACATTTTACTGAACCGATTCGTACCTGCTGGGTGTTGAATCCGTTGGGAAACAACTCCAACCGACATAGCACTATAACGGGGCTAAATAAATATCTAATGTTATACTACTCCAGACTGGTCTTGAAACCAGATTTTTCACAAGTCTCAGCTTTGTCTTAGTTTTGAACATGGTGGACTCTAGATTCTTTTCTCAGGATCAATCACCTGCAACATCCTTTTTTAATACAACTTCGATTGAAATTCCTCTTTGCATTTAAATGCAACTAATAAAGTTTCTTTTTTATTTCAACGTTGCCCCCTCTGGCCCCATGTGCCAAGGATGAAAAGATGACAAGGATGTGAAAACGAGGGAGAAACTATTTTCTAGAGCAAAAATACTAATGTTTTTGGTCTATAATGCCAAGTCAGATGACGTTTAGCTGTATGTTTGCACTCTTTAGAGTTGTCTGGTTTGCCTGTTTAACTTGTTACCAGCTTGACAAGTTTATTGGTCCAGTGCCATGTAGTTACGGGTCTTTTTACATACTTGTTTGGACTTACCTAAATGTTGTGGTAGTCCACCTAACTGAAAAGATTAGGGAAGAGCTGAAGGCTACTATGCAAGGTTGTGTGCCAAAATTGTATCTTTAAATAATTCATATTAGTATAAGTTATGTTGAATCATTGATTATTTTGACAACTCTAATCCAGAGTTTATAAGTGGAGTTATACACATCAAGAAATTGTGATTGTAATTGATTTTAAAATTTGACTGCCTGTCCCAGCTGTTGATTTACATGTTTAGAAGTAGTGCACACCAGCTGTACTGCCTGCAGATACCATGAAAATGAAAAACAAAATGAGAAAGGAAAGGCTTCACCATCTGGACCAAACAAGATGAATAAGTGTGCTAGTAGGCTGTTCCATCAAATGATGCAACATTTCTGTTTTCTGCAGGAGAAGACATGTGAAGAGTCAACGTCCTTTGACCTGACTCCATATGACGTTGCTTCTGCCATTACTGCTGTGGACCGGCTTCTGGTGGAACAGGCTAAAGAAGTCAGTCAAGGAGACTCTTTAACTGAGGACCTCAATGTAGAGTCCCTCAGCTCAGGTCAGATCTCCTAGATAGCTAACTCAGTGACACATAGATAGAAGGTTATTCCTACAGTAAGCTGGTTACTTCCTCAGTAAAACATGTTCAAACATGAAATTTTACTTGTGTTTACGTTAAAGCAGTCTTACATCTTCATTTCCTTTTAACACTTGAATCGGTACTGTACTGATCTGGGTTAAGAATTTATCAGGAAGTAAAGGGCTAACATCCCACATGCACAGACAAAGTCATTTGTTTTATTTCCATCTTTTTTCAGGTTCAAAAATAGATATAAACACAATTGCTCAGATCAAACGTAAGTATGGTTATGAGCAACATTTTTTAGCAGTGTGTATAATTATATTTTAATATCATATGAGATGTTTTGTCTGCTTGAACAGAAATACTACTGGATTTGGAAGCTGCCATTGATTCATATGAAGTTCCAAGTGACAAAGGCATCACAAAACCAGGAATGTAGGTGACTCTAAGAGTTTGTGCATCTTCCCCACTACCATAATCTGTTACAGCATCTTCTTATTCTGTGTAAGGATCCGAGATTCACAAAAGTATTGGTTCAGTTCTCATCTCTACATATTTTGTTTCAAAGAAACAGGTTTTCTTGTTGGCTTTAAACTGGTCTTGCTTTTGGTAGTTTTCAGGGCTTTCTGTAGGTCTTCCAAAGGTTTCCTTTGACCTTTGATTGCTTTGTCAATCATTCTTAGTTCTATCCTTGTACCTGACAAGGGTATTATATAGCACAGGGTGTACTTAAAAATGATAAATGTAGACAAGTGTTGGACTTAAGAAAAACTGTCAGGCCTAGAAAATGCTGCAAAAACTTGAAACAGGACGTGAAAGATGCAGCGTGTTTCTGCTAGTTATCTATGCCATATTTTCAGCAAGCTTTTTGGGAATCACCTTTTTGGAGCATTATATTCTCTACTTATCAAACTATTATTTTGGGAGTTTGGTATATTTCTGTAAATATGTACTGAACTGAAGGGAGTGAATAAATCCTAAGAAAACCTTCCATAGAACACCTAGAGAACTATCGGTCCAGACCACCTGAACAAAGAACCAGAAAATCCAGAAGCAAAATATCAAGATGTTGAGGAATAAGTCAAGACATTTACACAGTGCTATATGTATAAACGACTAAATGATGTCACTGTTGATATGCGTTTGGATCAGTTGGTAACCTGAACCATCTGTTGTTCACTTCGAATAATCTCTTCTGTTTGATTCTCTGTGGACTGCATTAGAACATGACTGTTCATGTTGTCCCTATACTCATATAGCATGTATAAAGATAATCAGTGTTAACTGAAAGCTGACACTAACTGCTAATTAATGTAAAATTCTGAACATCCATGTTAGTCTGATGACAGAAAGCTCATTGACATGTCACCCTCCTGTCTGTCAGCTTCATCTATGAGCTGCTGGAGAGAGCCCATCTGACTTACAACACCAAGGCAGACATCCATGACGCTCTGGAACAGATCATCGGATGCTTGACTGGACGTAAGTATGAAGATTTCGTCATACTGTTGCGTTGTATCACCTGTTTTAGACTAATTTACATTTACAAGCTTTAACAGTAATCGTGTTGCAACAATGATATACATCTGCAGTTACTTTTTTTTCTAACAAATGGTTTACATGATGTTTTTCACCAGTGCCAGGAATATTCCTCAGTACGGCTGGACTGCAGAAGCTGGTTGATATTATACAGGTGGGGAACATGATGAAGTGGTAGGAAAACGTCTCTGGTTAGTCTTCAGATGTCCAGACAAATATAAAAAAGTGAATTTACCTAATTTATGTGTTTAGACATGGAAGAGCACATGTGTATTAATAAGAGCTATATTCCACTTGGAGAACAATCTATTTTAATGCGTGTTCTACAAACACACACGAAATCCTCTAAACTTTGCTTTTACTATAAGGTGTTCATCAATATCTAAAGTTTAACTTTCTGGTAGTTGTTAATTCTTGTCCATCAGTCTGAAGTAAAACCATTGCCCCTTTTCCACTGGCTCCACTCCACTCGGTTTCTCTCTATTCAGCATTGAACCTGTTGTATTTCTACTGACCCACTGACAGCTGGAGCTACGGTGGCTGAAGCTCCGCCTCCAGCTGTTGGTATGCTGTGCCGCTATTAACATTACTGTGTTACATTGACACATTAACGTAATCTGCATGAAACAATAAAAAAAAAGAATAAATAGAAAATAAAAACATTAATAAACAAAATACAAATTATGTTTGTATTATTGTATATCCAAGAAAGTCTTATGTATGTTTTTATATTCTGGGCTTTATGAGGAAGCTTTTGTCTCAGCCATGTTGATAACGAGGACAAGGACTTTAAAGGCCAAAACTGCGGACTTCTGACCACGGTGAAGTGAGTTTTAGGTTGGATATTGGATATTCATGCTCCGCAGATTCAGCGGACTTGTCCTCCCTTCTGCTCCGATGCAGGCAGTCTGATTACAGGGAGCTGCTCTCTGCCGCTGGTTCGCTAAAGGACCAGCACATCCCAAAGATTCTCAATGGGGTTAAGGTCTGGACTCTTTGGTGGGCAGTCCATGTGTGAGAATGATGTCTCATGCTCCCTGAACCACCCTTTCACAATTCGTGTCCGATGAATCCTGGCATTGTCATCTTGGAATATGCCCTTGCCATCAGAGAAGAAAAAATCCATTGATGGAATAACCTGGTCATTCAGTATATTCAGGTGACCTTCAGCTGACCTCATTCTTTGAACACACTGTTGCTGAACCCAGACCTGACCAACTACAGCAACCCCAGATCATAGCACTGCATGATGGGTGCATCACTTAACCTGCCTCTCTTCTTGCCCTGATGCACCCATCACTCATCGGACTCACCAGACCCTATGACCTTCTTCCATTGCTCCAGAATCCAGTCTTTATGCTCCCTAGCAAATTGAAGCTTTTTTTTTCTGGTTAGCCTCACTGATTAGTGGTTTTCTTAAGGCTACACAGCTGTTCAGTCCCAATCCCTTGAGTTCCCTTTGCATTGTGCGTGTGGAAATGCTCTTACTTTCACTATTAAACTTAGCCCAGGAGTTCTGCTGTTGTTTTTCTTCGATTTGATTTCACCAAACGTTTAAGTGACCGCCGATCACGATCATTCAGGATTTTTTTCCGGCCACATTTCTTCCTTGAAGACGATGGGTCCCTACTATCCTTCCAGTTTTTAATAATGCGTTGGACCTTTCTTAACCCAATATGGTAGTTTCTGCAATCTCCTTAGATGTTTTCTCTGCTTGATGCATGCCAATGATTTGACCTTTCTGAAACAGACCGACATCTTTTCCATGATGATGTTTGTTTCAGAAATGAGAAGCAACTCATTGCATCAGTTGGGGTTAAATAACTTGTTGCCAGCTGAAACATAATCGCCCATGCAGTAATTATCCAATGGGAGGCTCGTACCTATTTGCTTAGTTAAATACAGGTGGCGACTTTTTTTTTTTGGCCTGGCAGTGTATCATAGCATTTAAATGAGTGCTGCTTTTAAAGAGCTGTGCTTCTTCCTTCTCACATTAGTGATATTTTGGAGTTTCTTGTAACAATAAATTATGATGGGTATGATTTTGTCTCTCTTCTGCTTTGTCTAAATCTTTTATTTTACTCTAATTAACCAATTGGAGGACTTGTGATGTTTTGGGTTACATTTGTCCACACATACCTTTATTTACAGCTATCTAAAGCTCCCATTGCTGATTTGTTCTTTGTGTGGTTACTCTTGTGTTTATTGCAGTGCAACACTGACTTTTCTTTGTGTTCTGATCTTTTAGCTGGTATTCTGTGGGGAACCATCAGATCAGGACAAACAAAAACAGAAGGAGTTCAACACAGCCCATTTTAAGGTCTGTTCATTGCTAACAAAAATCGATTTTCCTGCCCATGTGCTGTTATTGTGCTTCCTACTGACTGTTAATCATACATTTTAAAATGTTTATCCTATCAGTGTAGAAACTGACAGAAAAACTTCCTGATGGTTTATTTTAATCAACTGATTGCTAAGCCTTCTCACAAGATAAGGTGTGATCGTCTGTCTGGTTCAGGTTCACATCCATCGTGAAAACAGCTACCAGAAAAAAAAACAGACCTCTGATTTGTGGTCTGCATCTTCATCAAAGAAACAAGGTACCAATCACTGCTAATAAGATTATCAACATTTTTACGTCTGTGAAAAAAAATTGAGGGATATTATTTTTGAAAGGGATGGAAAAAACAAAAAAATGTCCACGCTGTGTCAGTGACCATAAGCTATGAAATGTCTTTGTTTTACTGTCAAGAGGTAAAGTGCGCTGAAAAATTAAGATTTCTGCAACTAACAAAAATCATCCTGTAGAAAACATCCATGAATTCTTTGCAACTGTGCAAGAGTGATGACCCTTTACTTGGTTTTTACCTTTTTTTATTGAGCTTCTCTGGAGCCATCCTTTCACAGGACCTGAGACCTATATCATTCCTTAGTTGAACGTCTATAAATTGGATGCCACATTTTCAGCTAACGGCTCCTTAAGAATTCAATTCAATTCAAAAATACTTTATTAATCCCAAAGGGACATTAAATGTTGTCGTAGCTCATATTATGTAGGTTCTTTCAAAAAGCCGTTGTAGATGCTGATGGCTGTGGGCAGGAAGGATCTCCTGTAGCTGTCTGTCTTACAGCACATCTGAAGAAGCCTCTGACTGAAGACACTCTGTTGTGTTACAACAGTCTCATGAAGAGGATGCTCAGGGTTCTCCATAATGTTCTTCATTTTATGAATAATCCTTCTTTGCACAATGATCTCCAGAAGTTCCAGTGGAGTCCCCAGAACAGAGCCAGCCTTCTTTATTAGCTTGTTGAGCTTTTTTAAGTCCCTGGTTCTGATGTTGCTTCCCCAACAGAGGATGGCAGAAGAGATCAAACTCTCCACAACAGACTGATAGAAGATATGCAGCATCTTGCTGCAAACACTAAATGTCCTAAGCTTCCTCAAGAGGTACAGTCTGCTCTGTCTCTTCTTGTCCGCTTCAGACCGCTTCACAATTGCATCTCCAGTCCAGTCTGTTGTCCAGGTGAACACCGAGGTATTTATAATTCCCCACCACCTCCACTTCTTCTCCCATGATGGAAATAGTGTTTGACCTATTCCTGTTTCTCTTGAGATCTACATTAATCTCCTTTGTTTTAGTCACGTTCAAGATGACATGATTGTTTCCACACCATGCCACAAAGCGGTCCACCACCTTCCTGTACTCGGCTACTTGTCCATCTCTAAAACCACTCTGCGATTGCAGAATCATCTGAGTATTTCTGCAGATGAAAGGAGTCTGTCTTGTACCGGAAGTCTGAGGTGTACAGAGTGAAAAGAAATGGTGAGAGTACAGTCCCCTGTGGTGCTCCTGTGCGGCTGACTACCTGGTTGGGCACACAACCCTTCAGTCTCACAAACTGTGGTATGTTTGTCAGGTAGTCTTTGATCCAGGAGATTGTTAAGGTCTCCACCTAAGTTCCTGACAAAGAAAATCAGGTTGAATTGTGTTAAATGCACTGGAGAAATCAAAGAACATGATCCTCACAGTGCTGCTGGATTTATCCAGATGACGCTGGGTTTATTGAAGAAAGTGTTTGATGGCATCTTCCACTCCAACTACACGATAAGCAAACTGAAGGGAGTCTTCATATGTGCTTGTTTCCTTACCTAGGTGGGTCATCATGAGTCTCTCAAGGACCGTCATGATGTATGATGTCAGGGCTACAGGTCTATAGTCTTTGAGGAATTATGAGTTTTCCTTGGTACTGGAACAAGGCAGGAGGTCTTACACAACACTGGAACCTTCTCCTTGGTCAGGCTGAATTTAAAGTCAGGAGGGGAGGATACTGAGCTTGTTCCTGAATTGAACATATTGAAGAATGTCTTCAATTCATTGGCTCTGTCAAAACCTCCAATTGTCTGATCCTCCTTCTGCTTGAAGCCTGTGATCTTCATCCCTGACCACAGATCTCTCATATTGTTATACTGTAGCTTGCTCTCAAGTGTCTTCTTGTACACCTCCTTGTCATTTATCTTTAAGTTTCTTCTGTATACTCAATAAGTTTCTGAAGGCTCTTTCTTGTGTAGCTGGTCCTGGTTTTCTCTGGTAGAGCAGCTGACAAACTGTTGAAACGCTGGAAGTGTAGCAGAGAGTGAAGCATGCTTAAAATCACCAGATATTGCCACAAACACATTGGGGTGTTGTATCTGTAGCTTAACAGCACCTAAGCTGATGACATCACATGCAGTGAAGCCAACAGCTGATGGTGTAATGTAAGCCGTCACAAGAATAACACTGTGGTGGACGAAAATGTATTGCTAACAGTTCAATTTCTGGACCGCAGAGCCGACACTTCACAGTGACATGTCCTGGATTACACAATCTGTTGTTCACTGCTAATCCACCTCTTTTGCTTTTGTTGCATTTCTTTAAATCTCTGTGCTCTGCTCATATGGTCAGAAAGCTGGGCAAAGAGATGCTGGAGTTAGGGATATTATCCTGCAGCCATGTCTCACTGAAACACATCATACTGTAGTCCTTCTGGCTGGGTCCTTGTTAGGGCTTGTAGTTCATCCAGCTTTTTTTTCAATGATCCCAATTGCCTATTATAATCGATGGAAGAGATGGTTTGATCTTCGTCCTCCTCTCTCTTATTTTTGACCCTGCTCTGCATCCACTGCACCTTCTTTTCAACTCATTCAGCATTTGCATTTGATAATCAGCGGCTCTCAACACTGGAGGGAACAATCGTTCAACAAAATAGCAAACCTCATCCACAAAAGGAGAAACTCGAGTTTTAAACACAAGACATCAGAATGAAAATAGAGCTACTTCGACGTGCCTTCACACTGACTGGACTTTAGCTACCTGTGTGTCTGTGCGTGGGCGTGTGTGTTAGCAACTTTACAGAAAAAGTTATAGAATTTATAGGAATTTTATGCCAGAGGTGTGTCTTAGCCCAAGGAAGATTCCATTCAATTTTGGTGGTGATCTGGATCACCACCAGATCACGACCCGGATCCAGGATTTGTTTTCTATGGCATCAATGACAGTTCTCTGTCATATTACCTCTCAAATGATTAGGCACAATACTGAAAAAGAACGAGAAAGCAGCTAAAGTCCAAAGAACAACTTTGAAGCCCTTGAAACTACTGATGAAGAGAACTTCAAAAGATTACAAGAAATTCTGGCTGCTTGGTGGACAAATTGAAAAACAAGAGAAATCACTCAAGACTTAAATCTTAATGTATTTGCTATTGCTAATATTCTCTGGGACTGAACTGTCTGTACTAAGAGTAAACTGAAATTCATCAAATTAAATGTGTCGTCTGCTTCTGTCTGTGTTTTAGGCAACATTCTGAGTTACTGGTGCTTCTCACCTGGCTTCAGCATGCAGGATCTGGTGAATCAAAGGGTTCGCTGCATTATTCTGACCAGCGGTACCCTCTCTCCCCTGACCTCCTTCACCTCTGAGATGAGGATGTAAGATTCCTGTCAGCCACACGACTGTTCAGAATTTAACGCAAACTAAACAAAAAATGTTTTAAATATACACTAGATAAAAAACACAATTAGAGCTGAAAATGCTTAGTTCATTTTTATATCACCAGAAGAATATCATGGGCTGCAAATGGCCTTCACGGTGGAGCAGTTGGTGGCACTGTTGCCTTGCAGCAAGAAGGTCCTGGGTTTGACTCCCGGTCGGGGGTCTTTCTGCATGGAGTTTGCATGTTCTCCCCGTGCATGCGTGGGTTCTCTACGGGTACTCCGGCTTCCTCCCACAGTCCAAAGACATGCCTGTTAGGTTAATTTGTCTCTCTTAATTGCCCTTAGGTGTATGAATGAGTGTGTGCTTGGTTGTTTGTGTGTTGCCCTGCGATGGACTGGTAACCTGTCCTGGGTGTACACTGCCTCCCGCCCATAGACTGCTGGAGATAGGCACCAGCTTCCCGGTATAGAAAACGACTGACTGACAGAAAAAAATCATTCAAGCCCATTGCATGCTTTTAAATTTTTTTAATTTCTAATACTTTTGAATGAATTAGTTTATTTTTATTAGTGTGGAAAAAGTTCAGAGATTTTCTGAACAATGTACCACGACGAAAAAAACAAAATTAAACAGTAATAGTATTAGTCCTTCCCATTTTAGCTTAGTTGATATTTGGACTATGCCTTGGAGAAATGAACTAAATCATGGACTTTCTATTTTCTGAACTGATTTATAAAAACACCAGATTTATGTAAATCTTTTAAGAATTGTATTCATTACATAGCAGTTGTTCTCATTTTAACCTGTTGCACTTTAAAAGTGTCTTGGCTTTACGTTGTATTTTATTTCCAGTAATTAGAACCTTTGTCTCAGTATGATTTAGTTCTTTTATTTGCTTCAGAAAATTTCCCGTGCTTCTTGAAAATGGTCATGTGATCGATCGGGACCAGATCTTTGTGAGCGTAATTGATCGAGGCCCAGATGGAGTTCTGCTGAGTTCAGCGTTTGATCGGAGGTAAATGTTACTTACTGGAAACGTGGAAGTCTTCCCCTTGGCTGTTCTCACAGGTGTTAAAATGTTGAGGACAAAACTTTACTCTCTTAGAAATGTTGGCTAAACATTTTCCTATCTCTCTTTCTTTAAATTCATTTACATTTAAATGCTCCAATGAGGAGATGTGTTTATATTATACACAGCTGTTAGACTGCCTAAAGACTGGGCCAAGATAATACAAAACAGAAAAATGAAGGAATTATACAATTAAGTAGATAAATTATATGTATTCACAGAAATACAGATGAGGGAAAATCATCTTTGATGCAAAGAGTTAGAAAATACAAATATTTTGGTATATTACCTCATTCATTTCCATGTATGTGCACTATTTGACAACTGAGACAGTGCCTTTGTAGCACCTTGTTAATATATGTATTTTCTATGATAGGTTTGATCCTGATAACATGGCTTCTTTAGGAAACACTGTGGGTAAGTCACAACTTCCTACATGTTTTAGTTGGTTTCTAACTATCACAAAGGCTGCTGCTGTTAGTAGATGGACCCTCAATTTGATTTATTTAGTATCTTTAGACATTCTATATTATTAATAAAGTTTTAACTAAAGTTCTAACTATAAGCTTGCTTTAAAAACAAAAAAGGTGTTGCTCTTGTTTGACTATGTTCATCAAGTTGTCTAGAAACTGCAAAGAAACATTCAGAAGTGCAGAATGTAATCTGATAATCTTCATTTTGCCTTTTTATGTTTTATTACTCCAGAAATATTTTCATACCATATGAAATAGTAAATATTCCAAACAAAGATTTTCTGTGAACTTATTGTTTCAGTGTGAAGCTCTTCCGGTTTTGATGTTAACAAAATGTGTTCTCTTTGTTTTCTCCTTAGCTAACCTTAGTCGTGTGGTTCCTCATGGCCTATTAGTGTTTTTTCCTTCCTTCCCTTTGATGGAAAAAACTCTGGAGTTTTGGAGAGTGAGTCAAAAGTCACCCCAATAATTTATAACTTTTTTTCCTTGCTTTTGAACAGCTTTGGTTTTAATGTTTGACCTTGCTGAAGAGATTAGTTTTTCTTTATTCTATTATTTCTGAAAGTAAAAAGCAACACACACCGAGGATGTCGGATGTGTGTCAAATCATATGTCTCTATTATGTTCTACCTAACCACCCACACCAGTAGCATCTGGTCAGAAGGCAGAGCTCAAAGGTGAAGGCCTGGTGCTCCTTTTCAAATCTGTTCTATTCAGAAGCATCGGCACTGATCCCCAAGCTGAAGTTCAGTAAAATGTTCAGCCTCTGCTTACTTCAGCACAACCCATCCCGAGTGTGTAAAGGTGCCAAGTGACGTGTGTTAATTGATGAGGGGAGCCACGGTGCTTCTCTGAAACTTGGTGTTAGCATGAAAGCCATTTCGTTCTGTGTTTGGTTTTTCTCTCCAGGCTAACGGACACACGGATCGCATCGAGAACAGGAAGCCCATGTTTGTTGAACCTAAAAGGAAGGGAACCTTTAATGAGGTGAACTTGGATTTCATTGAATGGTTGTAGTTTGGAACAACAGGAAGCCACACAAAAGAATAAATCCAAAGATAAATATTTACCATCTTACATAATAAATAACCTTTATTTTGAAATAACCTTCAACAGAAAAATATATTTGACACATTATTTTGATTAATTTAGTCTTTTTCCAGTCAAAGGTTTGTCAAAGTCCACCTTCTTTGCATATTTTCTGATTCTTTTTTGTGTTGTTGTTATCTAGTTGTTCGCTAGCAGTCCTGAACCTCCATATTCAGGATCTCTGGGGTCTTAGTAGTTTGACAGTATTTCTTTGCTGACATGACCCTGATTCTGCGTGTTTAAAGGTTATTGATGGCTACTACAACAAAGTTAATGATCCAGCGTCTCAAGGAGGGAGCTTTTTTGCTGTTTGTCGTGGGAAGGTAAGCTGCCAATGTGAGAACTCCAGAGCATGGTCCAACTCTAAAGCTTTAAATGAATCAAAGTAGTAATGTCTGACTATTCTCTTAGTATAGTAGCCTCTGATGCTGTGTTGAGTATAATCTTAATGTAGAAAGCCCTTAGAATGAAGACATTAGTGTCCCTGATAGATCCGTTCTCAGCCACCTCTGGTTCTTCCAGACAGGCTGGTTGTGTTTTAAACTTTGCTGAAGCGAACTGACTGAATGGAAGAAGCTGAAAGCATCACCTCTCTGCATGTTAAGCTTGTAGATGTGTATTCAGTTTAGTCCATAGAGGAGGCTAAAAGCTAAATATCTGAACATGCTGCTAAAATCTCTGCAGATCCCACACACCCTGCACATAAACTGTTTAGAGTTCTGCCTTCAGGCCGACGCTACAGAGCGCTGTTCACTAAAACCAGCTGCCACAGAGACAGTTTCTTCCCCCAGGCTGTTTCTCTGTTGAACATTCAATAAAATACAAAACAACAGCATACAGATGTTGCAAATGCACCTTTTTATTTATATATGTGTATATTGTACATTGTAAATATGTATATTCTGTAGTGCAAAAACAAAAACCAAAGAGCAAAGTGTACCGGAGTCAAATTCCTTGTTTGTATGTACAAACTTGGCAATAAAGCTGATTCTGATTCTGATCTTTTCACAGAAACAGAGCAGCAACCTGCATGTAAAAGAGAGGCATCAAACCTCTGTGACTTGTGTGTAAATCTAGAATAAAAAGTGTCAATTCTCTGTCCCTGATTGGAGGGTTAGACCTCAGTCATAAATGGGACTGTCCAATTAGGGGACATATTGTTTAGCTACATCACAGAAGTGCTTACCCAGTGATCAGAGGTTTAAGACATTTTAATTTAGTGAACAGGGACCATAAACTAATGGCTTACAGGTTTTCTACACGGTCTTTAAGCCTTCAGCCATTCAGCTTTCCTGTGAACTCAAAACATTCTCGCCTCAAAATGATCTGTTCTGATTTCTCTGGGGAATGAAAATCTTAATGTTTTTAGTTATTTATGACGAGCTCCTTTGTCATTATCAAGGTGTATATTTAACAAGGTTTAGGTAGAAATCCCTCTCACCGCAGTTCTGTTCCATGTTGTTCTCCACCTAGGCTAGTGAAGGTTTGGATTTTGCAGACACCTTTGGTCGGGGCGTCATCATCACCGGGCTGCCTTTTCCTCCCAAGTTTGACCCAAGAGTAATCCTTAAGATGCAGTTTTTGGACGAAATGAGCCGTAAGAAAGCTCCAGGAGTGAGGGTAAGGGAAATCTGGTAACCAAGCTCCAGTAAAGACCGTTTATTTTCTGCGCTGACATCATTTTCTTAAAATATGTGTCTTCCTGTCAGTACTTGTCAGGTCAGGAGTGGTACAAACAACAGGCCTTCAGAGCAGTGAACCAGGCCATCGGTAGAGTTATTCGCCACAAGGACGACTATGGAGCCATCTTTCTGTGTGATCAAAGGTCAGACGTAGGGCCCCCAACCATTAGTAGCATTATTTCTGGTTCCTTGATAGTTCATAAAGGTGGAAGTACCCTAGGTATCATTGGGTGTTAAATAAAACATTTTTAGAACCAAGTTGAAATCACTGTTGAATGATACATTCAGCTGGTTGACAGAAAGTGTTTCTGCTGTTATTCTATAATCAGCTGTCAGCAGTTCAAAGCAAGTTTCAACATGAGAATCATCTGAGTCACTGAGCGGTCTACCAACACTGCTCTTCAACGCTCGGTTGTTAAAATGTTCTTATTCCAAGCCAAAGACTCTGGGATTACAATTGAAATGTATTAAATACATTTTCAACTTTTTTTAATGCCGTTCTAAGATTATATATGAATGCATGGAGAGAGAGAGAGACTGTTTTGTGCCATATATTTATAAAAGCTGATTTATCATATGGTCTAAAATGTTCTAATTCCACTCTTATATCTTTAATGCTCTGTCGCTTTAGTTCCTATAATAGAACATACCTGAGTTCTTTCTTGTATTTATAAATAAAGTTATGAAATGAATTGGGTATCATTATTTTAATACATCGATTTCCATTAAAATTACAGGGAGACTTCCGATAAATCTGAAAAAATATTCTTGTAGAAAATGTAAAAATCATATGTAAATGCAGCAAAGGGCATACACACATCCTGGAGATGCATGAAAGAACTTGCTTCCCGTACACGTCTGCACTGGTCCCTGCAGCCACCTTGGAAATTGTTAGACATCTTACTTGTCTTCTTCTGCTGTGGCTGTACAATCTCACAGGAGATATCTTTCCGAAGTAACGTTAGCCACTACACCTAACTCTGAATATCATTGTGTCTGGGGGAAATTTGAACTTAATTGTTTTTCTTCCTACAGGTTTAAAAACTTTGATGCCAGAGCACAGCTTCCTTCATGGGTCAAGCCTTATGTGCGCCTTTATGAGGGATTTGGAAATGTTGTGCGTGATGTGTCTCAGTTCTTTCGGGTTGCACAGAAAATAGTATGTTTCTTTTTGATTTCTATGGAACTGTATATGAAGTTGACCGTTTTTTCTAGTAAAGTGTTGGTGCTACATTTATAAATGGAATGAATTGAAAGATTTCATACTGTCGTCCTTTGTTGTGACAAAAAGTTTTGGTGTGGTTGTTTTTGAACTTTCCAGAGGCCTGTTATTTTGAAGACGCCTGCAGGGGAAAACCTCCCAGCAAAATGCTCATCTAACACTTCGAGCTTCTCCTCCTGCTCGTCCTCTGAAAGCTACCACACCCAGAAGGCAAAGGCCCTGGATGCACACCTTCCCAGCCTCAAGAGAAGAAAACTTGGTTAGTATTGCATTTAAAAGGTTTGAATGTGGGTTGTTACTATTAATCCAACTGGAAACAGGTGAAACAGCCTTTAAAAAACGGTAGAATTTAAGTTCTGTTTCAGATTGTCCAATGTTGTCTCTCCTGTGGAATCAGCATTTCCACAATAGTCAGTACCCATATTTAGTACAAATACAGTAAATGTCTCTTGCCTCTGTATTTCAGAACCAGTCAATAGTCTGTACAACCACTGATCTATCAGTGCATTTTTATTCAGTCCATCCATCTGTCCAGCCTTTATTATTTCCAGCCATCTACATGACTCCAGCTATATATTCATAAATTCCTTAATCTATCCATCCATCTGCCATCCTTCCATGTATTATTCCATTCATCTGTCTGTCTGTCTTTTATTTTACCCATCCAGCCATCATTCCTTCATTCCACCCTTTCATACTTTTTCAGCTCTAAAATCCCAGAGAGGAGAGTGTCTTTGTCAGAAAGTTTGTAGTTGTAATGATAAACCTACAGAAGTCAGAAACAGTGCATCCTAAAAAGTTGCATAGAATCAGTAACTTCTAACTAATCAGTATTAAAAGCTACAGCACCTATTTTCCCTATTTGTCACATTTTGGTTACAAACATCCTTGTATTTTATTGGGATTGGGCGACTGTGGCTCAGTAGGAAGAGTAGTCGTCTTGCAATCAGAAGGTTGTGGGTTCGATTCCAGCTTCCTCCTGCCATATGTCGATGTGCCCCTGGGCAAGGCACTTAACCTCAAGTCGCCTACCGATCTGCGTATTGGTGTATGAATGTCTGTGCGATTGGGTGAATGTGGCTCTAGTGTAAAGCGCTTTGAGCGGTCTGTATGACTGGAAAAGCGCGATATATATATATAATATATATATATATATGTATGTATATATATGTATATATGTTTCACACACGTATATATACGTGTGTGAAACAGAAGGATTTAGAGTTTTCAAGTATTCACAAGTAAAAATCTGAAGGCTTTTGTGTGCATTTGTATTTAGTCCCCTGAGTTCACTGCAGATACAGCTGCATTCTTTTGCTTCATGTCTCTTGCAGCTTTTTGCTTCTACTAACAGGCATTTTTGGTTCTTCTTCTTTGCCAAATAGCTCAAGCTGAGTTAGATATGATGGAGGTCTTCATACGATCAATACTGAAGTCTTGCATGAGACTCTCAGTTGGATTTAGATGTGGACTTTGACTAGCCCACTCTAACACATGAACATGCTTTGATCTAAACCATTCCATTGTTGAGGGCTGCTGTTCTGCTTGAAGTTGAACCTCTGACCCGGGTTTAGTTCAATTCAGTTTCAGTTTATTTCAGGTCCAGGTCTCATCAATTCTCTAATAGGCTTCCAGGATTGTATTTTATTTTTGTGTACCCCGCCTCTCGCCCATAGACTGCTGGAGATAGGCACCAGCTCCCCCGCGACCCACTATGGAATAAGCGGTAGAAAATGACTGACTGACTGACATCCCCACAGCATCATGCTGCTAACACCATTCTTCACTGTGGGGATGGTGTTCAGGGTTACGTGGAATGTTACTTTTCACACACAGAATATTGCATTTAGGCCAGATTGTTCAATTTTGGTCTGATCTGACCAAAGCAGCTTCTTCCTAATGTTTGCTGTGTTCCCGTGTGGCAAACTGCAAACATGGTTTTCTTCTTGCCAGGTTTGTAGACAGCATTACTTCTAGTTTTCCTGTGAGCTCTGAATTTCAGCAGCTTCTCCAGAGTAACCAATGACTTCTTGGCTGCTTCTCTGATTAATTCCCTCCTTGCCCTGACTGTCAGTGGGCAGCCATGTCGTGGTGAGTTTTCAGTTGTGCCAGTCTTTTTCCATTTGAAGATGAGTAAACGGCTCTGAGATGTTCAAAGCTTGGAATATTGTTTTAGAACCTGAGCCTGTTTCTCCACTACTTTCTCCCTGACCTGTCTGCTGTGTTTCTTGGTCTTCATGATGCTGTTTGTTCTCTAATGTTCTTTAACAAACCTCTGAGTCCAGAAACAAAACATCTGGCTTCACACCAAGATTAAATTACACACAGTTGAACTCTAATTACTAAATAGGTGACTTCTGAATAGATTGATTCCACTGGACTTTGTTTCGAGGTATTAGAGTAAGGGGTCTGTATACAAAGAGATGCTCTCATTTTCAGATCTTTATTAAAAAAGTAAAGGGAAAACCATGTATTGTTTTCCTTCAACTTCACAGTTATGCATCACTCTATGTAGGTATCAGTGTCATATAAAAACTAATATAATACATTAATGTTTGTTGCTGCAACATAACTAAATGTGTAAACGTTGAAGAGGTATAAATACTTTGCTTTCACGTATGTTTCTGTCATTCAGTTGTACTTTTTGCTGCGTTATTGGTGTATGATTGTACTTTATACTCTAATATTTGTGTTCCGTACTTTATCCTTTATTATATTAAAGTTAAAAAATAAAGAACTCTTTTAAATCAGATAATAATATCAAGTCAATTAAACTGCTGGAATATTGATCAGGTCAGTTCAGTAATAGATGTGGTTGTTAGTCAGTGTCAGCAGTTTTGGTGTTAATGAAAGTGACAACAGCTGCACTAAAGGGGCAACAATGAGACGACCCCAAAAAACAAGAATGGTTTTAAAGGTCGAGGTCACAGACATTTTCCCCCCATTTTCTTTGACTGTTCTTCAGTAGTTTAGCATTTGACCAGGGTCAGTGTCACTACTAGTAGCATGAGGCAATACCTAGACCCTACAGAGGTTACACAGGGAGTCCAACCCCACCAGGATGGCACATCAAAACGTTCCGTTGCCTTACTCTAGGAGAGCTGAACAGGACCATCTGAGGTCCTTAACCCTTCAGCTAGGACTGCAAGGAGGAACAGGATGAGTACTGTCTGGTGACTGGCATGAATGTCTTTGACCCAACCATTAGAAACATGAGGGTGGCCTGAGGGTCTGACGTCCTCTAGAAGGCCCTGTGCTCACCGCCCAGCACCATGGAGCTTGACTGGCGTTTGCCAGAGGACACCAGAATTGGCAGGTTTGCAACTGGCACCAAGCCTGGCACCAGAGGTGAAAGGGTCTAGAGAAGCTATAGTGAACGTTATGCTGCCTGCAACATTGTTCAGCATGATCAGTAGGTGGTTGGTCAGTGTTGGTCTGGGAAGGCATATCCATGGTAAACCCAATAGAACATCTCTGGGACATCATGTTGAGGACCATCTGACACCATCAGGTTGCACCTCAGACTGTCCAGAAGCTCAGTGATGCCCCGGTCAGGATCTGGGAGGAGGTACCCCAGGACTGCATCCTTCATCTCATAAGGAGCATGTCCCGACATCGTCAGGCAGGCATACAAACTACTGAGGACAGTTCTAAGGATTATTTGCTGCATTTCAGCAAATTGGGCTAACCTGCCACAGCAGTTCAGATTAAGTTAATCATTTTCATCATGGGATTGCTTTGCTCCTAACACATAACCCATTCCATATCAGGATGAATATTCAGCATGTTTTTCCAACTGAGATCTGATGTGTTTTCAAAGTGTTCATTTAGTTGTGTTAAGCAGTATATTATTAACTTGATAGGATCTACAGAGAAGGTAAATCTGTGGGACAAAATCTGGCACTTTCTATTTAAAAAATGACTACTTTGTCTTGTGTGTTGGTCAGATGACCACTGCAGAGCTACTGGAATGGCAAAGATCTGCATCGACTATGAGTGTGAAGTGCAGGAGAGTCAGAGGAAACCAGCCAACTTGCTGGATGCTCTGGAGCGAGGTGACCGACACTGGGAAGACAACAGTGATGCTGTTGGAGAGGAGAAGGTAGCGAGCTTCCTCACTAATCTGTTTATGTCATTAAAGCAAGATGGAGTCAGATTTTTGTCATTTTAAATGGTTTTTGCCCTTTTTGCTTTTAAAGGCAAATCACTTGTCCACACTGTCCCTTCAGTATGATAAGAGGATAGAAGACGAACTGCGGGGTGGGAAGCGTAAAATAAAGCTGATTCAGGAGCAGGTACGCATTACACTTTAACTACATCCCAAAGAGCTCAGGGGTCCCTGAAGCCTGGGGCTCTGCCCAAAGAATCTACTGTATACGCTATATTGGGTTTAATGGTCATCTATTTATATCCACAAATTTACCTGAATCTATCATTTTTGAGGCTATTTTACGAACAGTTCTCTCAGGGGAGCATACTCTGACAACTCATACCACATAAATGGATTATGAGGTTTATACACAGACTTTTTATACAGCTGGGCCCAGGATCCCACATGACTAAACCACCCATTGGTTAAAAGGCGTATTTTCATCTAATATGTTATGTGCTAAAAGTGCATCACATACATGGCAGCCCCCACCTCATGGCCACCTCCCAGGCTCAGGATCTTCTTCCACCATCAGCCCTCAGTGTTTTTAAAGCTCAAAGTTTGAAGGAAGAATTAAATCCTTACTGCTCCTGTAAAATACACAAATGTGTGTTTGCATCAGGATGTGATCCGTTTATTTTTCTAACTTGTTCTTAAAGAAAGTGAGCGTCTCTGAGGATGTGTCAGAGGAGTGTAAAGCCAGCAAGGTGAAACAGTTCCTGGCAGACATGAAGAAGTCTCTGAGCAAGGTGAGCTTTGACCACATCGTTGAGGCTCTGCAGAGCTACAAGAAGACAGATGACCTGAGTGTCCTGCTGACTGAGACGGCTGTTTTAGCGGAAGACCCCAACACTCACAGCCTGCTCCGAGGTGTGTTGTACTGACTCTGACATGTGCCTCATGTATGCAGGTTAAAACCATGATATCTAACCCTGTTTCCTTGTCATAGGGTTCTACCAGTTTGTTCGTCCACATCACAAAACAACATTTGATGAAAAATGTCAGGAGCTGACCGGGCAGGGCTGTGGATACAAACCGGAGCACTCGCTTTCTAAGGATGAGAAGAAAGCTGTGATTCTACAGAGTGGTAGGAAACCCTGATCCAGAATCCAGCGCAGCACTTCTGTATTACTGACAGAACAAGCTCAGATAGGGACTTATTAGTAGCATTACATTTTAACCCTTAGAGCCCAAACACTCTAACTCTATATAACATTTAACAGAAACCATGGTTGACTCAAGGTTTGCAGGACAGAAAAATCAAAGCTTTTTTTTTTTTTTTTTTTTTGCTGTTCTGTGTTAAAACAAATCAGAAACATTTTTTCCACCTTGCAAATGGTTCAGCTTCCATTACATTGTTAACTGAGGCCAGCAGAACCAGCCAGTGAAGATTAAAAATGTAACATAGATCTGACATTCTGTCACTTCCAAGAGTCCAAATCATTCCACTTTGTTAGGATGTTTGGAAAATGATGCAGTTTCAGGAGAAATTCTGGTGGGATTGCTTAAATATCTCCATTGACTCCTGTTGACTGTTAAAAAAGTTTCATCTGAATCATTCGATACGTGATAAGCTGCTGATGCTGAATGCTTTTGACTCAGACTAGTAATGCGACTATACAGCTAAGCTCAAATTAGACTGTCTTTAGAGTCTTTGTTAAATCCTGCTGTTTACTGTTGAAGAAATGAGACAGTTTAGCCCTTTTCTGTTTGGAGGTCAAAGGACCCTCTCCTGGTTTAAAGTCCAAATCCTGTCTGTACAGTAGGGCTGCATGAGTTTAGAAAATCTTCTGATGATGATAATACTGGTAAATATTGTGATGATATCTGATTTCTTCTTTCCTCTCTTTCATGTTGTGATGTGATGTAAGCATCTTCTGCCAATTTAAAAGTTCTTTTTGTACTCTGCGTGGTTAGAAAGCTGCATGTAACTTCAGTCCTTTTACAGTTTTCTTCTTAACTGGGACCAGATTCCTTCTCTCTGCCCATGATTATTGAAATTGCAACAGATATTTTTATTTTCAAAATATCAGTAAAAAGTACACATTTGCAGTGATTCCTTTAAAAAAAACTGTTTGTAAAAACATTGTTTTTCTTACAGCTGTAGAGCGACAGGTGGTTGGCGCTCAGAACTCCATGTCTACAGGCAGTCAGCTCGACACCCAGCAGCTCAACAAGGGAGGACGTCACCTGAGCCAGCAGGGATTAAAAGCAGCTCCAGCTGGTAGGAGACACCCGTGCTCCAGACAGCATTAATGTGACATGAAAAACAATCCAGCTTTCAGACTACAGCATGCAGTATCAGACTACTTTCTGTCCAAAAAAAGTGTCTGTTATTTTTTGAGTTTCTTCGTGTGGTGTTGAACATCACTTTAAGGAATCTAAAACTTTAACTGAGTAGTAAATCCTGTATTAAGATGTTAAATCAGTGTCTGGTCTCAGATCTGGGCCAGAAGAGTTGTTGGGTGGTGTGCTGTGCCCCTGTAGGTCTTATGTCATTTTTTGGTGGGACGGCTGCTTGTGTGTTGGGCCAGTTTAACTGTCTGCCAGGGTTTCCTCTGAATAAGCAGCTGACCTCCGTTTAAACAGATCGCAGATCAATGTGGGTTTTTAATGTTTTTATGGAATATTTCAGTTGAAAAACAAGTGTTCTTGAGCTGCAGAAAGTGGATGTACAAACTCACTCAGTTTTCTTCTGACCAGGTTCTGATAAGAAGAATGAGGTCCACACTGCCTTCCTGGCCGATGTGAAGAAAGCCCTCGGAGCTGAAAAATCAGCTCAGCTCTTTCAGGCCATCCGCAGCTACAAGAAGACGGACCACTATGACAACTTGGTGACCACGGTGGTGAGCTTATTCACAGAGAGAGATGAGAACATCAACCTCCTCATCAGTATGTTTTCCCAGTTACCACCACAGATCTCCTGTCTTCTGAAGTTTGAGCTTTGAACCAGGATGTGCTGTGTTGTGTTTTTAAAGGGTTTGGTGGGTTTGTTCGCCCTCACCATAAGAAGCAGTACAGAGAGATGTTGGATGATCTGATAGGTCAGCCCATATCGACTGCTGATTCTCCTACTCTGAGTGAAGAGCAGCAGGGAGCAGGTCAGGATCCATCAGGGTTCTAAGTGATGCTCCATGTTCTGTTGTCATTTGTGTCTGACTAGAGCTAATTTACAGTTTAGCACCAGCCATGTCTGTTGCAGCTGCATGCCATCAGAGTTCCAGCTTGGGTCTCCTATAATGGGTGAATGTAGAAGACATCTGTGTGGGTCAGATGGGTGAAAGTTTTCCACCTTGTTTAAGATTTTGTTTTGTTTTTCAGCTTCTTTCTCGCCTCCTTTGAAGACTCAAAGCAAGATTTCCAGTTTTGTCTCCAGCGACCAAAGAAATTAGTCTCTAAATGGACTTTTGTGTCAGATGAACCTGAATTATTTTGTTATGCTCTTCAACAGCAGCCTGGACAAGTTTTCCCCTGAGGAAAATGAAGGAAAATGAAAGTTTTCATGTTTTCTGCTTGATGAAAAAGACAATCTGTGAACTTCAGTGGACAATGCCGAGCCGGTGTTTCCTAAATTAGGATTCCCATAATTCTCCTGGAAATCTAAAGCTGACTTGTTGACCACAGAGCTGTACTTTTCTTCTCTTTATGTTGTGTTTTTCCTCACAAAGCAGCAGGATCTGTGTGCAACGGACAGGCAGTTTGCTTTGGATGAAATCAAGTTACTCCACCAATCAGCCGACACTTGGTTTGGATCAGGGAACGCTATAGAAACGTTACATAACACCAGTTCTAACCCAGTATACTTTATCTCACCCAGTTTTTAAGTCTGCTTTATTAATTAAATTATGAATTAAAACACAAGCTTTTAATTAGTGAACAAATAAAACTACTGAACCCACTCATGTTTTTACTGATTTATGTGAAATTAAAGTAAACTGATGAGCGCCGAACAAAGAGAAGTTTCAGATTTTAAGTCTATATATATATATTTATATATATTTATATTTCATTTCTGATTTGTATTAAATTAAAGTCATAACATGTTTAAATAAAATATGGAGTAAGAAATGTTTTAAATGATAAAACTAGTGGATTTTCCACCCGTTTCTTTTGTGTTTCCATCTGCACTGAACATGGATCTAGATATCTTGTATTTTCACATCCTGACCTAAGGAGCAGTTGTTTGCGCTGTTGCTTAAGGTTTTAAAAGTTGTGATGGTATTATTATTCTCTAAAATTGAGAAAACTTAGAAATGGATTATTCTAAGAAGTGTTTACTGTTTTCTAATACTTTTGTATAAATAAAAATATGCTGCATTCAAATGCAGTTTGTAGTATTAGTGGTGCATGTACTGTCTAGTAGTGGGCCAGCTCTAGTAGTGATATAAAGTTGCCTTTTGGGCCAAATTTGGCCCACGGGCCTCAGTTTTACACGAATGCAATAGAAGATTAATTTATCATAAGGCTTTTTACACAATTGACCAGAGGTGGCAACAATTGAATTGTTTCAGAAATGCAAGAAATTGTATTCCTACAGCCAGCAGGTACATTCTTGTCCTTAACAAAGCACAGCTAGCCAGCACTGGGATGGGGCAGCTGGGGTTTTTATGTTAAATCTGCACATGAAACTAAATAATTCAAATAACATATTCCTCATTTACCAGTAAAGTAGTTACATATTGAGCATTGCCTTAACTGAATTAAAAAACAAAGAGTATGAGTTTGGAAAAAAGAGGACTAAGTGCAATAAAAACATGGTAATACAGTTTAAAGTCATATAGATGACCATCTAGAATGGTCAACCTCATTAGTCTGGACAACAGGGTGCTGTTCTCCAACTGTCACTAATGAAGACCAACATATGCCCCAATGATGTGACCCCTCTGCGTTGATGTTAAGGTATTTTATAACTTCACTTTAATGATTTTTGCATCAAACACCTGACACATGGTTCAGTCCAATCGAGACCAGAAGTCTTCTTGAATCAGTCAGACAGAACGTGAGCTGGTTTGGGCTGGTGGGGACCGGTATAAATCCCGCGTTTCTTCCAGAAAACCTTTCCTTATAGTCTGGTACTAAGGTGTTACATGGCGATATACTCAGAACTAGACTTGGCTCTCTTTCTGGAGCGGAAAATCTGAAGTTTTCCTAAACTCGGAGTTAACGAACTCAGAATTTGGATTTAGCCAATTTACAGGATTTTTCTGAGGGTCATTAAATGCAACATACGTCATAAACGATGAGACCTCGCGAGACTTGGTGTGGCACATCCCGGTATTTCCATCATGGCAGGCAGTAAGTTGGTGTTAGAAGGCAGAGTGAGTATACAAAGCTTTATTTTAGGCCTCAGCGTCGTCCTTATCCCGCTCATCAGAACCTGGTTCGGACATCTGGACTGGGTCTTCGATTATCTGACGGAGACTCCTGGGAAAATTGCAATTTGTGTCCACATTGCGGCTATTAACGGCCTTTTGCTTGTCATATTCAGAGGACCCGTGTACAAGGTAAGCACAGACGGTGGTCTCCATCCCGTAAATATGACGCTTTTCATGTATGGGTTTCCCTCTTCCTCAGTCTGCTGCTGGGATGAGTGGAAAGCTCCATTCTCCGTTTGAGCCTGAATGCAGGATTAGCAAACTCCAGCTTCAGATCAGTGTAGTTAATCCTATTAGACGAAGAGAGGAGACAGCTGGCGTTACAGAGCGAAGCATAGAAACCTCCGGGAAATGAGGAACACGTTCTACTTTGTCAAATTCAGTTGTACGGAGGCTCAGATGTGCCATTCCTGATTAATTCGCTCATTTTCTTTATGTAATACACATCAATACTTCAGCAAAGGAAAAAAGACGTTTTAGACACTGCATGTTTAACTTTGTTGAACAGTTGTTCCAAACTCAGGCACTTACCCCTAGGCTTGGTTGAAAGGTCCCCGGGGACCCCCTGGTGAGGGGTTCCTCCCACCATCCTTCTCACCCTGCTGATCCCATCATTCTGGACTAAACTAACCATCACCTGTTTTCACTGCTCCAAAGTCTGAAATGCTCCGGAGCTGCTTGGGGCCAATCCCAGTAACTGGTGCTGATGTTTAGCAGGAGTGGGTACTCTGGTTTACCTCCTTCTTTCACCACTTTATCCCTCATGTTTCACCGAGACGTTTTATAGGCATGAGGCTCTGGGGGATCAATATTATGGAGAAAAATGTTATTAAAAGGCTCCAGTTTGACTTATAAATTAATGTACTTTTATTTTCATGAAAATTGTATATTACTGCTTATTTTACCTGTTTATTAAATTATTTAGATGTATTTATGTTTTTGTTTTCAGACCAGTTGACTCTAAATCTGTAATTGAACGAATTGATGAAGTAGCAGTGAAGCCCAGATGTTGCTTAGCTGTATCATTTTTAGTGGAACTCAGGAGTAGATCCAAACATCTCTGCCTCAGTGACCTCCTCACAGATGACATTTACTGGAGACTATGAGCAGAATATTCAAAATGACTCCTCATGTTATCAGGAAAGGTGTCATCAGTGGGAACTCACGAGCTCCTTACATTCTTTTTCTCAATGACACTAATGTCTAAACATGTGATCGTTTCATGTTTTCTGCATTTACACAGATTTTTGTGTCATGACTTCAGGTCATTATATTTGTCTTTTGTAACAGTATGTTATAGTTTAACTGCTGGTATATTTATGATAATGCTAATGTCCTGGCCTGTTGCAGGTTGCTGTAAGAGCCTGCTTCCTAGGAGTTACGTTTGGCTGTGGATTAATAATAAGCTTCTCTGACACCACTTGGACTCATTTTGGCTGGTATGTATTAAATATGAACTCCTTTGTTTGTTTTTTCTCAATAAAAAAGAAAAAGTCTTAGTGTAGTAATCACATTGTTTCCTTATGTCATACAGTCTGAAATTTTCTAACATCACAATCAAATCCTCCCATCTCAACTTATTCCACTTACTTACATTCAGCAAACCTACGGAAAACAGCATGCTATCAGTGCTTTAATGATGTTGGTTATAATGTGTGTTAAAATGTGTCTTCCTGCAGGTACATGTGCTCCCTGTCATTCTTCCATTACTCGGAGTACCTGGTGACCGCTTTCATTAACCCTCGCAGCCTGTCGCTGGACTCGTTCCTGCTCAACCACAGTCTGGAGTACACGCTGGCTGCTGTGTCTTCATGGCTGGAGTTCACTATGGAGAAGCTCACTGTTCCAGGTGCAGCTGCCTGCAGGTTTTTGCTCTGTGAGCAAACAGAGGGGTAACCCATGTTTCCCCGTTGGGTCATATATTGGGTTTTATTAACAGAATGAAATGAGTCGGACCTGTACAGATGCTTTCAGTACCATTACTAGTATGTAGCTGGATTATTTAATCAGGGGTCATACTTTGTTCCAAGTGCCAGTAAGAATGACTAGATTGGTAGGTTGTCCATCTACAACCCCTGACAAAAATGATGGAATCACCAGTCTCTGAGGATGTTCCTTCAGTTGTTGAATTTTGTAGAAAAAAAACAGATCACAGACATGACAAAAAACTAAAGGCATTTTAAATGGCAACTTTCTGGCTTTAAGAAATACTAAAAGAAATCACGAAAAATAATTGTGGTAGCCAGTAACAGTTACATTTTTAGAACAAGCACAGGGAATAAATTATGGAATCACTCAACTCTGAGGAAAAAAATATGGAATTACTCTGCAAATTGTCATTACAAACAATAACACCTGCATCAGATTAAATCTGCTCGTTAGTGTCCAGGTAAAAAGGAGTGATTACATCTTGGAGAGCTGCTGCAGCAAGAGGACTGACATGAATCATGGCTCCAACACCAGAGATGTCACTTGAAAAAAAAGAGAGGATTATCAAACTCCTAAAGGGGAAACATCACCAGTGTTGCAAAAGATGTTGATTGTTCACACCGGGGCAAAACCTGAAAGGGAAAAACCTGGGGGGGAAAGGGAAGATAGGGAACCAAGGGAAAAACCAAAACTTTGAAAAGAAAACCCTTTAAAAAAATATGCCTTGAAAAAAAAAAATGTAAACAAAACAAATGAGGAACAAAAGGAGGAAAAAATGGAGTCAACTTCTGTGCCCCAGCTGTAAGAAACCGCCTGAAGGAAATGGGGTTTACATACAAAAAGAAAAAGAAACCATCACTAAACACCTAAACAGAAAAAAAAAAAGGTTGCAAAGGGGGTAAGGAAAGGGGAATCATGGACGGATCTCGAATCTGCATTTGGGGGGAAAGGTGATGATGCCGGAACTTTTTTTCGGTGCCGTTCCCAAAGAGATTTATGCAGACGACTGTCTGAAGAAAACATGCAAAAATTTCCAGAGTAATTGATGAAAAAGGGGGTGCAAGTCAGGTAAAAAACACTGGGGGGATGGGTTGTCATTACATCTTCAATAAATGCACAGGTTTACATTGACATTTTGGACACTTCTTATCCCATCCATCGAAAGGAGGTTTGGAGATGATGACATCATTTTTCAAGATGATAATGCCATAGAGCAAAAACTGTGAAAACATTCCTTGAAGAAAGACACATAAGGTCAATGTCATGGCCTGCAAACAGTCCGGATCTCAATCCCATTAAAAATCGGTGGTGGAAGTTAAAGAAAATGGTCCATGACAAGGCTCCAACCTGCAAAGCTGATCTGGCAACAGCAATCAGAGAAAGCTGGAGTCAGATTGGTGAAGAGTACTGTTTGTCACTCATTAAGTCAATGCCTCAGAGACTGCAAGCAGGTATAAAGGCCAGAGGTGGTGCAACAAAGTACTAGTGATGTGTTGGAGTGTTATTGTTTGTTTTTCATGATTCCATATTTTTTTCCTCAGAATTGAGTGATTCCATAATTTATTCCCTGTGCTTGTTCTAAAAATGTAACTGTTACTGGCTACCACAATTATTTTTCGTGATTTCATTTAGTATTTCTTAAAGCCAGAAAGTTGCCATTTGAAATGCCTTTAGTGTTTTGTCATGTCTGTGATCTGTTTTTTTTTTTCTCTACAAAATTCAACAACTGAAGGAACATCCTCAGAGACTGGTGATTCCAGGGGTTGTATGATCTTAGTTTGAGGGCCTAATCGTTCAGCTCAACAGCTCTCATCCAGGGACTGATCATGTTTGCTGAATGAAGTTCTGCTTTTTTAATTAAGCTGAACTTTTTTTGATGGTTAATGACAAGAAACAAACGATCTGATATTTGAAGAGGATTCTATCAAGGAGTTACTATGCATTACATTCATTTAAGTCTTAATTTATTGGTTGAAGCCTGTCACTGGAGGTCCTTTTAGGGATGATGTCGCTCCGTCTAGGTGGCCTTCTTGAGTCATTAAATCTAATCAACTGTTGAAGTTTTGCCTTATTTAACAAGCTTCCTAACTTTTTACCAAAACAATGTAATGCTGCTCATGTCTGGACCTGACTCTCATGTCTTCTCTCACAGAGCTGAAGCATCTAAACTGGGTCAGTTTGGTTGGACTGGTCATGGTGCTGTGTGGGGAGGCGCTGCGGAAAGCGGCCATGTTGACGGCCGGCTCTAACTTCAACCACATCGTCCAGAATGAGAAAGCCCAGAGCCACGTACTGGTCACCAGCGGGGTCTACGCCTACTTCAGACACCCGTCTTATGTGGGCTGGTTCTACTGGAGCATAGGAACTCAGGTGAGATACTTTCTTTTGTCGTTTTGGATTAACTTAAAATTAATTTTATGATCAGCTATTTAATTAGGTCCTCAGTTTGAAGAAGAACCATGGCCTGCTGAGTATGTCTGCCTGCTAGTATTGATGATTGATGCCTGTAGGAATAAAGGATTCTTCATCAGTTTTTTGGTATGCCAGCTCTACAGTGCAACACACAAGCCTGCACTCAGCTGGAGGTGGCCCAGTCCCTTAGATTATTTACCAGCTCTAATCCATCGCTATCCACGCTTATAACTGTGGAAGTCTAATCCCTTAATATTAAGGATTTATGGGAGGTAGCTAGAACTTCTAGAGCATTTTAACACAAAGTTGTACATACACACATGGACAAAATTGTTGGTACCCCTCGATTAATGAAAGTAAAACCCACAATGGTCACAGAAATAACTTAAATGTGACAAAGGTAATAATGAATAATAATTTTTATGAAAATGAACAAATGAAAGTCAGACATTGCTTTTCAAACATACTTCAACAGAATTATTTAAAAAAATAAACTCATGAAACAGGCCTGGACAAAAATGATGGTACCCCTGAAAATAATGTGACCAAAGGTGTGTTAAATCAAGGTGTCCATTAATTAGCATCACAGGTGTCTACATTCCTGTAATCAGTCAGTGGGCTATATATAGGGCTATAGGTAGTCACTGGGCTGTTGGTGACATGGTGGGTACCACACTCAACATGGACCAGAGGAAGCGAAGGAAAGAGTTGTCTCAGGAGATTAGAAAGAAAATTATAGACAAACATGTTAAAGGTAAAGGTTATAAGACCATCTCCAAGCAGCTTCATGTTTCTGTGACTACAGCTGCACATATTATTCAGAAATGTAAGATCCATGGGACTGTAGCCAACCTCCCTGGACGTGGCCACAGGAGGAAAATTGATGACAAAAGAGAGAGACAGATAATACGAACGGTAACAAAAGAGCCCAGAAAAACTTCTAAAGAGGTTAAAGGTGAACTTCAAGCTCCAGGAACATCAGTGTCAGATCGCACCATCCGACGTTGTTTGAGGCAAAGTTGACTTAATGGGAGAAGACCAAGGAGAACACCATTGTTGAAAACAAATCAGAAAAAAGCCAGACTGGAATTTGCCAAACTACATGTTGACAAGCCACAATGCTTCTGGGAGAATGTCTTATGGACAGATGAGACACAAATGTAACTTTTGGCAAGGCACATCAGCTCTATGTTCGCAGATGGAAAAATGAAGCATATGAAGAACAGAACATCGTCCCTACAGGGAAAAACAAGGGGGCCAGGAGGGGTTTTTGTCTTCCTGGGGTTTTAATCGTGCAGGTTATTCAAATTCAAACATCAAGGGATTCTAGGAAAATGTGCGCCCAGTGTCAGAAAGCTTGGTCTCAGCCCAGGTCAGGGTTTGCAACGGGATAATCCCCCAAAAACACACAGCAAAAAATACCCAAGAATGACTAAGAGGAAAAAAACATTGGACTATTCTGAAGGGGCCCTTTAGGCCCTGACCAAAAATCCATGAGCATTTTTGGAAGGGACCTGAAACATGCTGTCGGAAAAGGCACCCTTTAAACCCGAGAAAAACTGGAGCAGTTTGCTCATGGGAGGGGGCCCAAAAATACCTGCTGAGGGGTGCAGAAGCTCATTAAAGTTATAGGAAAATCATTTTTTGCAGTGTTTGCCTAAAAAGGTTTGTGCAACAAAAATTTTTAATTTAAAGGGGTACCATCATTTTTGTCGGGTTTGTTTCATGAGTTATTTTTTAAAATAATTCTGTTGAAGATGTTGAAAGCGGTTGACTTTCATTTGTTCATTTTCATAGAATATTTATTCATTATTACCTTTGTCAGATTCAAGTTATTTCTGTGACCATTGTGGGTTTTCTTTCATTAACCGAGGGGTACCAACAATTTTGTCCACGTGTGTAGATATGACTGACCCTCCAGCCAGTTTCTGAGAACCATTTAGCTGAGCCCTAAACAGTTTCAATCGACTTTGATAAATGACATTAAGTTTGAGTCATTAACCCTGAGCTAGGGTTAGGGTTAGGTGTTAGGGTCAGATACATGAATGGGTTTGAGATCAGAGAACCCACAATAGGCTGAAACCATCCTTGAAGCACTTTGCAGTCCTTCAGGGAACTTTCTCAAGATCAGAATTGGCTTTATTAATCAAGGTTCTGCACACAAACATGGAATTTGATATTGATTCCACTTTTCTCTCATTGTGCAGATATTTTAGATAGAAAGATATAAATCTGTTGGGAAATTAAAACGTTTTTATATGTATATAATATACAGTGTTCTTACAAAAGAAGAAGACAATGTTAAATTACTGCAGATATGCATAGTGTTGATTCTCAGTAGAGTAGATGGGTACCTGACACTAGCTGTCTCTGTGGAGGCTGGTTTCTGTAGCGCCAACTGAAGGTTAAAGTCTAAACAGCCTGTGTCCAGTATATGTGGGGTCTGCAGAGATGTTAGCTGCCTATTTCCTGACCCGAGACATGTACAAGTCCTGGATGGAGGGTAGCAGAAGTGATCCACAGTAGACACAGTGTTGTTGAGGATGGTGAGGGGAGAGAGTGTGGAGGGTGTTCTCCAGAAGTCCATTGTAATCTCCACAGCTTTGAGCCAGTTAAGCTCCAGGTGGTTCTGACCATACCAGTGGATCACCTCCTGTCTGTATACAGGCTCACCATTGTCCTGGATCAGTCCAATGACAGTGGTGTCATCTGTTAACTTCAGAAGTGTCAAAGACTATCACTCTGAGTACCACCTCAGAGCAGTGTGCTCTGTTAGTAATGTTCAGCTAAGTTCTTCATGTCATATTAAAACCCACATGGATGGCAGGACACGGATGTCTCAGCAGAACATACCGTCACACTGTGGTTGCTGGCTCACCTTCTCCCCACAATCCACCTGAGTGCTGATTCTTCCCCATGGAAGAGAACCAACCGTCCATATTATCAGACCAGACCATCTTCATGCACTGAGGGTCCAGTTCTGATGCTTGTGGTCTATTCAGATTTTCTGAATCTGATTATTTGGGCCTGCGTTCCGTTTGCCTTGAATAGAGCTGGAATGAATTGGACTAAAACGGATTTCATTGAAATTGGAGCTGCCATATATGAACCCTGAGATGACCTTTGTTGTGTTTTGGTGCTTGACAAGAAAACGAAATGAGGACAACACGTGTCAATTACTCCATTTAACCGAGTGGTCATAATGTAATCACTGATTCATGCAAGTTTACATTCGTGTCCTAGACTTTTGGATAAGACGTAAAACCAGAGTTTCTATACTATAGGACTGGATGATGTCAGCAGCTTACAGAACTGCGATACTATGAGTTCTGTTGATCTTAGACTAAAGCAACGGTTTATTTTCCAACATGACCTGAAGCAGACAGCCAGGAAGACAAACTTAAGGAGCAGTGTGTAAATAATCTTTGAGTGGCTCAACCAGAGGCTGACCTTAAATTAAACATTTGTGGAAAGACCTAAAAATGACTGCAGGGGTCAGCAGCCAGCTGCTCCGGAGCCACATGTGGTCCTTAATTACATTTAGCTAAAAATGAGAAGGAACAATAAATGTTTTTAAATACAGACGTAATAGATGCAGGTTTTAACAGTTTGTTGTTCATGTAATAATTGCATTGATTTGAGAATGACACTAAAAGTACCAGTCAGTATTTCTCGTCTATGTCTCTTGTCAGGTTGATATCAACATCCCATGAAAGAAAGTGTGTCCATCTTTTAGCAAAAGCTGCTTTTTTTATTTTAAAACCTGAAAATAGAAATAAAATGGTGGTTCTATCAAAATGGCAACAAATGTCCTTTAGTGTCCCTTTTATATTTATAAAAACAATCTAAATGGTCATGCTCTGAATGAGTTGGATTTAGCTGGACTGAGGGCAGAAATGGCTCCTTGAGCCTGGATGGAGGAAAACTGTTTTCAGCTCTGTCTACACACAGGTGGCCATTACCATGTTAGGAAACTGTCACTTCTATGATCTGGTTTTTCTTTTTCTTTCCTGTGCTGTCTAAAGCCTCTATTGGAGTTAAATGTAAAAGAGAAATCAGTATTTCACGTGAATTACTCAGTATGTATTTGTGTTAGTTTGCTGCCCTCTGCCATGTTGTCCTGTGTGCTGATAAGTGTCTGCTGCTGCAGGTCATGCTGTGCAACCCCGTCTGCATTGTGGGCTACACGATAGCCAGCTGGCGCTTCTTCCGGGAGCGCATAGAGGAGGAAGAACTCTCCCTCATCCATTTCTTTGCTGAGGAGTATGTGGAGTACAAGAGGAAGATTCCCACAGGGCTGCCCTTCATCTCTGGCATCCGTGTCAACTAATCCCTGGACCTGGACACTAAGCCCTAAACCCAACAGACTTAAAACTCCAAAACGGGTCAGACCTGGTGGTGATGCGTTGTCTGCTGTAGCAGCTGCCGCCCCCTGGAGGTGAAACCTGCCACTGGCTGAGAGCCTGTAGCGCCAACAGCCACAGAGGCAGCTGTGACGGCAGCAGGCAGCCGGGCTGCTGTTTTTCTACCAACCTCCAACATCCAGTATAGGAACAGAGAACCTCAGATGTACATGCATTTCTACTCTTCCTCCATCCATCTCACCTGTGTCTTTCAGCATGTTTTCACCATGGTTACAGGTTCCCACCCATCTGTTGTGTTTTTCCTGCTACCTTCGGTACCATACGTCAGAGTTGAGTTAATGTATTACAGAATAGTAACAATATTCAGAGTTTTTGAATAGAGGGAACCCAATAAGGATTTTTACCAATCAGAGACATTTAGGATGGAGCATCTGTTGATACAGAGACTAAATCTTGTATTGCTTTTTTCTACAGCTCATTCATACTTACTCACTGTAAAACCAATATCCATATTTCTAACTAACACCTTGGTTGCTCTCCAAGGTTGGAAAAGACTGTTGTTTAATTTTAAAATATTTCTATGAAAGCCAGGCTTTACCAATTGCAGCATGTTTTTTTTCCTGTTATATTTCTCTGTCTGTGAAAACATCTTTTTAAAATGAATAAACGATCCAGGAAAGGATTTGTTCTCTATGACCAACCACAAAGAGCCTGGACCCATATAAAAAACACTTTAAATGGTTCTGAAAGTCTGGCTGTGTGAACGGAGAAGATAAACTAACGTGGACCACCGTAATCAACATACTAGTTGTACTCCATGAGACCCTCTGTGTGAATCCCTCCAGCTTTTCTTTTAGCTCGCGATCATTTCTAACAGGCAGAACAACAGACTGAAGCAGGAATAGTGAAATTGCTGTAAAGGGACCATGGGTAAAAGTTGAGAACTTATTTAGCATTTGTTAGTCATTTATGTGTCAGAGAGGCTTAAATGTGTAAAAGTATCTTATAGGTTTATGCTTGCAGCATGAATAAACTTTCAGCTTGTTTCTTGTCGAGTTCTAAAGGCTTATTCTTTCTGCTGTTATACTGAGCATCCTGTCTAAGTGAGCTGGGCATTGCTTAACAACATGGCTAAGAAGTCGGTTTTACCTCCTGAGCTTTGGCTTTTTATAAAACTGTAGAGCAGAACAGGAGAGGACAGTAGAGTTGTCAGACTCTGGTTATTTTATATCATGTCTGAATCTGACAGTTTGACAGAAGTGGTCTAGGAACTGTGTTTGAGAAACCCCGTCTACTGCTCAGGGTTCGGTTTTGAAGTTGATCCTTTTTCATCTGTTTAGTTTTTCAGATTTGTCTCCATCCTGTGGTGTCCTGTCATTTCCAACAGCCTCACCTCATCAGCCTCACTTTGTTCCACAAACCAGCCACATGATGGCGCTGCATGTTGGTGCAGTTTATTAAAGTGGTTAAACGTGCAGGTCCTTCCGGTCCTCACCATAACTGGCTTCATGGAGATGTTTCCTCTCCATTAACACTCAACTGAGACACGAGGCATGATGATGTGTCTTGCTATGTAACATTTGAACAGTGTTTTGGGTTTTTTACACCAATAATGTATGCCAGGACTGTATCTTTGGACAACTTTAAACCACTGTAGCACAAACTTGGATGCCCTGATCTCGTTTCTAACAATGCCTAGATTCTCATGTTGGAAACAGGAAGCAGCTGTTGGAAGCTATTGCACGCTTATATAAAATGTTTGTGCAGTTCTGTGCAAACCACAAACAGACCAAAGTATTATGCAGAAGGTAGATGTGTGTTCATGTTATGTTAAAGTGGGAGGCAGCTGAAATCTTTAGTTTCCTTGGCTGCACTCCTTTTTATTCTTTTTATGTGTCTTTAGGTTGTGGAAGAGTTGTGGCCAGGATGTTGCAATCAAGGTTTCTGATACCTAAGTCTTCCCTCGTTAGTTTCTAGTTCTGAAACAAAGACTATACAAAAAGATGGATATGGCCACTCTAAAGTTTTCTAATGGTACAAAGTCTACAGTGACTGGTAGTGACCCGTTGTTTTTGGATGGCACATGGTCCTGCTAAATAGCAGCAGACATATTTCACACCAGGTGCAGAGAACGATGCTGTGCCATGAGGATGGGAAACTACTTTACTGTGGCAATGGTCAAAACAAAGTACATCCTCTTTTTATTCCAATGGTTTTAATATAAAAATGATCTGATCTTTTAAAGGTTCTAAAATGATTCAAATCTAAAGTGATTGTTTAAAACAGACACCAGTGTTACGAAATTTAGTACGCTGATGTTTATTAAGCCAAAATAAAAAAGTATCATTAGAACTCAAAAACCAATCAAAAATATAAAGGGGGTTTACTGTCTTTTGACCTCGACTATAAAGAGGTGGACTGTTGCTACTGTAGCTTCATATTTTACATCACATTAAATGCTTTGAAAGCTCTCTGATGAGAGCTTATCTAATTGGACACCCTGTGTTAGTCAGAGGATGCAGCTGTAGCATTCTGTTCCATCAGAATCTGGCTTAAAAACATCTCCAGCTTTAATCCCAATCAAACAGCATGTCTCATTAATTGTCCGCTGATTGAAACAGTGATGTTTTTATCACCTAAAATCTGTCTTAACTTCTATTTGAGCAGTTTTAGCGTTTTACCTTCAAACGCAAACTAACATTTATCATTTTCATAACCACTGCTCGGTGTCAGATAAACGGTCCCTCCACACCTCTTGGTCTGTTTTCAAGTACAAATCCAGCTAATTTCTGCTAGATTCAACAATAAGACAGAATTCAGAAGGCCAGTACAAGTAATGTTTGATTAAAGGTCATGTTTGTTGTTTGTCTTTTAAAGTGGCAAATGTAGCTTTTTGAGGGATGTGATGACAGTTTTATGCTGCATTTTAGTTGTACAGAATCTTTATAGCAGGTTTTCCACTCTGACTGAAAACTGTTTGCTGATGACTGCATTTACTTGGCACTGCTTGTATGAAATAAAGTAAAGGTTACTATCTAAATGGTTCAGGGTTTTTTCCTCAAAATATGGAGTATAGTTTAGTGATGGTTAAGTAACACTGAGATGGACAGAATGACAGGAATGAATTGGATATTGCAGTAGGTGAAATTAATTTATTGTAATAAAATGCACCAATAAGAAAAAACACATAAAAATTTAAAAGCCAAATGGGGAATTATGTAAAAAAGGTTAAATTTTTTTTTAAAAACCTTGAAAAGGTGAGCAGTATATAGATTTATTACAATATTACAATATTTTAAGTCTTTCTTTCTTGTAATTTTGATGATTGATAGCAGCCTTCAGGTCATCTACATTGTTGGGTCTGGTCTCTCTAATCCTCTCCAGTTTGCTTGTCAATCAAACACAGTAACACCACGGTTATTGGACCAGGTTTTGGTAACTTTGGCAGAGTGGGTCGATCCCAAAAAGCCCTGCGGGAAAAAATAAAAACAGCATAAACCAAAAAGCTGTCAGCAGAAAAAGGGAAAATAAAAAATTTTTTGAGAAAAATAGTGCTAATCAAATGTGTGAGCATTTCCCACAGCAATGCCCGGTTTAAAGATTTCGGCCCGGTTTTCAGAGCTCATCATGCATGAAAAGCTCCCGATGGGAAAAACACTAAAAGATATTCTTATTGCCTCAGGAATTTAAAGGAAATTTTGTCTGTACTGGTTCTGTTAGATCTCATGTGCAAATTTTATAAAAGCGATCATTTAAAATTCTCTTAAAAGGCGGAATATTTTGCAGGGATAGGGGAACAGCCCCTAGGCTGGTTAAAATCTTATCTGTCTGGGCAGGGTTCCATTTGTTCATTTTAAATGAAAAATTTATTTTAAACCCCGGGTTTAATTTTTGGAGGACCACAGGTTCCCGTACTTGGGCCCAAATTTTTTTACTATAAAATAAGCTTCCCCAAAAGGTCAAATTTCAGGGGAGCATAGGATACATTTTTATGTTAGGTGATTTTTTTATTTTTTTTTCAGCTTTCTTATCCATAAAAACCCATAGCCCCCAACCAGTTAGATAGACTACAAACATGTCCTGAAGACATAAAAAACTTGGATGACTTTTAAAATTTTCTGCTTCTAAATTTTAGACAAGACAAAGGTTGTCGTCTTTTGGGGCCCGGGAATCTTTAAAAAAGAAACTGCTTAGTCAATCACTTGACCTCGGGGGGGCATCAAAATTGACCTCCGGTAATAAAGTAAAAAACCTTTGGTGTTATTTTTGACCAGGACATGTCATTTAAATCCCAATATTAAACAGGTTTCTAGGATTTCCTTCTTTCACCCTCGGACCAGTGCCAAAATTTAAAAATATCCTGTCCAGGTTTGATGCTGAAAAACGAGCCCCATGCATTTGTTACTTCAAGGCTGGACTATTGTAATTCTTTACTATCAGGATGTCCAGAAAACGGTAAAAGCCTTCAGCTGATTCAAAAAATGCTGCAGCAAGAGTTCTGATGAAAAAAAAAAGAGAGATCATATTTCCCCTACTTTTAGCTTCCCCTTATCGGCTCCCTGTTAAATCCAGAATAGAATTTAAAATTCTCCTCTTCACATATAAAGCCCTTAATGATCTAGCTCATCATACATCAGGTCTGATTGTTCCATACGTTCCTAACGGGCCTTTTCGTTCTCAGACTGCAGGTTACTGGGGGTCCCTAGAGTCTCTAGAAGTAGAATGGGAGGCAGATCCTTTAGTTATCAGGCTCCTCTCCTGTGGAACCACCCCTTTTTATCCGTGAGGCGGACACCCTGTCTATTTTAAGGCTTGGCTTAAAATTTCCCCTTTTGAAAAAGCTTATAGTTAGAGTGCTTAGGTTATCCTGAGCTATCGTCCTTTTTTTACCTCCGTCTTCTTCCCCCTTTTTGGATGGAGTAAGGGCGAGTCAGGTTTTACCTAAACCGGCTCAGTTATGGTTGAGGTGCAAACACACCCTCCATTTCCGCTACCTTTTATGACCCCCTCTCTTTTCCAATGGTTACAATCAGTCTGACAGAGAGAGGTATCCCAAATCCTTGTGATTTTTAGTATAACGTGGCCATCAGTGGGCTCCTAGATGGACAAAACTGTCTTTTTTTAGGGCTAGGCTTAAAACTTTCTTTTTGATAAAGCTTATATTAGAGTGGCTTAGGTTATCCTGAGCTATCTCTGTTTTAGCTGCTATAGGCTTAGGCTGCTGGAGGACATAATGACCACTTTCACCCTCCCTACATTCTCACACTACTCTTCAATTTTGTATTTTTGTGTTATTTCAGCTGTTAACTTTGTTCTCTCTTTTTTCCCTTTTCCCAGAAGCTACACCTGGCCGACTCTGTGTCTACCTGTGGCACCTTTTGGAGGGGGAATCCTCCAAGCTTCTGCTGGCAAAAACTTAATGCTCACCCTCTACCGATGATCCACATGGCCCTGTCTTTCAGTGTTTTAAAAACCTTTTCTCTCCTAGACATAGCTACTGACTGAGCTTTTACTGTAACTAACTCTATGTGCTCTCTTCAGACTCTAAAACTTAAAAACGGCTCAGAGTTTATCTGTTCTTTTTTCTAGGTGAAACGACTAAAGGAGCTACATTCATTAACATTTACCTTTTTCCTTTCCCATAGAAAGTACTCCTGGATCAGTGCTTCTTTGTTTTTTTTGGTCTCTGCTCTGTTCTCTCTAACCCCCCAGTCGGTCGTGGCAGTGGCCGCTCACACTGACCCGGGTTTTGCTGGAGGTTTCTTCCTGTTAAAAGGGAGTTTTCCTCTCCACTGTCGCTACATGCATGCTCAGTATGAGGTTTGCTGCAAAGTCAACGCCAGTGACTGTCCACTGTCTCTACATGCTCATCCAGGAGGAGTGAATGCTGCAAGTCACTGACTGGATGCAATCTGCTGGGTTTCCTTAGACAGAAAAACTTTTTATCCAATTTGAATAAATAAAAGAATCTGACTGCACTGTTCAATGATTCGGATTAATTGGAATGTATGTACCTGACTTTTGTGAAGTGCTTTGAGACGACATGTGTTGTGAATTGCCGCTATATAAATAAACTGAATTGAATTGAAGGGCTCTAGAATATTCTGGTAGGCGGCTGTGTTGACTGCAGATTTCATAAAACCCAGTGGACCACCACCAGCAGATTACATGGCATGGGGGTGTGTGGTTAGAGAACAGGGCTTTGTATCGCAGAGAGGCCACAAGTACCCTGGTTTAAACAGCCTGCCGCTCTGGGTCCCTGAGCAGGACCCCTGAATGCTCCCCTGGCGCCTCACAATGGCAGCCCACCTATCCATAGGAGATGGGTTAAATGCAGAAGATAAGTTCTCCATTGTGAGATCAATGAATTCTAAACTATTATTATTATTATTATTATTATCAAACCATCCCTGATTGTGGAAATGTCACACTGGACTTCAACCAACCTGGATTCTGGGCCTCTCCACTGTTCCTCCAGACTCTGGGATATTGATTTCCAAATGACATGGTATCTTTACTTCCATCTGAAAAGAAGACTTTTGACCACTGAACCACAGTTCAGTTGTTTTTCTTTTCAGCCCAGGTAAGATGCTTCTGATGTCTCTGGTTCAGTGGCTTGACACAAGATGTGTGACATTTGGAGCCCATGTTTAGGATTCCTCTGAGCGAAGTGGCTCTTGATGTGCTGACCTCAGTGCGGACTCCTCAGTCCACTACTTGTGAAGCTCCCCCAAAATCTTAAATGGATTTTGCTTGACAGTCCTCTCAAGGCTGCAGTTATCCCACCTGCTGGTGCACCTTTTCCTTACTGTGTTTTCCCTTCCACTCAACCTTCTGTGAATGTGCTATAACCTTTACACAATTTTCTAATGTTCTGAGACACAGAAGTTTAGGTTTTTATTATCAGAAAGCCATAATCAGGAAGTAAAGGCTTGATGTATTTCTCTCTATGTGTGATGATCAGAATCAGAATCAGCTTTATTGCCAAGTTCGTACATACAAACAAGGAATTTGACTCCAGTACACTTTGCTCTTTGGTTTTTGTTTTTGCACTACAGAATATACATATTTACAATGTACAAATATACACATATATAAATAAAAAGGTGCATTTGCAACAACTGTATGCTGTTGTTTTGTACTCTATTGAATGTTCAACAGAGAAACAGCCTGGGGAAGAAACTGTCTCTGTGGCGGCTGGTTTTAGTTAACAGCACTCTGTAGCGTCGGCCTTAAGGCAGAACTCTAAACAGTTTATGTGCAGGGTGTGTGGGGTCTGCAGAGATTTTAGCAGCTCTTTTCCTTGACCCTTGACCTGTATAAGTCCTGGATGGAGGAAGGTCAGCCCTGATGATTCTCTCTGCAGTCCTGATTATTCGTTGCAGTCTGGACCCTGTCCTGTTTTGTGGATGAACCGAACCACACTGAGATGGATGAAGACAGGACAGACTGAATGATGGCAGTGTAGAAGATGACCAGCAGCTCCTGTGGAAGGTTGAACTTCCTGAGTTGCCTCAGGAAGTACAGTCTCTGCTGGGCCTTCTTCCGAACAGTGTCTATGTGTGAAGACCATCTCAGGTCCTCAGAGATGGTGGTTCCTAGGAACCTGAAGTGATCCACAGCCGACACGATGTTGTTGAGGATGGTGAGGGGGGTGTATGGAGGTGGTGTTTTCTGAAACACCACCTCCACCATCTCCACAGATGTCATGTGTTTTTCACTTTCTGAAATGAGGGACAAGAAATATAGAATTTTTTGAAGACATTCAAATTTTTTAAATGTACCTGTATACACATACCTGGCTTGAGCTCTTCTCTCAATTTGTTAAATTAAGTAAATTAAGATGTATTACCCCGATGTACAATATCAACACAACTTCATGCATCCATTCATGAATGCATGAAGTTGTATTACCTTTCGGCACAATACGTGAATTGTTTAGTGTATTTACTTTTTTACTGTATTTTCGTCTGGACTATTCGAGGATCTCTTATAGTCTTATAGTATTACATGCAATATAGATTTTCTAATGGTATTATATGTAATGAAAGAGAATAGAAAATCTTTTGGACCACTACTTGCTTCTATTTGAATAAAAATATATTAAAATAATGCCACTGTTACTTGAGTACTACTTGTACATTCTGAGTAGTGCAGGGTTGTAGTGTTTGTAATTCCAGTGTTTTCTCTCTGTGACTTTGAGCTGTACAGGTTGTACCCCATGGAGGTCCTCCATACTACCCCGCCTCTCGCCCAGTGAGCTTTTTAATCAATTATAGGTAACAGGATACAATCAGTGACTCGGTATTTGATTTTACACGCATGCGCACAGCTGGTTCTTCCTTTCTGCTAGCCTCTCCGCCATGGCGCCTATTGTGAGTGAACTGCTCTGCTATTACACTCTTAACTACTGCTTAATACTCAGAGTGAGATCCATAGAAAGCGGATGGTGTGAAAGTGGAAACGCGTTTTAAGGTTTTAGAGCCAGAATATACGGCTAGAGCTCGGTTCTGAGGCGGATTATTCTAAGTTTGGTTCTGCGGCGGCCTGTTAGCTTTTAACACACCACGTTGTTAGCCCAGGTGATGGCAGCGCTGAGGTTCTTCAGAGATTGAAAAGCTTTTATGTGGTTCTGACTGGCGGGATCAAACGATTCGCTTGACTTATTAACTTTATAACCCTGTAGCAACAGAGGCCTGAAACCGAGCTGAACCAAACGGTTACACCTTTAACAAATACACTTGAATCAGCATTTGGTTCCGGCCTTAATTAAAACTGTTCCGAGTTGAACCAGGTTTTAGTCTAGTCTTAAAATACGTGTGTGTGCTTATTTGAAGTGTTTTCTTATCACAGCAGAAGAAGCAGAACACCGGCAAAGGTGGGAAGAAGAAAAAGCAGGTGCTGAAGTTCACTCTGGACTGCACCCATCCTGTTGAAGATGGCATCATGGACGCTGCTAACTTTGTAAGTACCGCTTTCCTCGGCTCGGCTGCTCGCTGCACCGTCAAAGAGAAGCATGGATCTGAAGGGGCTTCAACGGCTCTTCGCTACAGTGTTTCTGTGCTTGTTGTATAAAGTGGTCCGCTTCATTCTTGATTCCACTTCTGGTTAACTACACAGACATTGATTGACAGACACCAGTCTCATTCAGACCAGATTGGTATTAAAAAGCCTCACCCAGCCACAGTGTTCAGTGAACTGATGTCTTGAAGTTGACCCAGTTCTGATGTGCATCTGATCACCTTGAGGGCTAGTCACAGCCAGGCCACCATACAGATCAAAGACCAACGCAGCATCTCAGGTTGCTGGTGCTCATAAACTGTCCAGAATCAGGTTTATCGGAGAAATAGTTGCATGTTCTAAAAGCACACACAGCCCCGTGATGTGCCCCCAAACGACCGGGGTTCCGGGTTGTGGGATGATCAGAAAGCTATAAACTGAAACGTGATTTTTTTTTTCAGTCACTCTCATGATTGTACTAGTAATGTGTTCAAACTAAACCAATCATAACAAGCCTTTTTCTACCTTAAGTGTCAGATAACGTGCCGATTATTGTCAGAGACGATGTGATGGCTCAGTGTAAGAAGACAGATTTCAAGGGGAGAAAAAATGCATTCATCTCTCACAAGCTCGTTGTCATGTCAACAGAAAAAAAAGTGTTGAACAGCATTTTCTGTTGTGTGACAGAATCAGATTGCCCAACATGGCAGCATGAAGCCCCCAGTCTTATTACCCAGTTCTTCTCCCTCAGACGTTTACGTTGCCAGGGCAGAAACATGATGTTGAACTTTGGTTCCAGTTCTGTCACATCAATACTTAGCTTCATGTTGGTGTCCTTTAATAGAAATGTGTTTAGTTGAGTGTTATTTTGCAATGAAAGAAAGGCTGTGTGTTTAATTTCCAGGAGCAGTTCCTGCAGGAGCGCATCAAGGTGAATGGGAAAGCTGGCAACCTGGGCGGGGGTGTGGTGTCCATCGAGAGGAGCAAGAGCAAGATTACAGTTTCCTCTGAGGTTCCTTTCTCCAAAAGGTGAGGAGAAGTCCATGTTTGCATTATGCTAATTCCAGGGTTCTGCGAATCAAAATCGTCACAAGAACAGTTTAAAGAAAAGGATGCTGTTTCCAGCACCACAGATAAAGATAAATGTTTGGCTACGTGTGTTCAGATTTACCAAGCTATTGAGCTCCAGGGTCATACATAGATCAGTAGTTCTGTGTAGAAAACCTGACAGCTGTAGCAGTAACCGCCGAAAAGTCATTGTGACTTTGGGGTGAGACGGAAGTTGGATTCTGGCATTTAAAGTCTTGGAAGGTCTAAGATTATGAGTTGAAAATGTCTGGTCTTCATTGGTTGCAGCAGCAGCAGAGAAACAGGAGCACAAAACTACAGTAAGCTTCAAACTGTGGGAAAGAAGACCTTTCAAAATATTTACAGTGTGAATAAGAATTATTTCAAATGCATAGCTATGTACTCATGTACATTTCCTTGGACTAAAAGTGCAGGAGATCTGACAGCTTTGCTTCCAGGTATTTTTTTCAGTATTCTCTCATCCTTCTAACAAACACAGGAGGAAGACAGCAGTGATGGCGTGGTTGCTCTGTTAGCTGGAAATGTTCTGAACATCCTGCTGTATTTGGGGTTTTCTGTGGCTGGATCAGAGAGCTGTGTGTAAAGGAAAGGTTCGCAGCCATAGGGACAGAAACTAACGCTGCATTCCATTTGTACTCAGAAGCTGGGATTTCCAACCTTCGCGTTGGAACTTTCAACTGACACGCACCCAAAAGTCGGAATTACAAGTCGGGGCAACAGAATTATATCCGACTTCCGCATTCAAGGTGGTTGCTACTCGCATCAGTAGTAGTTACATTTTCTTGCCTTTTGTTTTTAGCAGTTCTGTATTATTTATGCAACATCTAGTCTGTCATACAGTTAATATTTTCAGTGTTTATAAGACGAGATATTTCTACGCTGTTTATATGCACAAAATACAGCGTAGTTGTTGTAAGACAGCTGGTTGAGCTGCTAGCAATACCAACAAAAACAAGCAGGAAAACTGGAACGCTTCAACTCCGATAACTTCTGAGCTTAATGGAACACAGCATATGCTCACCGACAGGTTTTCCCATTATGACTAGTTTTATTTCTTGCACTTTAACACTATTGGATCTGTGGAACAAAGATGCCTCAGTTGATTCAGTACAAATTTGCTGCAGTTATGGTCAAGATGTTGATGGATAAAACCTGAGTTTCCCCTGACTAATAGTAGAAATAGTTAATAGTTTGCTTTTTAGATGAATGCATTACATCCTAGTTGTTTTCTCTTCAGAGGGAGCTGCTGGAAATTTAATGAGCTCATGAAATTCATCTAGAATCCAGAGTAGCATTTTCAAACCTGTTCATTTCGTTCTCTGTCCTGGTAACTTCATGACCTTATGTTGATTCCTTAATGCTGAACTCCAGGTTGGATCAGGAAGGGCCTAGAAATTTTCCTTAAAAAGCCTGAACAAATGTTTTACTTTATTGTGATGTTTATGATGAAAAATTTCTTATGAGAATTTAATTTATCATGATGATAAATTCCAATTTATGTTTAAAAAAAAATCCAAAGACTTCTGCAACCTCTGCATTCGGCACCGTTAGCACACCTCCATCCTTTAGCGACTCGTCGTCTGCAGCCAGCGACAAGGCTGGGTTTTACTTTGTGCATTGCACTGCGTAGTCAGTGAAGGTTTTTAATGATGAAGAAATGTTTGAAACAGCTGGATGTTGTTTCGATATAAGTTTATATATTGAGAAATTAATATGTTAAATTGAAAAAAAATGAGATTTTATTATTAAACAAATTAACATTTATTACCACAAACACACACAAAAGTACTGAAAACTGGTACGGTTGAGTATCGTTATCGAATCGACTCAAATGTGAAAGCTGCGGCTCCGCTCCACTCGGGTGGGGGGTGGCAGGAGAAGCAGCTGCTGTTTGGACGGGTGAAGCTTCAGAGTTTGCCTGAAGAAGTTCCAATTTTATGAGGAAGTTTTTATCTCATCTATGGCAACAATAGGGACACGGACTTTAAAGCGCATAACTGCGGACTTTTGACCGCGGTAAAGTCTTAAATTAGATATCTGTGCTCCGCGGATTCACCGGGGCTTTTCTCCAGTCTGATCCGATGCAGGCAGTCTGATTACGGGCAGCTGCTCTCTGCCAGCTCCCTCCTCCTGCAGACGCTGGTTCACTCAAGGACCGTGAATAAATGTCCGACCCAAACAAGTTTCATGGTGGTTTTGTTTTGTGTGTTTTGAGGGAAATGTTTGTGCCTCTGAACAGCTGATTTAGGATGTTGTTACATACAGCGCCCCCTACCTGCGTGTAATTCAGAAAGCTGATGTGTCCTTTTTCAGCCTTCAGGCATGGTTTATGATTAGTAAATAAAATGTTCCTTCTGTCCCATGATAAAATATGCCACAATGTTACAAAGCTGAGCTTCTCTGATTGGTTGACGTGACGCGTCAGTGCTCGACGTGCGAAACGCATCTCAACATGCCGCACCATGCGCGTGAAATGTGCCACAGAACCTCTCGACACCCTGAGACATGCGTCCACCATAGACTTTCGTTCTGAAGGCACCATAAAGGTTCTTGTCCCAGAAGTATGTAGAATCCATGCTGATGTGGAGACAAAATGTTTTTTACTTTAGACTGTTCTATGCTTGTCTTTCAGATATCTGAAGTACCTGACCAAGAAGTATCTGAAGAAGAACAATCTGCGTGACTGGCTGCGCGTCGTTGCCAACACCAAGGAGAGCTACGAGCTCCGCTACTTCCAGATCAATCAGGATGAAGAGGAGGAGGAAGATGAAGATTAAATTGTCTGATTTTGTAGATTTAAATAAATTTTGTTTACAGTACAGAAACTGGTCTCTGGTGTTTTTCTGGGAGGTTTTCAGTCAATACATCCATGCTCAACTATGCCTGGTTTGATGCTTATTACAACCTGGAACCCTGCTGCTACGTGTGGTGAACACTAAAACTGTTGCAAATTATTCTTATGGATTATCCAACCAGTCGGTGCATCTCGGTGATGAATAGGACTGAAGAGTTTCAGTAATTCAATGTAAAGCGGTTTTCAGTGAAGGAAAACCACATTAAGTTTATTAGAAAACTAGAATACTACATCCGATCAGGACCAGGAAGGATTTTGTCATGGTATACACAATTATGGTCAAGACTAACTTTATAAAGAAGCACCTATTTAAGTACAAACAGTGGTTTTGCTTCCAGGTTAATTACTTAGCAACCATTTAAACAAAGAGCAATAAGACGAGTTCATCTTACACAGATCTTTATTTCACCATTGCAATGGAAAAAAAAAACAATGTAACCAAGAACTTTTATCATAAAAATAGAAGCAGTACAAAGAACTCTGCCTGATAAGTTCGAATCAGTTCTGGCCTGCTTGTGAATCCGCTTTGAGCGTTGAAATAGTTCAGATAAGTGAAAGCTTGGAGGTGACAGGCTCTGCATATGGAGTGAGTATCCTGGATACAAACGCTGAAGGAAGAAGATAAAAGGAATGTAACATCAGGTGGAGTGCACTAACTCAGAACATCATGTTCCAAATCCTCTGCTACTTTACCAGTGGCAACAGCAGACATACGATCTCAAACTGCCAAATAAACAAGAAAAGAACTGATTCTCATCAAGACTTCCATACCCTGAACACGGACGTAGAAAAAGGCACAGGTATGGAGCATTGGTCTCTGAAACCTCTCAGCAGCCAACAGCTGCTTAGCACCAGGAAACATGACAACAATTTCAATCAAAAACAACAGAGGAAGAAGAATGTTATGAAGTGGAAAATCAAATGATACAAGAATTTTTGGGGAAGCACGACTAAAAAGACTGAGGTGTTAGAACCTTTGCAGGTTCTTTGAAGGCGGACAGTCCGTCTGCCTCCACTCCCATGGTCTCTCATTTTAGTGTCCGAATTTGTGTGCAGCCAGTCTGCTGGTAGTTGAGATGTTTTGTGCGGCATCCCTCCCCTCCTGAACATAACCATCCCACCAGTCACCAGGCCAGGAGTTCCAGCTGGCTCTGCCCAGTGAAACTGGGGGATGTAGATGGGGGCTTCTTAGATTGTTCGGGGGTTATACTCTGGCAGCTTCTTCAGCTTCTCCTGTTCCTGCTCAGTGTCTTGCCTGGCGATGACCAGTGAGTGGGAGTAACCCATCACCACCTGTGGAAACCAGCACATTTCCAACATCTTAAACTGAAACAGGGAATCTGTGACTTAAGGTGCCAAACATTTGGAGCCGCCGCTCCTAGAGGCCGTTTATTCTTTACAAACTATGGTGTATGGCATATTTCTGAGTTTTGGTACGCAGCAAAATACCATATACCAGTTGTGTACAAATGTTCACATGTTTAAAAGTTTTCCATTTTGTTGGTCAAGAACATTTTTTAGTCTATATCCTGCAGAACTTTCTTTGAAAACCATTGTGGTATTTAGCAAAGTGTAATGAATGGTCAAGGCTGTTTTTGAGTAAAATACTGCTGGATGTTTTTGGCCCTACTTACTATAATATTAACAGTAAAGATAAAAAAAAACACAGCTAATAAAAAAAACCTTTGAGTTGTACCTAACATTTTTAAGAAGATATATATTTGTCATTGAAAATATTCTAGAAATTTACAAAAAAGGTCTTATTTGCATTAGGTCCATATTTGTACCAGCATGTTTGGTAACTGGAAACGTTTGAGACGTGCGCAGACATCTTCATTGCGTTCTGTGACTCGAGGCGGTTGAGGCTACAGGTAACTAGCTGCTAATATACCCTTGCTAGCAAGCTTTTTTGCGTCTATTATGGGTAAGTGCAAATTTACCTGCTTACATACATAAAAGCACTTTTGTGTGTGTAGCTTGTGTAAAAGCTACACACACCAAGTGCTATTTATTTTTTTTAAGCCTTTAGGATTTGAACTTCATCCTTCTGAAGGGTCATCAAGGTTAAGAATTTCCAGAGAGGCATGTCTGTAATTACCTGGAAGTTAGTCTAAAATCTATATTCTCCTTATTAAATCAGTCATTAAAAAGTTTCTGAAACTTTTCTTAGTCTCACCACATATGCTAGCTGAGGTATATGCTGGACCAGGTTCTCAGCATGAAATAAAACCTTGGTGTGTGTTTTCTGGTCTCAGGTTGGTTCAGGTACCTGCTCGATGTAGATGCCATCCAGAGTTTTAACTTCCTGAGCAGTTGTGGATGATTTGGGTTTGTTGTCTCCATATCCCTGAAGGTCAGATGAAAAGATGAGTCAATTTAATATTGTTCTCCTGAATCACAGCAACACAGCCAACATGATGACATGATCAACATTACCAGCTCTCCGCATGTGGGTGAGGGGCCCCAGCTGATTGTGCTCTCATCTGCTGCAATGATGATGCTGCTTTTTCTGTGAAACCAAATACAGCAGGCACTTTAAATCCAGAAAACAAGGAGTAGGAAACGCTCCCTGAAGCTGCTGGAGGAGAACTAAGACTCACCCACAGGCCAGGCTACGGATCTTCCAACCACACAGGTCCTGCACAGCTTTGGGGTACATGGTTGATTCTCTGGAAGTATTCGTCACTCCCCAGAAAAACAGCCCCCCTGGTCACATAGATCCATGCATCAGACAGTCAGTAAATGTCATCAATGGCTGCATGACGTGTTCCAATTAACTCTGCTCTCATCTTACCCATCTCATTGATAGCAAAGGAACACTGATAACCAGCATAGATCTGAGCGGCACCACGTCCTGGGAAATCAAACAGCTTTACGAGTCGGGGGACCATCTCATCCTTCTGCTCTGTGTGACCAAGACGGCCGTAACCTCCAAAACCCCAGCTGAAGACTCGCTTCTGAGAGTCCAACACCAGCTGAGCACACACAGGCAACATACTGTGTCAGAATGTTGATGCATCACCAGACGTCCTGACAGCTGAAGGAGGAAGAGGGGCTTCTCACCGTGTGGTTGGCCCCACAGGCTACATCTCTGACCACCACATTGGGCACAGGCATGATCTGACCGTCCTTGGATTTCTCAATGAAGATGGCAACGCGTCGGGGGATGAGCTCACAATCGAACTCAATCCTCTGGGCTCGGGCGATAAACTTCCCATCACTGTTGTGGCCTGCAGGGACACAGATGAGGAGTCTTGACCATTGTTCTTATAGAAAGAAAATAGTAAAATGGGTTATTTCTTGTAACTATCAGGCTACAGTCTTGGCAGATCTCTGCATGGAGTGGAGTGTACCTTTTAAAGTTGGCCAAACAGGAAGACAGAAGTTATTTAAGGCTCTAACAGTCTGGCAATCCTGTGAGATCATGAAGCATGTGTTGTTTAAGATCATGCAGCTAGAACCATGGAACCAAAGGTACGTGACCCAGACCTCAGCATTCACCTGGGTAATATTCAGATGATATGCAAGAACATTTTCTCTGTTCTTTCCTTCGTTGTAGGCCGTCTGAATGCATTCAATGCTTTTTTTTTAAAGATTTTTTTTTTGAGGCACTAGTGGGCTTTATTTTTCCCAGTATTTTTTTTGACAGTAGTTAGACAGGAAATGGGAGCGGATAGAAAGAGGAAGACGTGTGGCAAATATCGCCAGGGCCGGGCTTGAACCCTCTGTATATGGGTCGCGCGTTTAACCCCCTACACCACCAGCACCACCACCTGTGCCCTGCATTCAGTGCTTTGAATACAAGGTGTTGTGCTTCATGCTCAGCTTGGTATTATGTATATCGGATTCTGCTGATCAACACATTTCTCGCATCAGATTGACACTGAATGATCATCCAGTGTCTTTGCTCTGCTGGCTTCCATCACTACATTACTGTAACGCCACCTTAGTTCATAGTGGTTATGGATTTATGACTATCTCCTGAGGTGGATCAGATAAGCTATATTGGTGAGTCAACCTAAACCTCCCATTCTGTTCTTTATGGAGAGTGTTATCAATAATTTGCATGTCTTTTAAGACCTTTACATCTATAGACCTAACCGTCAACACTAAACTGAGATTTGCTTCTTCACACCTGGTGCTCATCCTTGGACAGAATCTTAAAAAAAGAAACTGCTTAGTCAATCCATTCATGTGGAACGCATTTAATTGACGACTGGTAATAAATAACTTTGGTGTTATTTTTGACCAGGACATGTCATTTAAATCCCATATTAAACAGGTTTCCAGGATTTCCTTCTTTCATCTCCGGAACATTGCCAAAATTAGAAATATCCTATCCAGGAGTGATGCTGAAAAACTAGTCCATGCATTTGTTACTTCAAGGCTGGACTATTGTAATTTGTTACTATCAGGATGTCCAGAAAATGCAGTTAAAAGCCTTCAGCTGATTCAAATGCTGCAGCAAGAGTTCTGATGAAAATTAAAAAGAGAGATCATATTTCCCCTACTTTAGCTTCCCTTCATTGGCTCCCTGTTAAATCCAGAATAGAATTTTAAATTCTCCTCCTCACATATAAAGCCCTTAATGATTTAGCTCTATCATACATCAGAGATCTGATTGTTCCATATGTTCCTAACAGAGCACTTCGTTCTTAGACTGCAGGTTTACTGGTGGTTCCTAGAGTCTCTAGAAGTAGAATGGGAGGCAGATCCTTTAGTTATCAGGCTCCTCTCCTGTGGAACCAGCTCCCAGTTTTAGTCCGTGAGGCGGACACCCTGTCTACTTTTAAGGCTAGGCTTAAAACTTTCCTTTTTGATAAAACTTTGATAAGGCTGCCTCAATACATAATGACCACTTTCACTCTGTTCGCTACATTCTCTTACTACTCTCCAATTTTGCATTATTTGCTCTTATTTCAGCTTTTAACTTTATGTTGTCTCTGTTTTTGCTCTTCCTAGAAGTTACGCCTGGCTCTGTGTTTAGCTGTTGCACCTTCCTGGAGGGGGACATCGGCTGACCTGCTGCTGCCAACAACTTAATGCTCACCTTCTACAGATGATCCACATGGCCCTGTCTTTCAGTGTTTAACCCTTTCTCTCTCCTAGACATAACTACTGGCTGAGCTTTTACTGTGACTAATTGTATGTGCTCTCTTTCATACTCTAGACTTAAAAACTGGCTCAGAGATCATCTGCTTGGCTGTCTTTCTCTCCTAGATGAAGCCACTAAAGGACCTATAACCATTAATGTTTCACTTTTCCTTCCCATAGAAAGTACTCCTGGATCAGTGCTTCTTTGTTCTTTTTATGTCTCTGCTCTGTTCTCTCTAACCCCCAGTCGGTCGTGGCAGATGGCCGCTCACACAGAGCCTGGTTCTGCTGGAGGTTTCTTCCTGTTAAAAGGGAGTTTTTCCTCTCCACTGTCGCTACATGCATGCTCAGTATGAGGGATTGCTGCAAAGTCAACGCCAGTGACTGTCCACTGTCTCTACATGCTCATCCGGGAGGAGTGAATGCTGCAAGTCACTGACTGGATGCAATCTGCTGGGTTTCCTTAGATAGAAAAACTTTTTATCCAATTTGAATAAATAACAGAATCTGACTGCACTGTTCAATGGTTAGGACTAATTGGAATATACAGGGGTTGGACAATGAAACTGAAACACCCGTCATTTTAGTGTGGGAGGTTTCATGGCTAAATTGGACCAGCCTGGTAGCCAGTCTTCATTGATTGCACATTGCACCAGTAAGAGCAGAGTGTGAAGGTTCAATTAAGCAGGGTAAGAGCACAGTTTTGCTCAAATATTGAAATGCACACAACATTATGGGTGACATACCAGAGTTCAAAAGAGGACAAATGTTGGTGCACGTCTTGCTGGCGCATCTGTGACCAAGACAGCAAGTCTTTGTGATGTATCAAGAGCCACGGTATCCAGGGTAATGTCAGCATACCACCAAGAAGGACAAACCACATCCAACAGGATTAACTGTGGACGCAAGAGGAAGCTGTCTGAAAGGGATGTTCGGGTGCTAACCCGGATTGTATCCAAAAAACATAAAACCACGGCACCCCGAATCACGGCAGAATTAAATGTGCACCTCAACTCTCCTGTTTCCACCAGAACTGTCCGTCGGGAGCTCCACAGGGTCAATATACACGGCCAGGCTGCTATAGCCAAACCTTTGGTCACTCATGCCAATGCCAAACGTCGGTTTCAGTGGTGCAAGGAGCGCAAATCTTGGGCTGTGGACAATGTGAAACATGTATTGTTCTCTGATGAGTCCACCTTTACTGTTTTCCCCACATCCGGGAGAGTTACGGTGTGGAGAAGCCCCAAAGAAGCGTACCACCCAGACTGTTGCATGCCCAGAGTGAAGCATGGGGGTGGATCAGTGATGGTTTGGGCTGCCATATCATGGCATTCCCTTGGCCCAATACTTGTGCTAGATGGGCGCGTCACTGCCAAGGACTACCGAACCATTCTTGAGGACCATGTGCATCCAGTGGTTCAAACATTGTATCCTGAAGGCGGTGCTGTGTATCAGGATGACAATGCACCAATACACACAGCAAGACTGGTGAATTATTGGTTTGATGAACATGAAAGTGAAGTTGAACATCTCCCATGGCCTGCACAGTCACCAGATCTAAATATTATTGAGCCACTTTGGGGTGTTTTGGAGGAGCGAGTCAGGAAACGTTTTCCTCCACCAGTATCACGTAGTGACCTGGCCACTATCCTGCAAGAAGAATGGCTTAAAATCCCTCTGACCACTGTGCAGGACTTGTATATGTCATTCCCAAGACGAATTGACGCTGTATTGGCCGCAAAAGGAGGCCCTACACCATACTAATAAATTATTGTGGTCTAAAACCAGGTGTTTCAGTTTCATTGTCCAACCCCTGTATATACCTGACTTGAAATCTGAATGATTCGATTAAATTGACTTTGTGAAGTGCTTTGAGACGACATGGGTTGTCAATTGGTGCTATTATATAAAACTGAACTGAATTGGTTCTGCAGGCACCTTGTGTGAGCCCAGATCTCAAGAAGCAGAGGCAAAATGATTTGAGACATTGTGACACGCCCAATGTTTCTCCCCGTTCAACATGTAAATAAAGCAAAGTGGGCAAACATTGTCCTCAAGTTTCTAATTACCGTAAATTCCGGACTAAAAGCCGCTACTTTTTTCACACACTTTGAACACTGCGGCCTAAACAACGGTGCGGCTAATGCATGTTTTTTTTCATGCCGCCAAAAACATTTTGCCTGGTAACAGTAGACCAATCACATTGATGATGTGCGATAAATCAAGAAGACCTTCACAATTCAATTACCGGTATTGTAAATCAGTCATTTATATTCACCCTCATCAACATGGAAAATCACCAACAGGTTTCGAAAGGCTGGACTGCTGCGTGATTAAGGGGACCGGGTGCACTCAAGTGAGAGCGTCAACGAAGAGGCTGAAGTGAGTGACGAGATCCTGAGGCTGAAGAACAAGACTTTGATGGTTTCAGTGCGCAGGAAGAAGATGAAGAAGGCGATCAATGACTTTTGACCTGGTAGGCTGCAGTGTATATCAGTCGTTAGGAGATATTGGAATGTTGTTCGTGCACTGTTCAGTAAAAAAGCATAGGTAACGAAATATGTGTGTTACTGATAACGTACGTATATTTAAAGGTAGCCGTGTTTCAGGCACTGTTCGAAAAAAAGCATTTGCAATATGAATTTATTTATATTACCATACGGATTAAATTAAAGGTAAAAATCCTCATGTGTAATATCTTTCTGTGTAAATCATATTACAACGTGGGAAACCCGCGGCTTAACATCCGGTGCGGCCTGTACAAGTACAAAATTGGTTTTCTTTCTAAAATTAGAGCTTTTAATCAGGTGCGCTCTGTAGTCTGGAATTGACGGTAGTTTGCTGGATTCTCCTTTGGGCGCAGCTTTCTGCACCCATGGGGAATTATCACTTTTTTGTGTCATTCTTCATCCAATCAGATTAAATCATGACACCTACCGATCGAAGTCACAGCCCTGGCAGCTTAAAGGCGTGGGCGCAAATCAAACATACGGATGCAGACGGAAGAGTCAGACAACAACAAGACAGGAGACAATGGCACAGCAAAGAAACTTCAGCAATCGTTTTAAATTTCACAAGGTTTTTGTTGGAGGTAAAAAAGTAGATAAAGGAATTTGGAGCAGACCAACCAGAGGCTGATAAATGTGATGGTTTTTACCTAGCTGTCCATACTCAGGGCAGCCGAATGAATACAGGTTTCCTTTGCAGTCCACCACCATGCTGAACTCAGCACCACAGGCTACCTTCACAAGAGGCTGCCCATTGTAGGAAATCTGGAAAAAGAGTTCAAAATCCTGGGTTTAACAAATAGAAGGCATAAAGGATCTGGATGAATGAACAACGCCACACTCACCGGTGCTGGGCTGAGGACTGCATCGGTCTGACTGCCTTGGCCGAGCTGGCCCAGTTTGTTTTCACCAAAGGAATAAACGGTGCCATCCTCTGAGGAAACAACAGCAGAATGGGTTGTTTTCTATTTACACATAGATTAAAACAATCCAATCTGAATCACCAATAATTAACAAAGACGATTTGCTACATTTTAGAAAGCCAGAAAAAGCAGAACTCTTGATTTAAAGGTGAGGGTCTGCACAGCAATCAATAAGTAATGACTGCTGGACCCAGTAAGACCCGCCTACCCGTGAGCGTCATTGTATGATTCCGTCCACACGCCGCAGAAACGATTACTTGATCTGCCAGGCCCTCAATCAACTTTGGTGCCTCCAGACGTTTGGTGTCCCCATGACCCAGTTGACCTTTGTCATTACGACCTAAGCAGGAAAGAAGCACACTGGGCTCAGGAAAGATCTTAGACATTTGGTAGCAGAACATCTAGTCTTGTTGACGCACATTAATGTCCAACCAATCAAATCATTTGGTATCATTTCTTATCTTTAGTTTTGGGTCTTTTTTAACCACCTCTTCTCCTGCTTTTGTCACCTTCAGTGGAAATACAAGCTTCCATAGAAAAGTGATGGTTAAAGAACTCCATAAAGGAGGATAAGGAAGCTTACCCCAACTCCACAGCTTGCCCTCAGTGGTCATGATGAGACTGTGTGCAGCACAGGGGCCAGACACCACACAGCTGACCTGGACATCATTCAGGCAGCCGTAACGGTGAGGACCCCACAGGTTCTGGCCCAGGTTACGGAACGCAGCTTAAAACAAACACATTTGTGAAGCTCAATAATTACAGACACACCACCTTTTAAACGGTTTCTGCAGGTTCCAGCAGTTTAGTGGTCAAAACAGAACATACTATCGCTATCTATACCTTACCTCCTGGCAAAAATATGGAAACATTTAAAAGTCGGTTTACTTTGTGGCAAAAAAAAGAAAAAGTTATAATGAAACTATTTTACTGAGCAGCTGGGGTTTCTGGTCCTGAAACACACACTTCACCTAAATGCAATGGCATTTTCAGCTGAAGAAAAATAGATTCAGGCTAGAATTCACATTTTTATTTCAGAAGAAGCCTAGTTCTACAAATAAGTCTGAAGTTAAAGAGCGCTTGCAGACGATGAAGACATGTTGCTATTAGCTGACTGACATGAGACATGGCCCCATGGCATGTTTTTCACTCTCCCCTATTTGATCTGAAAAAAAGTTAAAGACAATCATGAGGTATGTTTTAAAAGCACAAATGTTCAGCGGTTTAAATAAAAGAAATTAGTTTCATCCCTGGGATTTTTTGCAACAAAGCCAAACACCTGAAAATTCTCCAGGAGTATTTTGAGGAACTGTGTGACTGAAAAAAATGTTCTTTATGTTGAACTATGTTCTCCATCCTGGTTCTTGTCCTGCGACAAACAGAGGCTGTGATAACATGACAAAAACACTGGAGTGTAGTCAAGCTTAACATAGAAGAAGACAGAATGTTCACAGCCTTCTCTGGTAGGTTTAACCCATACCACCCTTCCTTAGATGATCTTGTGTTTGCAGCTGCTCCTTACCGACACCCCCAACCCCCATCCAGTCACAACAAAGAAGATTTATCAGAGTAGCAGAGAAGTGCCGCTGAAATGCAACATGCAGCTTGCCTGAGGCATCACACAGCCTGCTAGGGTGGGGGCTCACTACTCAGCATGCATGCATATGAATGGACATTACTGTCACAATCAATTAAAAGAATCCTGTTGGCTGTGACACACATGCTGTCTGCAGGCACCAAACAAAGAGACACATGCACACGTAGCATGTGGTCATCTTCACTCGTTTCACTCTCCTTCACAGACAATGGTAACCCGTTCAATTTTTATTGATTCTGTCTGGCCTTACATGGTGCTGTTCCTCATCAACGGGTCAGGACAACCCTCAGAGTCCAAACATTAAACCAGCAGTCCTTTAGGCATTATCACAATGTTTGAAAACTGTTATTAAGTGTTTCACAATGCACAGTTGTCCCCCACCAGACAGAAAGCAGTCCTATAAAGGGTAATTTCACTCATTCTAACAGGCTTGGTGTTTTTAGACACACGTTTAATGAAATTATGTTTTAGGAAAAGGTTTTAGGAAAATCAGCTCAAAATAGTTTTGCATTAAAAAAAAAACAACAGCTAAGACATTACAGACAAAGAGATTACCATGCTGCTAATGTTTAGAGCCCAAGACATTTCAGATAAGAACTATTTCTTAACATAAAGCCCGTTCCTCTGTGGGCCAGGGCTCTGGCCACATAAAATAGCAACAAAACAAAAAAGATTGGTGTTTCTTACAAAAGCAATCAAGCCTAAAATCTGAAGGTTATTAAAATGAGCTAAAGACACAGTCTTAAAGTTGGGAAATTAGCTTTAAACCAGCACAAGACGCATTTACAGCTGTACAACATAAACTAGTGAACGCAAAGCTACAGCGCACCAACTTAGAGTTTATTTGTAAAGCGAACATTCTACCTTGCTGTTTGGGCACCTCCTTTCTTCCAATCAAATCCCAGTTAGTTGCCCCAAAGATAAGCAGCTGACCTCTGACCTTTGGCAACTCCAGTTTCTGCAGAAAGCAAACAAAATACATATGAAAGGGCAAACTAGCTCAACAGACCAAACATGTGTTGTTTCATAACAGAAAGGTTAATATTTAAAGAAAAGTGAAGTTGGATCTTTCTAAAGGAAGTTCTAAGAGATCAAAGACAGGCAGAACTTTTTCTAATATCAGACACTGGATAAATTCCCTGTCATGTGAAAAGGGTCCCAATGAAACAAAAAATAAAAATAAAACTCCTGATCTGCATCATCAAGTGAAGCTGAAGTTTTTTCACCAACTGGGCTATTAAAATCTAAACGTTTCATCTCTGATGTTAGGGAACATTTTTCTAGTAACCTTAACATACTGAACATAGAGTACCAAGGCCACATTTCAGAGACAACACAAATAGATAAAAATGAAAACTGTTGCTTGAGCCAGCCACCAGATTTAGGGAAAAAGATTATCCTCAAACCCACTATTTTCTCTTTGACATCGTCCGCCACGGTGACGGGCTGGAGCCCAGACTTAGCAGCAGGCTTGCCGGGTTTCTTGTTGTTCTCCTGCTCGAAGTCAAACTCATCATCGCTGCTGAAGTCTCTGTCTTTTCTTTTGCCAGTCGCCCTCTTCCTCTTCATCCCACCATTTCCTGAAACATCTGTCACCTTCTTACGGGGCATCTTCACAGTAGGAACGTAGCTGTTTGTGGTTAGAAACAGGCAAGCATCAAGTAGGATTCAGACCAAGAAAAACGGCTTGGATGGTTCAGAGAGGCGCAGGGAAATGTACAACAACACGAGCAGCAGAGGACTGGAGCAAATCAGAAAAACAGTGGTTCATAAAGAATTGCACTGCAGCTTACAACTAATGGGAAACCATTAAAAACTGTTCTAAAGAGGTCTCACATTAAAATACAAGAACACGTGGGGAAAAAAAGCTAAACTTTGGAGCAAGCCATGCTAGATTCCTTCTTATTTCAAAAACAAGCTTAAAATTTTGCTTGTATGCAAAACTATAAAAAGTACAATTAAAGCCACTTTAAGGAAAAACAAACTTTCTTACATTGAATACAAAATGTAATCAACCCAGCGTTGATGCATTGACCTCTGATAGCCAAAGCATCGTGTGTAAATGCATCACTGTTTTTATGCGTCAAGACAAACTTTAATAAAAACTAAATTATCTATTGCACATATGCACAGTGTGGTGAATCATTGTTATTAGATACTGTGCTGTAACTCTTATTCATTTAGAGAAAAACAACATTTGGTTTGGAATTACCAATTCATTTCATTAGGATAGGAAAACTTGAAATGCATAATGTTATCATTACTCATCCAATGGACCCTAAATACTTTTTGTAGTAAATGATCCAAACTGAACCAAAGGGTGTGTCTTTAAGGACACGTGGAGCAAGGCAAGAGATTATTGAGATAAAGTTGAAATCAACCAAAGTTGTGTAATGAGCAGGCGGATCTAAACAGGCGAAACAGAAACTAACAGTTAACAGAATCTCTAACATTTAATGTGGTTACGCCAAAACTTATATTTATTATTCATTCATCCAAAATCTATTCCTCCACTTAAAATCATTCTAAAAACTTTATCGTGAACAAAGCACCATGACTGTTTACTGTTGTACAGTCTGTGACTCAACCACAAGTGCAAAAATAACGTCTAACATTGAATTTTGGGGTCAGGCTTGGCAAGAGACGTCTGACCTCTAACTTCCTAAGCCATTCCAACTGATTCTTCCAACTTAGAACAAAACCTTTGTAAAATACACCCAAAGTCTTTAACAAAAGGTTTGTTGCAAGTATCCCGGGAGTCATTTTGTCTAACCTTCATATAGAAAAAAAAAATCCACCTAAATAATAATCTATTGTTTGTTCTCTGACAAAATTATGTAATTAGAAAAGCAGTTTGTACTGTTTACGGAGTTATGAGGAACTCCTGATCTGGCACTGCCCGGGCTCCGTTAAAACAAGTTACCTAACAGCATCATTCTGGAACTAGTTCGCTGTATTATCCAGTACCAGTCGTTACATTAACCCACTCATCTCCAATCAGTTCTGCCTGATGGATCCCGGAATGAAGGGAGTCAGAAACCGGCAGCAGACTGAGCTCTGACCCGGTTTCCGTTAGCTTCATCGGGCTAAGCTATGCCGCTCTTTGTTCGGTTGTTTAGCAGGCTAGCTGCCGTAAAACCCGCCGTACGGCAGGTGAACTTAGACCGTTTCCCGCTCTACATACAAGCCCTGTGAAGTTTATATGTTTTGAAAAAGGGTGAATTATCCTAAACCTGCAAACACTTGAGTTAAAACTGAGTAAAATCCGAATAAATGATGGGGTTCATTATGCTAACGTTGCCTCGCTGCTGTATGCTAACAAACAGTCAAAGACTGACGTTCCATACGAACGATGCTCCACCAACAAACTTCAAAACATTTTCCAAACTGCACGTGTTTTCACACCATATCTACTGCCCCTGTGGTATCCTGAACCCAATCCAAGTGATTTGCTTAAACTAAAAAGAAATGATATATACCAGTGATTTCCTGATTCAGCAGCTCTCTGTCCGTCTCCGGTTTGATTGATTTGAACAAAAGAAGCTGCAGTCTGCTTTCACACCACGTGGTTTACATTTAGCATTCATACAGGAAACCGAGCACTCACCAAATACATAAAGCCAGACATGGAGGGGCTTTGAGCTGCTGAGATGCAGCACAACGAGTAATAACTAAACTTTTAAAAAGTATAAACATTACAGCAAATAGCTGTAGCACCTGATTCTGTCATAAACCTCCATGTAGTTTTACTATTTCTGTGTATAATTATCTGTTCTTTTTCTCTCTTGATAAAGAATCTCCAGTTTCTTGATTTTCTTTTCATTCAAAACCAAAGTTAGCTATGTTCTGCACCACTTCAGTTGCTCACTAACAGTGATGAAAACAATAAGTCTCATTTGGTCCTTAATGTGTCACACAAATAGCTTCAGCTTAACAAAACACAAATTAAACCTTTTCTTTAACAAAAAGAGAAAGCAGAAAGTCAAACGTCAAGAGAACTCCTTCAACAATCACATTGATCATCTTTTACAGTCCCCTTTTTCTCCAGTTACTTGACCTTATATACCATATGCACAGCTCTCTTAAAGTTCTTTAAAGTTATAACCATAATAGTTTTGGAATAACCTTCTATGTCTTTCCTCGGTTTTGTTTTTCATGTTTATTGCTCCATTCTCAGTTATGGCAGTTGGTTTTAACAACTCTTTCCCCCAAGGAGGCTGGTATCACCCTCCCTAATCAGCTGTTCTTTACTTCTATCAGGCTTTACTTCTATCTAGGCTTCTACTGCCTTATACTCCCATTGAAAAATACAAAAACTCATTGGACTTACAGACTGCAGACCCTGACCTCTTTGATCCAATCCTGCTGTCTGCCTCAAACTCGAGCTTGTTGGAACAGACGCGTCTTTCTTGGTCAGGACTCTGTGTCCATATTTCTGGTAAACTCACATTGCTGTGGGCTGTCAGTGATACCAGTTTATAAAAGGATTGTGCATTTGTGATTTCTGGGTGGTCCTGGAACATCCTAACCAATTTGCTTTCATTGCAGGTGAGATCTTTGCTCAAACAGTCCTAGTCTGGACTCTGTTGATGTTTCAACAAAACAATGAGCCTAAAAACACATGAAAACTGGTACTGGAATGGAGATTGTACGCAAACATTAAGCTATGGCAATGGCCTTCCCAAAGCTGCGACTTCAACCCAATTTTATATTTGTGGACTATGCTTAAAAGCCTGGTCTGTGCTAGGAAACTGACCAGTTTAAATGAACTATCAATTCTGCCAGGAAAAGTGGCCAACTCTTCAACACATCTGTAGGTTGGGCATAACAGCCTTCAGTCTGTCTTTGTTGCTTTTAAATCTTCATAATGATGTTTGTGGATTCTGCTGTTTTTTTTACATGTTGCAGTTTTCACTACAATTTTAGACTTCAAGCCCCTGTTTTCTGGTTGAAAGTATTGCGTTACATTACGTTACCAAAATTGTCTACAGTCCTACACAAATTCACAACAAAAAATATGACATAACACTTTACATCTTTATTGCATTTAAACTGAAAAAATGTTTGACAAAAACAATCTCGGAGGGGGTATATATACCTAAAAAATCAAATTTCATAAAGCTACAGAGCTATTAAACAAGTTAAAAATGTCTTTGCTGCAGATGGTCAGGGGACACATAAAAATCATTACATGGGCTACAGATGCCCCCCCGTCCCCCCAATGTAGACATTGGCTTATTTTCCAATGCAGTCATTTGAATTTTGTGGCATAGTGTCCTTTATAACAACTTGTAGAAACTGGACAAGTGGAGAACAAAAGATGAGGTGTCAGGCCTAACAAATGATCTCCAGCAGAGGAACAGTGTGTGATGGTTATGTCTTAAAGAAACAGAAAAAAACACTGGAACAGGACCTGAGGATGGCAGGTTTCAGCTAATAGCTCTTTGAGAATCTCTTTGTTCAGGTAAATAGATTTCCTGTTTGCCACACTTTGCATTTATAAGTATTCACCCATCAGGGTTAAATGGTCTAGCAAACAGAAGAAAACAAATCATTATCTCTAAATGATTGGTACTGGATTCAGAATAAGTGAAAAGCATACAGTCCAAAGAATTTTTCAAAAGACCTTCAGAATGGAAAACTGTTGATCAAGAATATGGTTGGGCATTGAGTCCCAAGAAATGATTATAACCGGTACTATCATTCTGATTCTCTCAGATTCTCTCAAATTTTTAAATTTTACTTCTTAGTTTCGATGCACAGTCCACTGGCTGACAGAAGAAACAGCTGAGCACCAACAAAGAAGAAGAATCCACAGGAAGTGTGTGCGCAACCATGGAGAGTATGCAGCGTTGATTGAAAGTGTGGCTTAACTTTAATAAAAGAAATGATCGGTTGGCTCAGTGGAACATTGGCAATAAAATGATTTCATGCAAAGGAACATTCTTGACCAACGTGATTAAACACCTCTAGATTCATGGTCCAGAAGTAACAGAGTGCCCCCTTGTTTGATGCGCTGGGTCAGCCTTCCTCTGCTGCCTCTGACTCCGGCTCAGACACTCAGCCTAGCACCGCATTGCGGTCAGAATCAGGTAAGTAAAACAATGAAAATGCATTTATACCAACATGGAGGCAGCTAATAAGCTATACTGGACCTAAAATGGTGGGTCATCTCAAATGCAAATACCCAGCAAACATTAGCCCATGCAATTTTTCATTCACAAATGACCTGAAATTACTAATTCATATTAATATTCCTAGCTAAACCGTGTAACACTTGAGATACTCAGTGTGGACTGTATGAAATACAATTCTCCACAACCTCAAAAAACATGTATAAAAGCTACAAAAATACTACAACACAAAGACCTGATCCTAACCATTAACAACTGAAAACGTAAAGCAGTCTTATGAAAAGAAAACTAAATGTCACACAATTCAGAAATACATAATCCAAAGTTTAATTTAACTAACAAACTAATTTGTCATTTCTCTTGGAATTATATTTCAATGGACACAACAGTGATGAAATGGTCACATTTGCTGGTTAGAACCAGGCAGCAGATCAGGTTTGAGTCCACCATGCTCGCTGGTTACTGAACTTTCGTCTCCACCCTGCAGCCCCCCAATCATGGAGCCTAGGGTCCCATAGCTCCCCCCGTATGGCTCCATCTGAGCAGCCACACTCAGGCTGAGCCTTTCTGTTCGAGGCATCTGCGGTGTTTGGTTCAGCGCTGAAGAGGGAAGGGAAACTGGTGTAGCCGCAGTATCGCTGAGGCTCTGCACTGTGACAGACGACTTCACAGATGTACATACAAGTTATGAATATAACGTATGTGCTGCTAAAAGTGAGAGAAAATAATAATTCATTCTGCAATGCCATGCCCATTAACTAAGATGTATATTTAGGTTATGTTATACTTTAACTGGTGGAGGATAGAGCCACTCAAACACAGCTGTTCAGATTGTCAGCTTCTTGCAAGTGAGTGTTATTGGTAAAAACAAACTACAGATATTGCAACTATGATTTACAACTGAAATATATCAGATTTGAATACATTTCAATTTCTTTAAGTTTAGAGATTTCATCCACTATTTATTGGACACATGTATATAAAAGATGCACATATTGTCAGATATGCCATAAAGTGCAAATTTGAATAATGTGAAGACATCATTACTCACGTTTCCTACAGAAGCCTGACTGCCAGCCACTGTCTTCTTCTTTCTGGCCATGCTGGGATTCCAGTTGCAAACCAGACTGTCATTCTGCACACTGTAGTTTCTATGGCCAATAAGCCAATATGTATTCATTTTGCCTTTGCCCTGGTGGGAGAATGATGGGAATAGGTGATCATAAGTGACTAATAATCTGCTCCAGACACTAATTAAATCAAGCATCTACAGTAAAACTACTAGATTGTGATTTTGGAGAAACTCATATATAGGCATCATGCCAAGCTGTCACGAAACCACAAAAAACAGACTTAATTTCATTATTAGTTTTACATATCCAAAAATAAAAGTTTTGAGGATCCGTGTTGGACTTAGCAGCCAAATTGCAGCCAATTTGCAACTAATGGTTGTAAATCTAAGTAAAATCTTACTGCTTCTATCTACATTGAGAGGGGAAGTAGCAGCTAGATGCTTCTAATCAAGTGCAGTTGACCAACTGTTCATATTAATTGTGGTCACCTCCATAAATAAAGGGTCCTGTGAATTTTCTGCTTTGGAACATACAGGTGTTGGTTGAGGTAGAAAGACATCAACAGTGTTGCTGCCCATCAACCTGGGAAGGGTTATAGGACAATTTCCAAACAACTTGGAATCAATTACTTTACAGGGGGAAAGTATTACAATAGCTGCAAGTCTTAATAGGAATGGATGTCCTAAATTCACCTCAAAGTCAAACCATAGAATGCTCAAAGTTGCTGCAAAAACCCATTAGCTCCATGTCAGCTGCTACAGGCCTCAGTTGGCCTGTGAATACTTAAAAGTTTGACTGGGTTGTCACTTACCTCTTCTCTCAAGAAGAGGGTAGCCTCTTCCCTCAAAAAATAATATAGCAGTATTACTTGGGTTTGCAAAATTGCATTTAAACAAGCCACAACACCTTAGTAGCAGTGTCCTTTAAACAAATGAGAACGTAGAAATGTTTGGCTATAATGTGCTGTGTCATGTTTAGCAAAACCCATCACCAGCACCTCATACAAACCGTCAAGCATGGTGGTGGAGGTTTAATAATGTGGGCTTGTTTTGTAGACAAATAACATGGACACCTAGCACCTATTTAGTCCACCACTAACTGAACTGACTGCAATGCTGTGGTTAAAACATTTAGAGAGCTGTCCACATCAAATTTGTGCAATAAACTGAAGAAGAATGAGCCACAATTCCTCCACAATGTGAGAGACTGCTGAATACCCACTGAGAGCTGCTGCTACTGCTGCTGGTACTGAATCATGGACAAGGACTTAGCTCTTCACAAAATGTTTCTTCATGTCAGGTTGAATTTTGTTAAAAAAATATTTAAATTGCATAATTTGTCTTATGTTGTTTGTTATAACCGCACATTCTTTTCCAAACAGACTAAATAAAACATTTTTTAAGACATTAAAATTAAATATATCAAAGAAAGTCAAAGACTTGACAGCTTGATTTAGATCTGTTACCTTAACCTCAATCTCTCCACGTAGCTGCAGCTCATAGGCATTGTCCTTCATCAAAGCCAAATAGGTTTCTGAACTGGTGTGGATTTTCTGAGCTGGAACAGGAAAACATATGTTCAATACGTTCAGTGCAACCGCTTTGCTATGAGAAAAATGTCATGGTCGTAAAAAAATTCCAAGATCGGCCAACATCAGCCAACTAATAGTTTCATAAGGATTTTCCAGTATTTATTATTGAATATGACAGTGTAACTGAAAGAACAGTTAAACTAAAATTTAATACTTCTTTGCGAATTATAGACCTGAGCTTGAGTTACCTAAGACATTAACTGTCAAAAGATTTAATCATTTTATGGAGAAACATGACTTAGTCGACCTTTCATATCAGTTTAGAAAAAAAAATCTCAAACTGTCAGATTTGATCAGTTTCTTTTGCATTAGGGTAAACTTGTTAATGCTAAAATAAATAAAGTCAACTATTTAAAATATATGTTGGGGTAAAATAATCCCTCACTTATGAAGATATTATGTAGAATCAGATGACTGAGCTAATTTTGCTCAGCCATGGCCTTATCATGTTGTCATGATAGAACTTAAAAAAGTAACCCTGGACATATTTTAAAATCTGGTCTTCTTATTAGTGAGTACTTACGCAGGCTGGTGGACTCCATCCTGGAAGCAGTGTTGACTGTATCTCCAAACAGACAGTATCTTGGCATTTTGTAGCCGACTATTCCAGCCACGCACGGACCTGTGGAGCCGGAAAATTTAAAAATTGCTCTTCTTTTTGTTTGAAAGCTTAAATTGTAAGGTCATCAGTTAGCAATGCAACCAGAATGCACAACCACAAGAGAAATCTAATTCAATTAAATCAAATTCAGCAATTAAATGTCATCATTCACACAAACAAGGAAATGATGTTTAAAGCATCCCAGAAAGGCAATAGTAATAGTAATAGTAATGTGATATTACTTCATCTCCCCGAAACTGTTTCCAGATATTGAGCTTCACATCCCAATGAATACTACAAATGAAACCTAAATACCTGACATGTTTCTACCTGATTTTATGATGATAATAAGAACACACACCCTGTAAATTTTAATTAAATTGTTGGATGTTGGGGCTGCACGGTGGCACAGTTGGTAGCACTGTTGCCTTGCAGCAACAAGGTCCTGGGTTCTATAATTACCGATTATCCTAACATGACTGTTAGGATAATTGGTCTCTCTAAATTGCCCTTAGGTGGACTGAGTGAGTGCATGGTAGTTTGTCCTGTGTGTCTCTGAGTCGCCCTGCAATGGACTGGCAACCTGTCCAGGGTGTACCCCGCCTTCCGCCCATAGACTGCTGGAGATAGGCACCAGCCTCCCCGCGACCCACTATGGAAGAAGCGGTATAAAAGATGACTTGACTTAGTTAGATGTTTGTCACACTGTCCAGACTACCCACTACCTCTGGGTGGTGCTGTTGTTTCAGCTGAACATTGGTTTCAATGTGTTTTGAAATTCAATTCAGTTTATTTAGACAGCAGCAAATTATAAAACATAAAAACTAATAATAATAAAATAATTCTATTTCTACATTTGTTTCTGAGTTTATTGTTCTGTTGCTCATTTATGAATTAAGGCTATATTATAATCAAAATGAAAAAATAATAATTCCCATTATGTATCTTTTTATAATATATAATTTATTTCCTTTGATATTGTGAATTTACAATGCATAAAACAAAAATTACAAATACATATGTATTTGCTGATTATTACTTTTAAGTATTACAATGCTTGCTGTTATAGTTGATGAAAAACATGAAATTGGGGTTCAGTAAAACAAACTGGAAATATCTCAATCCAAAAACTATTAAAATAAACACCCAGTGTGATGTACTGCACCTTCCGGTCTTGTGTGGAGGTCCTCTAACCTGTGTGAATGCCAGCTCGGAGCTGTAGCCTCTCATTGGGCATGTGAGGGATGGACACCTGTCTGACCGCCGCCAACAGGTCCAGCGCCATCTTGGCTATCTCATCTGCGTGTCTGTCACCGTTTCTCTCAGGTAGGCCACTCACCACCATGTAGGCATCTCCAATTGTCTCCACCTTATTAGAACGTTTGATAAAATTCATTAAAACGAAGCTGGAAAAAGTTTCTTTAATAAGGACAACAGATGTTTGGGGAACTTTTAAAAGCAGGCTTTGCTGTCTCTGGTTGGATCTCCAATCAGCCAATACTGCACAAATCCATCTGTCCGTCCGTCCATCTGCCTGTCCATCTGTCCGCCCGTCCGTTCATGTAGATTGGGTCAAGGGGTTATGGTTAGCTCTCAGAAGAAGCTCCAGACATCCCTTCTCCTGTGGCAGAGGTGTTATAGCAATTCTTGGTCTGCCCCAAGGTCTTCTCCTGGTGGCACATGCCCAGGATCTCAATCTTTCAAATATTATCCTTATCTCTCAACCATAGATGAATGTTGCAACATAGCTTGTTAGTAAATTCAAATTGTTTTTCGGTTTAGCTCTTTCTTTACCACGACAGATGGAAGCATTACAGAGAAGGAGGTGCTGATCTGTCAATCAACTCCTGCTAAATTCTGCCATCAACCATGAATAAGACAGCTTCCCATCCATGTGAACAAATTAGGAAACCTTTTGCAAGCCTGCGTTTTTTTTTACATTTGGACATATGCCTACTTATATTTAAATTTTAACAAGTATAGGAAAATCAAGTAATACTTTTAAACAATAAAACTACAAAAAAGACCCTTTTTAATTTTCTGTAAAATTCTGTTTTTCAAAAATGTTATTTCTGGTGAGGAAAAAAATAGAACACCTCCACCTTCCCCACATAAAATGGCTAAAATTGCACAAATCTTTAGGTGCTCATGACTATTACACTGTTACTCTGCATTTTGAAGAAGGGTTGTCCTGTTAATTATTAGGCATTTTATTTGGTGTGCTCCTGACTGTTGAAGTGACAGTGGACACCATGGTGAGATCAAAGGAGCTATCTGAAGTCCTCAGGAAGAAGATTATTGCAGCTTATGGGGCTAATAGGATATTGATAAAGTTTTCAAAACATTTGAATCTGGCCATTCTGTCAACATGCCCAGGTTTACTGTGAAAGCAGACCACAAAATGCAAAAGAAGTCTCCAAAAACTCTAAAATGTCCATCATGTGACTTACTGCAGGCTCTTGCTAATATTGATGTGGAAGTACATGTCTGCACAATCAGAAAGAGTCTGTACAAGTTTAACTTTAGATGGAGGATGGGCAGTTGGGAAATCTCTAAAACACTGAGGCCAGATTAAACTTTGAAATTTCAACAAACACAAGGACTTCTGAAATGATGTTGTTAGGACTGATAGATCTAGAATTAAATTACTTAGATACCAGAACAGAGGACATATTTGGCATAAACCAAATAGTGCATTCCAGGAAAACACCTCATACTAACTGTGAAGCATGGAAACCACCATGAATTCAAAATCAGAAGAAGAATCAGAATAATTTTTATTGTACTCACATCGTACTGACATTAACTATAGATATATAAACTTTAAGGGAAATAAAAATAAGGATATTATGTATTGGCATTTTTTGTAAAGAATAGGAAGAGCAGGTTAATGTACAAATATGCATTTTTGTTTCCAGCAGTGCAGCTGACTACTCAGGCTGTAAGGTGTTTATTGTGTCCATCAGAGACATCTTGAGGAAAGAAACGTTCCCTGTGACGGCTGGTTTTTGCAAATAGCTTTCTGTAATACCGACCTGAAGGCAAAAATATAACCAGTTTGTGTCCAGGGTGTGAGGGCTCTGTTAGCGGCCCTTTCCTGATGCTAGATGTGTACAGGTCCTGGATGGAGGGAAGGTTTGACCCGATGTTTCTCTCTGCAGACCAAATTGTTTGTTGCAGTTTGGAGCTGTCCTGTTTTGAAGACATGTAGGTTAAATTCATTGTGGATTATGGATGGATCAGGCCATGGTTGTGAAACCATTCATCAGAAAATTTAAGCTAAAGTAGAACACTACCCTGCAACATGACAGTGACCCAAAAAAACACAATACGTTCACCAAGGACTGGCTGACAATTAAGAAATGGCCCTGGGCCGAGTCAGAGACCTGGGCCCATATGTCAAAGATTCTCAGAGTCCGCTTAGAGAGCTCCTAACTTTGCCTAGAAATTCCTGCCAGGAGTCTCAGCTTAAGAGTGATTCAGTTTGCTGCTGAGAGCAACTCTGAGTGAGGAGACGTCAGAAATTTCTATCAAAGTGATGGAGGTGTGGTTGACCCTGTCGCTGGGTGTAAAACTGTCTTCTAAGAGCTATGATTGGTTGTTGCAAAAGACAAAACATAAAAACAAATGTGCTCGTAGTAGGTAACCAGTGTAGAGAAATTAACCAATAATAGAATTTAGACTGGATTAAGAAATGTGAAAGTCATGATGATGAAATTTAGCAAAATTAAATGAAATGAACTACAGGGGGATCACACTCCTCAGCCTCCCTGGTAAGGCCTACGCCAGGGTATTGGAGAGGAGAATCCGGCCGATAGTCGAACCTCGGCTTCAGGTGGAGCAGTGTGGTTTTCGTCCCGGTCGTGGAACACTGGACCAGCTCTATACCCTCTACAGGGTACTCGAGGGTTCATGGGAGTTTGCCCAACCGGTCCACATGTGTTTTGTGGACCTGGAGAAGGCATTCGACTGTGTCCCTCGTGATGCCCTGTGGGGGGTGCTCCAGGAGAATGGAATCGGGGGCCCTTTATTAGGGGCCATCCGGTCCCAGTACGAGCGGAGCAGGAGTTTGGTCCGCATTGCCGGCACTAAGTCGGACCTGTTCCCGGTGCATGTTGGACTCCGGCAAGGCTGCCCTTTGTCACCGGTCCTGTTCATAATTTTTATGGACAGGATTTCTAGACGCAGCCAAGGGGCGGAGGGGGTCTGGTTTGGGGACCACTGGACTTCTTTTTGCAGATGACGTGGTCCTGCTGGCCCCCTCTAGCCAAGACCTACAGCATGCGCTGGGGCGGTTCGCAGCCGAGTGTGAAGCGGCTGGGATGAATCTCAGCTCCTCCAAGTCAGAGGCCATGGTACTCGACCGGAAAAGGGTGGCTTGTCCTCTTCAGGTTGGAGGAGAGTTCCTGCCTCAAGTGGAGGAGTTCAAGTATCTCAGGGTCTTGTTCACAAGTGAGGGAAGAATGGAGCGGGAGATCGACAGACGGATCGGTGCGGCTGCGGCAGTAATGGGGGCACTGTGCCGGTCGGTTGTGGTGAAGAGAGAGCTGAGCCGAAAGCGAAGCTCTCGATTTACCGGTCGGTCTACGTTCCTACCCTCACCTATGGCCATGAACTTTGGGTCATGACCGAAAGAACGAGATCCCGGATACAAGCGGCTGAAATGAGCTTCCTCCGTAGGGTGGCCGGGCACTCCCTTAGAGATAGGGTGAGGAGCTCGGCCATCCGGGAGGGGCTCGGAGTAGAGCCGCTGCTCCTCAACATTGAGAGGAGCCAGTTGAGGTGGCTCGGGCATCTATACTGGATGCCTCCTGGACGCCTTCCTCGGGAGGTGTTCCAGGCACGTCCCGCCGGGAGGAGGCCCAGGGGACGGCCCAGGACACGCTGGAGGGACTATGTCTCTCGGCTGGCCTGGGAACGCCTTGGGCTCCCCCCAGAGGAGCTGGAGGAGGTGTCTGGGGAGAGGGATGTCTGGGTGCCTCTGCTTAGTCTGCTGCCCCCGCGACCCGGTCCCGGATAAGTGGAAGACGACGAGTACGAGTACGAGTACGAGTAAATGAATTGTCACACAGCATCAACATGTTTGAACCTCATTTACATGCTCATCTTCGTTTTGATTTGCTAATTGTTATATTTACTCACCACGTTGGTCATTTTCCTTCTATCTGAGTCCCTAGTCAAAGTTCATAGTCTCTTACCTTTTGTGTGCTCCTTCCTAGGAAACCTCAAGTCCTGGTCTCAAGTTCCTGTGACCTTCAGTTCTGGCTCAAAGTCCTCAGTATGGATCCTGCCTCAGCCTAAGTACTCAAGCCTCAGAAGAAACCCATTTTGGATCAAGCTCCAGCTGACAGCTCAAGACCACCAACTCCAGGCCAGCGAACCCTGCTCACCTCCACCAATTACTTCACCGAATCCTCGCCAGGTAATTCCGTCTCTGTGAATAAAATCTGAATAATACAACTGTTAAATACTCACCTGAAACCTCATCAGAGTACTCACAGTCTCCCTGGACACACTCCCCGGTTCCGCAGCAGTATCAAGTCAGTCCTCCTAGACTCCACATTATTCTTCCACTCCAACTACCACTTCATCATACTGTAAACAAAGACCTCAATCCAGTTTTCAGTAATCCCAATTTGACTTCTGAGCACTTACCTGTCCTCCTTCTCTGTACAGTGCTGTGCCTCCAGTCCTGGTTCCAGTTCCACATTACGTTCTTAAACAATAATAAAACTTGTTTAACTTTTCTCCTGCCTCCTGAGTGTCTATCTGCATGTGGGTCAAATCAGTTAAGAAAACAATGACAGTATTACAAGAAATGGGCTGTGCAGGGGCAATGGTGGCTCAATTGGTAGAGCAAGTGCACCATGTGCCGAGGCTATAGTCCTCGAGTTTGAATCACAGTCTTAGGCCATTTGCTGGTGGTCTTCCCCTTTTCTCTCCACCGTCTTTGCTGTGTGATTACTGTACAATAAAGGCCACTAGTGCCAAAAAAAGTACCTTTAAAGAAGAAATGGGTTGTGTATGCAAAAAAAACCTCCAACATCTTCCAGGAGTTCGGATAACTTTCCTCTACCTAATATCAGAGGCTAGTAGATGGCTACAGGAAGCATCTCACTGAAGTTATTGTAGATAACACTAGCTGTTCGTGGGTAGCGTGTCCTAGCATTTTCCTTTGTTAGTTTCAACTCAATTCAATTCAGTTTATTTATATAGCGCCAATTCACAACACATGTCGTCTCAAGGCACTTCACAAAAGTCAGGTACATACATTCCAATTAATCTTAATCATTGAACAGTGCAGCCAGATTCTGTTATTTATTCAAATTGGATAAAAAGTTTTTCTATCTAAGGAAACCTAACAGATTGCATCGAGTCAGAGATTTGTAGCAGTCACTCCTCCTGGACGAGCATGTAGAGACAGTGGACAGTCACTGGCGTTGACTTTGCAGCAATCCCTCATACTGAGCATGCATGCAGCGACAGTGGAGAGAGAAAAACTCCCTTTTAACAGGAAGAAACCTCCAGCAGAACCAGGCTCAGTGTGAGCGGCCATCTGCCACGACCGACTGGGGTTAGAGAGAACAGAGCAGAGACACAAAGAGAACAAAGAAGCACTGATCCAGGAGTACTTTCTATGGGAAGGAAAAGGTAAATGTTAATGGATGTAGCTCCTTTAGTCGTTTCACCTAGAAAGAAAGAACAGATAAACTCTGAGCCAGTTTTCAAGTTCGGAGTCTGAAGAGAGCACAGAGAGTTAGTCACAGTAAAAGCTCAGTCAGTAGCTATGTCTAGGAGAGAGAAAGGGTTAAACACTAAAAGACAGGGCCATGTGGATCATCGGTAGAGGGTGAGCATTAAGTTGTTGCCAGCAGAAGCTCGGACGATGCCCCTCTCCAAAAAGGTGTTACAGGTAGACACAGAGTCATGCCAGGTGTAGCTTCTAAGAAGAGAAAAGAGAGAGAACAAAGTTAAAAGCTGAGATAACAGCAAATAATACAAAATTGAAGAGTAGCGTGAGAAAGTAGCGAAGAGGGTGAAAGTGGTCATTATATTAGTATACACATTTTTGTTGAAACCATTTGTTTGATGAGTAGCATGACTACAGATTTAGTGGAACTGATTCTCATCTCAGTTGATTCATATTCATTATTTATCTGCTCAACTGCATGATGAAGGTCATGGCCTGAAGACACCAACAAAACCATATCACCTACAAAAACCAAAGATGAGACTCTGGGGTTCCCAAACCAGACAACCTCCCCTTCATGACTTAACTTTGAGATCCTGCCTATGAACACCAAAAACAGAATCTGGTACCCAGTCAGAGTCCAACATGCACCGGGAACAAGAAGGCAGGCACAGTTCTTACTATGGTTGTGCAAGGATTGGACAGTCTTTAAAAACATTCCCACACATATCCTCAAACATAATGCCTCAGTGGACATTTTGTAGTCAGATCCACAAAACACATGCAGGTCAACAAACCATATTGCTTTGACCCCTCTTAGCAGTTATGAGAAAGCAAAGATCTATTCCACTGTTCCATGTACTGGATGAAAGTCACACCGTTCCCCTTCAATCAAAGGTTTGACAGTCAGTCAGAATCTCCCTTCCAAAACCCAAAGCTTTCTACAATATTCAGCTTTTAAAACATTTCTGTAGACCTTTGCTGCTTTTTCAATTTCAACAAACTAACAAAGAAGGTTGGCTTTGTTCTGGGGACTCCTCTGGAATCTCGGAAGATGATTAAGAAAGTTTCTTTATAAAATGAGGAACATTATGGAGAACTCTGAGAATCGTCTTCATGAGACTGTCCTACAACAACAGAGTGTCTTCAGTCAGAGGCTTCTTCAGATCTGCTGTTAGACAGACCTACAGGAGAGCCTTTCTGCCCACAGTCATCAGCATTTACAACGGCTCTTTGAAGAAACCTGCATAATGAGCTATAGCAACATTTAATTTCCCTTTGGGATGAATAAAGTATTTTTGAATTGAAGTGAATTGAATCAGTGTTAGTTCATTGCCTGATCCTTTTGAGAGGAACCTGTTTAGCTGTGTGTTGAGCTGTGTGTGGTGTGTTTGATTTTCTTTTTTGTTTAATCACAAATACATCAGAGTGGTTGAAAAATATTCTTTTCTGTCTTACCTGTATACAAGTACCAAATGTTTGCATGTAGAGCTTATAACTGTAGAGCTATGCTTGATTTATTTCAGGTATGTAATTTCAGACAGAAATTTCTTCTAAAACCCTTAACAGGTTAATTTCTTTGTTAGGCCACTTAACCCTGACCTGCTAATTATTGACGCATAAAACAATTCCCGAACTTAAGAGAGAGTTGTGTTGATCGGTTATAGTCAAATCCATCATCACAGGGAAACATTTTTTCCCATTTTTCTTTAGTTAAATCTATGAAAAAATTTAAAAAATAAATCAACTGAACATACAGGAATTTCACCCAAAAAAGGACCTAAACTGCAAGGAAAGCTTTAAAAGACATCCAGACAGCCTAAAGAACTGATCTAGAGCCATTTTAAAGATTATAAGGGAATCTGGCTGCTTGGAAGGAACATCTAAAGAGAAACCTGCAGATCTCCATCAACATGTTCTGCTTGTGTGGGCATGTTACCTTATAGACATCATAGGAGTCAATGCGAGTGTCAAAGCACATGTACAGGTTGTTGAGCATCTCCACCACTTGTAGAGGAGTGCAGGATGCAGAGATACCAGTGAAGCCCACAATATCTGAGAAAAAAATGGTCACCTGGAGAAAATATGGAGAGAAAACATTTGCTCCATCATTGGACCCTCAAGAGTCGTTTCCTACATTATAATCCTAGTTTTTCTTTCTTCTTTTTTGTTTTCAGCTTCAGAGAAACACAATAAGGTAACAGGAATATACAGTATTATGTAATATTATGTTCATTTGTACGTTGTTACCTTTTAATGAAGCATGGTTCCAACTGAGGTATGTCACTTTTTATTTAAATAACAATGGTGCAAATATTTCAACAATCCCAAGAAATCTGAAAATCTTCATTAGAATATGCTTATTGTTTTTTCTTTACCAACAGAACATTGCATTTTCTGGAAGGAACAAGTGAATGGAACCACAAGATAAATATGGATAATCAGGATCAAAGTCCCATGCATGTCTCTGCTAAGAGAAGATCTCCTGTCTGTATCTGGAGTTCCACATCAGTGCTGTATTTTTTTACTTTAAATGAGTTTAACAGAGATGCTTTTTTTTACCATAAACCTTCCAGATCATTTTAAACGTGACCCCACCTACACACCTACCTACAAGAAGAGCTCTTTTTGGTCCAGCTGCTTCAAACCTCTTTAATATGCCAGACACAATTTCATCTGTACACCTTGTTTTATCTCCACATGAATATGTAACAGGGCAATTACAGGTAATTACGCCAACAATAGCAACAAAGGCAACAAACACACACATTCAGTCAGGGTGTTAGCAGATCTTGCAGATGTAACCTCCTCATAGAAGCACCACAAACCCTGCAGCTTCATCATCTACAGTTGGATTAAAACGATGAGAAAAAGTGGAGGAGAGCAAATTGAAAACTGTTCTTAACGATGTCTGTGGTTGGTTCCATTTAACCAGTGTAGAACAACAGAAGGAAATATTAATAATAAAAAACTTTGAATCTCCAACATTTTTTTATCACTTTTGTAGAAAACTTTTGTAGAAATACTTCCATGTTTTGATGCTTTCACAGTTGTAAATAAATCCCTTCATGCAAAAGGTCTTCCAATCACAGCTTTTAATCTCCTTGTTGTCAACAAACTGAGAAAGGGCCGATAATAAACTTAATCCCTTCTGACTCCATCTAGAGTCCTGCTGTTTCCTACTACTAGCACACTTCTGGTTATTTGTCACTAGGATATATTCTTTAACACACATTCTGGCCTCAGGAACTTCTTTCTTCATTCTACTAAATTCTACCAAAATTAGGAACATTTTGTTTATAAGTGATGCACTGAAAGTACAGTATTCTTCATGTACAGTATTTTTTCCTTGCAGGCTGGATAAATGCAATTCTTTATCATTCAGATGTCATAAAAATTCAATAACAAGCTTTTAAAATACTTCATGGAGAGTTCTAATGAAACTAAGACAGAGGCCAGCTCTCCAGCTATCTTTTCTTTTACTCTTTTCCTGTCAAACCAGAATACAATTCAAAATTCCCCTCCTTACATAGACCATGCTCCCTCTTAAAAACAGTTATTCTGGACTTGTCCTCTTAAATATCAGGTTGGTTCAAATCTTATTTGTATGACAGATTCCAGTTTTTTTATGTAAATGATAAATCTTCATACTCCAGGGTTACTTGTGGAGTGTCACAGGGTTCAGTGCTTTGGCCAATTCTTTTTACTTTATACTATACACTTCCAATAGGTAAAATTATCACACAGTCAGTCAGTCATTTTCTACCACTTATTCCATAGTGGGTCGCGGGGGAGCTGGTGCCTATCTCCAGCAGTCTATGGGCGAGAGGCGGGGTACACCCTGGACAGGTCGCCAGTCCATCGCAGGGCAACATATGTTATCACATATTATCACACAGCATGGGGTAAATTATCTTTTTCTTTTTGGGGTAAATGTTATGCTGAATATTCAGCTATATTTCTACTCCCTGGTATTCAGTCTCTCTATCAGCCTGCCTTTTTCCAGCTCCATGTCCTGTTCTCCTCATGCCATACCATTTGTAAGTTTTCTGCTTATTAAAATGACTAATTAAAGTATTTTGTTGCCAGTTCAGATCTGCGCTTGGGTCATTCTTTAACAGACTATCATGACATACTTAGCTCATCCAAAAGGGTGGAGCAAGAGTTTTGAGAAAAATAAAAAAGAGAGATCACATTTCTCATATTTTAGCTTCTCTTCAATGGCTCCCTGTTAAATCCAGAATTTAAAAGTGTTCTTCTCACATGTAAAGCCCTTAACAATGTAGCTCCATCACACATAAGAGATCTAAGTGTTACGCATAGAGCACTTTGTTTCCAGACTGCAGGTTTACTGGTGGTTCCTAGAGTTTCTAATAGTAGAATGGGAGGCAGATCCTTTAGTTATGAGGTGTGGTGTTTTACATCAAACACTGAAGTTGATGGGATGTCTTTTCTATACTTAATTGTGTCTTAACAAAACTGCTTACATCTCACTCTTACACTTCTTCTCTCTCTCCTTTTCATTCATTCCCTCCTGCTCTGTCCCACAGCAGCACCTCTGCTCAGAAAAAGTAATAATCACAAACATTCACATTTGCTTTAAGCCTAAAACACATCAGCCTCCTCTCCTGTGGCAGACACCCTGTCTACTTTAGAGACTAGGCTTAAAACTTTTCTTTTTGATAAGACTTCTAGTTAGACTGGCTTAGGTTATCTTGAGCAATGTGAAAAATGTTTGCCCTCCTTCAGATTTCTTCTGTTTTTGCTTTTTTGTCAGACTTAAGTGTTTCAGATCATACAACTCATTTTCATATTAAATAAAGGTAGTCTAAGTTAATACAAAAAGCAGAAAAAAGCTATCCAAACCAACCTGGCCCTATGTAAAAAAGTAATTGACCACTAAATCTAATACCTAGTTGTGCCACCTTTGTCAGCAACAACTATCAAGAGTAGGCGATAACAGGTAATAAGTCTTAAACATCACCACTGAGGAATGTTGACCCACTCCTATGTTGAAATGTCTTGACTTGACCACGTTGGAGGGTTTTTGAGTATGAGCAACATGACATGCTACAGTAGTTGAATTGGATTTAAGTTCCCACTTTGTCTAGGCGACTCCAAAACCAAATTTTCATGTTTTTGAGTCATTCAGAGGTGATCTTGCTACTGTGCTTCAGATCATTTTCCTGCTAATGTAGGAGTATCTGGTGGTGAGGAGAATAATTGATTACACCAATTATGCCAGAGTTTTAAAGCCACAGACATTCCAGGCACCAGTTTAGGTTGCTGTATATTATTATTAGTTAAGTAGGTCATCTCTAGAAGTTAATCAGTGCTGGATTAAAATAAATAAATTTGGTGAAATTGTGTGCATGCCTGAGTTTAAACGGATAAAGCGAGGGCCTGCTGACGTCCATGTGCAATAGTTTAGTGTGCTGAATAAAGAAAAACAAACTACGTACAACAATAAAAAGGAGACAAAATACCTATGTTTGGTTCGGGGTGTCATGTAGTGTGGGTTTGGAGTAGGACCAAAGTACAGACAGGAACATGTGATGAGCATACTGAAGATTTATATAATAAAAATAGAAAATTTACAGGAGTGCACAGGTAGAACAGGATATGGAGGACAGGTAGAGAAGCAGGCAGTGTAACGGGGCTACGAGGAAACAGGCATTCTGATAGAAGGGTCCACTAAAGAAAAATGACAACCATTAAGCTTAAATACTGAAGGAAAGCAGGGAGACTGGGGAAGGGACACTAATTTACATGAATGGGGCTGAACTGAGATACAAAAAATCTCCATAACCAAAGTTAAAGACTAACACTGAACTGACAGAAATAAATCCAAACATTGTGACCATGTTAAAGGGTGAGCTGTTTGATGGTGTTAGGTTCGTGTTTTCTAACATGTCTGTGTAAATGAAATGGACCCGTTGATCTTGTAAATTGCCTTGAGATGACATGAATCTCCCCCCATTGGACATCTACACCCCTTCTGCCAGTATGTTCCTATTCAAATATCATTTAAAATTGCATCCTCCTTATTCTAACTCCTTGTAAAATTCTAACCTTTTAGTCATTTTGGTTAGTGCGCCTGGCCTGGGATCTGTTTTGTTCATTTGAGGTATTTGTATTTTTTTGTTGCTTGTTTTGTTCATTACTGTGTTTTGTAGGCCTTCCTGCCCTCTTGTAAATGTTTCAGAAAAATAAAAAATATATAATTTGGTTTTTGAACTCCTAATCTCCCTTTTGTTTTAATTTTCTATGGGGTGTACCGATAGATTGGCTCCGATTTCCTTAATTTGGGTGATAGGCAATCAGCTGATACTTACATGTAAAACCGAAATTATCCACCTCCCCAAAGGTCTGAAAATCAGCCACTGTTACCTTTTGCTCTGCCCTGAGAGACGTCTAACTGAGAGATCCGCCCACCAAGTTACATCTGAATGTGCATGGTTAATAATAGTCAACCCACTGTTGCCAACTTAGTGACTTTGTCGCTATATTTAGCGACTTTTCAGACCTCTTAATCAACTTTTTTCAAAAAAGTGACTAGCGACAAATCTAGTGACTTTTTTCTGTGTTATTGGAGGCTTTGGCTGCAACATTTTAAAGCACCAATTGTACTGCAGTTACAGCAAGCAGTGAGTGCTGCCATGAGCCCCTCCCACATCCGAAACACTTACAGGTGGTGGTTCTGACAGCAGCCTTGTCGTGCATCAAACCCAGCCTGCAGTCAGGGCAGAGAGGAGACCCACTCCACCTGACAGGGTCAGTTATATAAAAAAAACTGTATCGGCCAAAATCTTAATCGACAGATCAGGCTTTTTAAGATTGGTGAGATTGGCCAGAAAACTGCAATCGACGCACCCTAATTTTCTGTTCATGGGAAATGAGATGGTGGTGCGGCTACAAGGTGGTACAGTTGCTTTGCAGCAAGAAGGTCCTGGGTTTGATTCCCGGCCTAGAGTCTTTCTGCATGGTGTTTTCGTGTTCTCCTTGTCCATGAGTGGGTTCTCTACCAATACCCTGGCCTTCTTCCCACAGTCCATAAACATGACTGTAGTTTCTAGGTAAGTCTGAAATACAGTGTTACCACATTGACCACACTGAGTTTAAGCTCTTACTTGCTCATCTTTCTGCCATCAATCATTTCTCTTTGTGAAAGTATTTCACAATGTCATTATGTGCATGGAAACTAATAACTGTACCTTCTCGAAAAGCAGGTAGGTTTTTAAACTGTAGCTACAATTAATATTTTCATACATTGTCATTATTCTAACTATTTGCTGTTACACTTACCCTTTCATAGCTCTCAGCTTCAACCTGCTTTTGCTTCCTGAGCTGCCTGGCAACTGACTTTGGCAGCATTTGGTGCAAAAGATCTTCAGCCAGCTTCCTCTGGCGTTTCAGATCCTCACTTTTCTCCTTTAAACTTTGAGCGTAGTTCTGGATCCACTCTGTCATTTGCTTGAAAGAGAACATCACCACAGGGTAGATGAGGCATGCCATGGCAAGCAGGCAGATCTTCAAGCTTAGCCTTGAAGACATGGATCGAGATGCCAGCCGGAGAGCCAGGGATGCACGATCAAAGAAGCACTGCTGGGTTTTTATCAGAGCCTGAATTCCTGTATGTGACCCCGAAAGGAGCTTGCCTTCTGTTCCAGAGATCTGCCATAGCCCTGGGTCTAAAATATACACATGTTGAGCTTCCAGACTCAGGTTTATCTTGAGGTCTATATTCTCTGACCAGCAGTCATTCAGTCGCTCTGTCATAACTCTACATAAGCTCAGGTAGCTCAGAGTATGAGTCCACCTGCGCTGAAAGTCAGCAGGAGTCATCGTGTTGTGGTAGAACTTCAGCTGGTAGTTAAGTTCTATAAATGTTACCAGAAGTCTGGCAGACAGAACATCTCTCCAATTAGAGTTTTGTTTGGCGTTTACTAACGCAACATCTACTGAGCCCCAGATGGTCAAAAGTCTCTCTATCACCAGACTGAAAACCGAACTTGTGCTGTTGGCATCCAGGGATGGATTTAGAAATGTCCTTATGCTTCTCCTTATCTGCAGGCAATATCCAGACAACTCAGCACTGCAAGGAAGCCTATGATTGTTACTGTAGTTCACTATTTTACCACAGAGGTGATCCAGTGCTGGGAAACCTGAACCCAGGGTCTCATTGCTCGTGTATTTGGCTAATAAATGCCTCATCTTCTGAAGCTCACTGATGAGATGCAGAAGAGCTACTGTCCTGCATGAAGTCAGTTCAGTGTATGCAGCTTCTGTAGCGTCCAGTAAATCAAAGTTGGAGCTGAGATCAAGGGATACGGAGCCAAGCAGAGCCAGGAAGGAGAGCGTGCAGGCTGTTAGAATCCGACGGACAGAGCGGCTGCTGCCAGATGAAGAGAATATGAAACACCTGAAACACAGAAAAACACCTGCTAAGAATTTATTTGCAGACATTCTTGACCACTTTAAAGTTCAATAACATTATTGATAAGTTGAGCTGCACAGTCAAATTGGATTTGGAAATATATTATATATTTCTGGCAAGTAGAGAAAAACGCATGACAATTGAAACATACTTTTCTAATAACTATTGCATCCATGCAGTTCTTTGTGAATGTAATATTGCATGTGTTGATACTGTTTTTTATCCAGACCTCATTCCTTTACATTTATTTTTCCCTGAAGCCAGTACACGGTGTTTAGTTTATTTTTGTTGTTTGTTTTTTTGTTTTCTGATGATGTTTTCCAGTTTTTTCAGCATATTCCAAACAGAACTCCAAAGAGATACAAGTTGACACATAGTGCCTAACACACAAGCCAAACATGCTCTCCTTCCTGCTCTTTCTCTCTGTTGTCTCTAACACAAGATAAAAATCTGTGTCAGGTCCTGTGGTGAGTCTCAAGTGTGCATCTCTATTATTGATTTCTGCTCTATCTTCTCAACCACCAGTTAGTCATGGCAGAAGGTCGCTTCTACGGATACAGCCTGATTCTGGTTCTGCTGGAGTGGCTTCTCTCCTCTGTTGCCACATTGGCTCAGGAGGAAGAATTGCTGCAAACGATGCTTTGATACAAGCAGCTTTTTAAATGGATCATTTTCTGCCACATAGAATTACAAACCGATCTGGACTAGGTTTAAGTAGACTGTATGGATATTTATCTATATGGTTGTACTGCGCTGAAATAATATTTTATTAATAGAAACTTGACCTGTTTTTGTTTGTGTGTTTATTTAATTTACTGAACAGTGGCTTTTAAAAGTATTCACACCCCTTGACCTTTTCCACATATTGTCAAATTACAACCACAAACATAAATATATTTTATTGGAATTGAAAGCCCAACACAAAGTGGTATACAATTGTGAAGTGGAATGAAAATCATACATGATTTCAAACATTTTTTACATGTGGAGAAGTTTAAAGCAGGCTTAGGCTATAAATAATTTTCCAAGCCTTGAACATTCCCCCACCCGAGCTGTGATCCACAGCTCAGGTGGGGGAATCTGTCCACAGAACAACTATTAGTCATGCACTGCACAATTGTGGTCTTTATGGAAGGGTGGCAAGAAGAAAGCCATTGTTGAAAGAAAACCATAAGACATCCCGTTTGCAGTTTGCCAGAAGCCATGTTGGGGACACAGCACACATGTGGAAGAAGGTCCTTTGGTCAGACTCTGGGGGAGCTTCTCTTCAGCTGGGACAGGGAAGGTGGTCAGAGTTGATGGGAAGATGAAAGGAGCCAAATTCAATTCAATTCAGTTTATTTATATAGCGCCAATTTACAACACATGTCGTCTTAAGGCACTTCACAAAACTTAGGTACATACAGGGGTTGGACAATGAAACTGAAACACCTGTCATTTTAGTGTGGGAGGTTTCATGGCTAAATTGGACCAGCCTGGTAGCCAGTCTTTATTGATTCCACATTGCACCAGTAAGGCTTAAATGCCCCTGGTAGGGTCTCCCATGGCAAACAGGCTCTAGGTGATGGGTCAGACAAAGAGTGGTTCAAGAATCCTTCATGAGGACCATTAAATCGAGGCACGTGACGTCGCCCGGTACGGCGGAGGCGGGGTCCCACCCTGGAGCCAGGCCTGGGGTCAGGACTCGCCGGAGAGCACCTGGTGGCCGGGTTGCTCCTCACGGGACCCGGCCGGGCTAAGCCCGAACAAGAGACGCGAGGCCATCCCCCAGTGAGCCCACCACCTGCAGGGGGAACCGTGAGGGACCGGTGCAAAGAGGATTGGCTGGCGGACGAAGGTGGAGACCTCAGCGGCCCGATCCCCGCATGCTTAGGCTGGCTCTAGGGACATGGAATGTTACCTCGCTGGGGGGGAAGGAGCCTGAGCTTGTGCGGGAGGTCGAAAGATATCGACTAGAAATAGTCGGGCTCGCCTCCACGCACAGCGTGGGTTCTGGAACCCATCTCCTTGAGAGGGGCTGGACTCTCTTCTATTCTGGAGTGGCCCACGGGGAGAGGCGGCGGGCTGGGGTGGGTTTGCTTGTTGCCCCCCAGCTCAGCCATGTCGTGTTGGGGTTTACCCCGGTGGATGAGAGGGTCGCATCCCTGCACCTTCGGGTCGGGGATAGGTCTCTGACTGTCGTTTCGGCCTACGTGCCGAGCGGTAGTGCGGAGTACCCGGCCTTCTTGGTGTCCCTGTCGGGGGTGCTGGATAGTGCCCCTCCCGGGGACTCCATTATTCTGCTGGGGGACTTCAACCCCCACGTGGGAAACGACAGTGACACCTGGAGAGGCGTGATCGGGAGGAATGGCCTCCCCGATCTGAATCCGAGTGGTGTTTTGTTATTGGACTTCTGTGCTAGTCACGGATTGTCCATAATGAACACCATGTTCAAGCATAAGGGTGTCCATCAGTGCACTTGGCACAAGGACACCCTAGGCAGGAGGTCAATGATCGACTTTGTTGTCGTATCATCAGACCTTCGGCCGCATGTTTTGGACACTCGGGTGAAGAGAGGGGCTGAGCTGTCCACTGATCACCACCTGGTGGTGAGTTGGATCCGCTGGAGGAGGAGAAAGCCGGACAGACTTGGCAGGCCCAAGCGCATAGTGAGGGTCTGCTGGGAATGCCTGGCGGAGCCCTAGGCCAGGGATGTATTCAACTCCCACCTCCGGGAGAGCTTTGACCAGATTCCGGGGGATGTTGGAGACATAGAGTCCGAGTGGACCATGTTCTCCGCATCTATTGTCGATGCTGCTGCCCGTAGCTGCGGCCGTAAGGTCTGAGGTGCCTGTCGCGGCGGCAATCCCAAAACCCGGTGGTGGACACCGGCAGTAAGGGATGCTGTCAAGCTGAAGAAGGAGTCCTATCGGCTGTGGTTGGCTTGTGGGACTCCTGAGGCCGCTGACGGGTACCGTGAGGCCAAGCGTGCTGCGTCCCGGGCTGTGGCAGAGGCAAAAACCCGGGCCTGGGAGGAGTTCGGTGAGGCCATGGAGAAGGACTACCGGTCGGCCTTGAAGCGATTCTGGCAAACTGTCCAGCGCCTCAGGAGGGGGAAGCAGTGCTTCGCCAAAACTGTTTATAGTGGGGGTGGGAGGCTGCTGACCTCGACTGGGGACATTATCGGGCGGTGGAAGGAGTACTTCGAGGATCTCCTCAATCCTGCCATTCCCTGGTGAAAACAGAGGCTGGGGACTCGGGGTTGGACTCTTTCATCACCCAGGCTGAAGTCACCGAGGTGGTTAAAAAGCTCCGCGGTGGCAAGGCTTTGAGTACCTCAAATCTCTGGATGTTGTGGGGCTGTCATGGTTGACACGCCTCTTCAACATTGCATGGTGGTCAGGGACACTGCCTCTGGACTGGCAGACCGGGGTGGTGGTCCCCCTTCATAAGATGGGGGACCGGAGGGTGTGTTCCAACTACAGGGGGATCACACTCCTCAGCCTCCCTGGTAAGGCCTACGCCAGGGTATTGGAGAGGAGAGTCCGGCCGATAGTCGAACCTCGGCTTCAGGAGGAGCAGTGTGGTTTTCGTCCCGACCGTGGAACACTGTACCAGCTCTATACCCTCTACAGGGTACTCGAGGGCTCATGGGAGTTTGCCCAACTGGTCCACATGTGTTTTGTGGACCTGGAGAAGACATTCGACTGTGTCCCTCGTGATGCCTTGTTTGGGGTGCTCCAGGAGTATGGAATCGGGGGCCCTTTATTAGGGGCCATCTTGTCCCTGTACGAGCAGAGCATGAGTTTGGTCCGCATTGCCGGCACTAAGTCGGACCTGTTCCCGGTGCATGTTGGACTCCGGCAGGGCTGCCCTTTGTCACCGGTCCTGTTCATAACTTTTATGGACAGGATTTCTAGACGCAGCCAAGGGCCGGAGGGGGTCTGGTTTGGGGACCAGTGGATTTCGTCTCTTCTTTTTGCAGGTGACGTGGTCCTGCTGGCCCCCTCTAGCCAAGACCTACAGCATGCGCTGGGGCGGTTCGCAGCCGAGTGTGAAGCGGCTGGGATGAAGATCAGCTCCTCCAAGTCAGAGGCCATGGTACTCAACCGGAAAAGGGTGTCTTGTCCTCTTCAGGTTGGAGGGGAGTTCCTGCCTCAAGTGGAGGAGTTCAAGTATCTCGGGGTCTTGTTCACGAGTAAGGGAAGAATGGAGCGGAAGATCGACAGACGGATCGGTGCGGCTGCCGCAGTAATGGGGGCGCTGTGCCGGTCCGTTGTGGTGAAGAGAGAGCTGAGCCGAAAGCGAAGCTCTCAATTTACCGGTCGGTCTACGTTTCTACCCTCACCTATGGCCATGAACTTTGGGTCATGACCGAAAGAACGAGATCCCGGATACAAGCGGCTGAAATTAGCTTCCTCCGTAGGGTGGCCGGGCACTCCCTTAGAGATAGGGTGAGGAGCTCGGCCATTCGGAAGGGGCTCGGAGTAGAGCCGCTGCTCCTCCACATCGAGAGGAGCCAGTTGAGGTGGCTCGGGCATCTATACCAGATGCCTCCTGGATGCCCTCCTCGGGAGGTGTTCCAGGCACGTCCCACCGGGAGGAGGCCCAGGGGACCGCCCAGGACACGCTGAAGGGACTATGTCTCTCGGCTGGCCTGGGAACGCCTTGGGCTCCCCCCGGAGGAGCTGGAGGAGGTGTCTGGGGAGAGGGACGTCTGGGTGTCTCTGCTGAGTCTGCTGCCCCCGCGACCCGGTTCCGGATAAGCAGAAGAGGACGAGTACGAGTTCCAGTAAGAGCAGAGTGTGAAGGTTCAATTAGCAGGGTAAGAGCACAGTTTTGCTCAAAATATTGAAATGCACAATACATTAAGGGTGACATACCAGAGTTCAAAAGAGGACAAATTGTTGGTGCACGTCTTGCTGGCGCATCTGTGACCAAGACAGCAAGTCTTTGTGATGTATCAAGAGCCACAGTATCTAGGGTAATGTCAGCATACCACCAAGAAGGATGAACCACATCCAACAGAATTAACTGTGGACGCAAGAGGAAGCTGTCTGAAAGGGATGTTCGGGTGCTAACCCGGATTGTATCCAAAAAACATAAAACCACGGCTGCCCAAATCACGGCAGAATTAAATGTGCACCTCAACTCTCCTAGTTCCACCAGAACTGTCCGTCGGGAGCTCCACAGGGTCAATATACACGGCCGGGCTGCTATAGCCAAACCTTTGGTCACTCATGCCAATGCCAAACGTCGGTTTCAATGGTGCAAGGAGCGCAAATCTTGGGCTGTGGACAATGTGAAACATGTATTGTTCTCTGATGAGTCCACCTTTACTGTTTTCCCCACATCCGGGAGAGTTACGGTGTGGAGAAGCCCCAAAGAAGCGTACCACCCAGACTGTTGCATGCCCAGAGTAAAGCATGGGGGTGGATCAGTGATGGTTTGGGCTGCCATATCATGGCATTCCCTTGGCCCAATACTTGTGCTAGATGGGCGCGTCACTGCCAAGGACTACCGAACCATTCTTGAGGACCATGTGCATCCAATGGTTCAAACATTGTATCATGAAGGTGGTTCATTGTATCAGGATGACAATGCACCAATACACACAGCAAGACTGGTGAAAGATTGGTTTGATGAACATGAAAGTGAAGTTGAACATCTCCCATGGACTGCACAGTCACCAGATCTAAATATTATTGAGCCACTTTGGGGTGTTTTAGAGGAGTGAGTCAGGAAACGTTTTCCTCCACCAGTATCACGTAGTGACCTGGCCACTATCCTGCAAGAGGAATGGCTTAAAATCCCTCTGACCACTTTGCAGGACTTGTATATGTCATTCCCAAGACGAATTGACGCTGTATTGGTCGCAAAAGGAGGCCCTACACCATACTAATAAATTATTGTGGTCTAAAACCAGGTGTTTCAGTTTCATTGTCCAACCCCTGTACATTCCAATTAGTCCTAACCATTGAAAAGTGCAGTCAGATTCAGTTATTTATTCAAATTGGATAAAAAGTTTTTCTATCTAAGGAAACCCAACAGATTGCATCGAGTCAGAGATTTGTAGCAGTCACTCCTCCTGGACGAGCATGTAGAGACAGTGGACAGTCACTGGCGTTGACTTTGCAGCAATCCCTCATACTGAGCATGCATGCAGCGACAGTGGAGAGGAAAAACTCCCTTTTAACAGGAAGAAACCTCCAGCAGAACCAGGCTCAGTGTGAGCGGCCATCTGCCACGACCGACTGGGGGTTAGAGAGAACAGAGCAGAGACACAAAGAGAACAAAGAAGCACTGATCCAGGAGTACTTTCTATGGGAAGGAAAAGGTAAATGTTAATGGATGTAGCTCCTTTAGTCGTTTAATCTAGAAAGCAAGAACAGATAAACTCTGTTCAGTCACTAGATGTGCAAAGCTGGTAGAGACATACCCTGAAAGACTTGCAGCTGTAATTGCAGCAAAAGGTGGTTCCACAGAGTATTGACTCAGGGGGGCTGAATACTTTTGCACAAGCCCCTTTTTAGTTTTTTTATTTCTCTTTCCACTTCACAATCGTATACCACATTGTGTTGGTCTTTCAAATACAATTCCAATAAAATATATTAATTTTTGTGGTTGTAATGTGACAATATATGTGGAAAAGTTCAAGGGGTATGAATATTTTTACAAGCCACAGTATTACACAAAGAAATTATAAATTACCAAATAAAAGCTAAAAATATACATAAATGTTATTTATTTTTGTTTCTATGCGAAATGCTTTCAATTTGGGCTTATTTCTAATTCTGTTGGAAGTTTGTTTTCTTCTGTTTGTTTTAAATAAGAAGGCTGATTGTCCTTATGCCGTATTCTTTGGGGAATGACACACTGCCGACTGGATGTTGAACGTCTTATTTTCTTGTTATTATGAATTAGTGCTTTGTAAATTACCCGAATTGAGCTAAATTCTTACTGAACTGAACTGAATTGAATTGAATTGAATTGAATTGAATTGAATTGAACTGAAATAAATTCCCATGATCCTTGGTTCATCTTCAGAAAAGTTTTTTTGGGTGGGTTTCCGCTCTTTAAACGCAACTAAAAAGTGGAAACAAATCTACTATTTTGTAGAGGCTGCCATCATAATTTCTGGGTTGATTCAGAGGTAAACAGTGGAGACTTTACCAACAAAAAACATTCCTCTAAGCATAGTGCCAAAAAAAAAATCTTTGAACGACCTTCAGAAAGCGCGGAGAGCTGTTGATTAAGACCATTTAAAAGAATAGGAGAGGATCTGGCTGACTGGAAGGAAAATGGAAAGAAATTATTGATCAGGAGGGTTAAAGGATTCTTTCCACACATCTTTGGATGAAGAAGCTCCTGTAACACACGACTATAAAACAGTTGAAGAAGAGGCGTCTTTTTTAAACCGATCGATCCTGTTTTTATTACAAACACATATGGTTTAACTCCCAGCAGCAGAGTCTGACCTGCACGGCTCACAGTCGCTGTCCGCGCTGCGCTGCAACCCTGGTGCTACTCTCCTCTTCTTCTTTATCAATCGTCTCTTCAGAGACGCAGAGGACAGAGTCCCAGGTGTGAAACGTTGCTTTTTCATCAGGTCCGGAGTTGTTAACATGAGATCTTTTCTGCCCGACAGATCCGTTTCCCTCCGCGGGCTTCCACACGGAGAGCAGCGCACTGTCGGTCAGCAGCGCCTTTTAACTTCCGTCTGGAGAGCAGAAATACATTGCTGACGTTGTACTTCTATTCAGTAAAACCGGTGGTGGAGACGCCTTAAACATCAGGTACATTAGGTGATGCCTGTAAACATAATTTATTCACAGCCCTAGAAACACGTTCATTCAGCTCTGCAAGTTACTCTTTTATTTGAAGGGTTTTCCTAAATTAAATAGTTTCGGCTATATTTCTTCACTAAATGTCCTTTTTATTATTTTTTTATTATTTTTGTTGTTGCTATTATTATTATTATTATACGTGTTAGTAGTAGTGTAGCAGGAAACCTCATACTGCAAACGTTTTAATTTAATTTAATCCTTTACCTTTATACAGTTGTTCTTTAAAACCTGCTACATTTAAAAGTGATGTTATTATCATTTAATGCAGTGAAATATCTGGAGATACACATGATCTAATTCATTCAATGTGTATTAAGAAATACGATGGGACATTATTAAAGCACATAAACTGACCCAGACTTTTAGGCAACATCAAATGGAATTATGTGTTCATAAAACAAACATAATAATTTACAAAAAAAAAAACACTGAGCAAAGAGTGTAAAATACACTCTAAATAGGCAGTATGTCACCACAAAGATTTACTGTCTGATGTCTCCATGTCTTCTTCCATGAAACCAAACTCTGTGTGGGGTGTTTAACTCTTAAGCAATAGCTCTCCAGGCTTTCACAAGATAACTAAAAATGATTTTTCCCCAAATGAATCATTCGTACTGGACTTTGGTGGCTTTATTTAGGCTATCTTGTATGCAAAAAAACCTTAAGCTTAAGGGTTAGTGAGATTATGACTTACTGCTGTAGACCTACAAGCAGGTAGCTCAATGAAGGTTTCATGGATACTGTGGAGTAATCCTGATGGAAAAGCACCTCTACCATTAAACATGGAAAAAAAAGCTGCCTTTAAATGTAGATCTGTTATCACTGACAAATTCAATTAACAATAAAATGTACAAGATAACTTGGGTTTCACAGTATTTAGCTATGAAGTCATGGTCATATTATCCACAAAACAAGCTGAAGGTGATTTAGGTAATTGCTTAACAGATGCTAAAGGACACACGTTTATTAGAATCAATGTACAAAGCTAATTCAATTCCTAACTGAGAATGGATTCTTTTCTACGCCAAAACTGTCATCTGGTGCCAAGCTTTTACATTTTGTGGAACAGATTTATTAAAGTAAAATTACAGTTTCTGGCCAGGCCTGTCATATTGCTAAGATAGAAGATCGCTCTGAGTGCCAACATGCTTTCTGTCTTTTTATTCAGACTCACTGATGTGTTGGCTGCATCATGATCTGACCTGTTTTGTATGGGTCCGGTTATCTGCTTGCCTTCAGCACTGGTTCACAGTGACACATCAAGCTCAGCAGGGTTTGGCTTGAAGCCATACCAAGTAACAGGTTTGGAGTGTCTGAGTTTGTCACAAATCCATTTGAGCATGTCTCCTGTACATGTCCTGTGTAGGTGTTTGTCCTGTCGATCTGTCCTTGGTGAGTTGTGGTTTTACTTTTGGGTGTTTTTGTGGAATCAAAGTGATGTTTAGTTATGATATAAGGAGTCTACATGCTCTCATAAAGGAGTTATTAAGTTTTTATTTGAAATTGATTTAGCCTACGTTTGGTGGCCTTGAGTTATTTATTAAATTTGTTAACAGGATTAAGCACCAAGGGAAAAATACTTCACTGGTTTTGTAAAACAAGATATCATCACTTTAATAAACTTGCGCTGTTCTGTTATTCCATATCACAACAGTAGAAATGTCTAGAGAAAATAAGTTAAACCATTGTTAGATGATTGTTTAGATTTATTTCACATCCCTCTTGGATATTTGTCATCTCCGAACAAAACTCCCGAATTCCTAATTCTGAGCATGTTTGTCCTTATCTGCTGCTCTGCTTATGAAAACGGTTTTATGGGAAGGATAAAATACTGCGGGAGCTCCATATACTTCATGCTTGAGCTGATCCCAACCGGAAGGGTGCAGCAGCAGCGTTCACTTATTTGTTTGTGGTCAGATCTTCAACATGTTAGTGACTCGCATAAACACGATCAACGTAAACTTGCTGTTTGTTTCCGTCTGGAGGCGTTTCCCTGCGCCTCTGTGGAGTTTAAAGGAAGATGCTGCAAATTCTTTTCAGAATAATTTCAAAGGTGGACGAAGGTCCAGCTGCACCGCCCGCCTAAACACAAAGCATGCTTTTATTTTGACGTTTGCTGGCGGAAATGATGAGTGTTCACATCATTACTTGATCAGTTAGAGTTGAGTTGAAGTGGATGTTGATAAGACCGTATGAAAGTGCGGCGTGGGATCGCAGAGAAGCTATGAAGCAGTTAGTAACTTTGCGGCTCCTGGTATAACCGGGGGTTCGGCTCGGCTCGGCTCGGTTTACGCGGTAAGGTTCCGTGAGGGTTCTAGCTGCCTGTCCGCCGGTGTTCCTCCCAGCGTCGGGAGTGGAGCAGTTGTACAGCTTGGAGCCGCCGAACAAAGACCTTTTCTTCCCGGACCATTGTTGCCGTGCAGGGTCCCTGAAACTGATCCCGAACTGGTTTCGGACGGTTAAAGTAAGCCAACTGCAAGCTTCAGTCCCTTAGCAACAGAATCAGAAAGCTAGACGGCTGTTTGCTGTTAGTTTCCGCAACACTGATTTTAGCAGCTAACTAACTAAGCTGTTGATGTGAACTAGTGCAGCCCACAAGTCAACGTAGGTTTACTCTGTGCGATTTAAACCGAGCGAAACAGGTCTGGGTGTAACCAAGTTGTTCTTACCGAGTAAAACTAAAGTTAACGAACAGAAGAAACATTCCCAGAAACTGTGCTGCTTATTTATTCCCATCCTAAACTGGATTATTGTTGGATTCCAAACAGCTCCTGGTCCTATTATGTTGCGCCAAAATGTATTTTAAAATTGCTTCATTTAATCTTGTTCTGCGCTTCATACACAAGTACTTACCATATAATATATATAATAATAATATATATACAATGATAATAATGATACTTTTTATTTTCTTTTTTGTATCGACTATGTCGATAGGGCTGAAACTGGCATATTTCACTGTAGAAAAAGTAAATTCATCCCCTTAGTTTAGAAAGTGTAGTTAAATCTGCTGGTACAGTCGTGTCAGTTTACAGCCTTCAACCCTCGAGTTTAGAAATCAGTTGTTTTTTTTGCCTGAATAATTTCCTGGACTGAATGAAAATGGGTTTAAAAAGCTGCTAAAGTTCAAAGACAAACTTCGATAGATGCTCAGAAAGCCTGGAGAACCGCTCATCTGTTATGACTCACTGTGATCCTGGTTCTGGTTCTGCTGGAGGTTGTTCCATTCCAGGGTCGCCAGGTGCATGCTGCTGGGGTTCTTTACACAGATGCATTTCTACCAAACAGCCTTTAAACTGAATTTGACTGGATTCTATTAGAACTAGCATCCAAAAGAAATGGAGGTAGCAGAATTTAAAATCTGTTTGTATGATTTCATTGCATTGATATGGTTATATATTTCTGGAAATGACCGAATACCTTTTTATGAATTTGTATCTGTGCTCAATTCAAATATGTTTATTCAAAATAAAACTTGTCATCCGTCAGATATGAGAGTAACTTTGTGCTGTTCCTTAAAACAGTCTTAAATCTTTTAGCAGACTTGTATAGATATGTTTCTGACCATTTCAGATATCTGAAATCAGGGCAATCGCTGGCTGATAAATTCAGTTCCAATTTGTTGAGTATTGCAGATATGTTTTTTTGACCAGCCTCTCACCCAGTGACTGCCAGCGATAGGCCCCAGGTCCCACAGCAAGCCTGGATGGATAAGCAGGTATAGACCATGGATGATGGGTTTTTTCTTTTATCATGGGCTAGAATGAGATTCTCAGGGTGTGATAAACTTGAGAAAAAAATATCCAGGTATCACAGTATTTAAACAAAAACTTTCAACTTGTAGAACATTATCTACGTGATTTTGTTTAAAAATGAACTATTGTCACTGTGAACTATTCCTACGTCTGTGAAAATAATACAATAGGGTAACAAATATAGGTTAAGGACTTTCTAGATTTTGTATCGTTGTAAAGTTCTTATTGAGCAAAATAGGATCGTTTTTGTTCTGCTTTTTACTGAGTAGCAAGTATAACAAGCAGATATGCTGGAGCTATTTGCTTGGGTTGAGCCTACAGTCAGCTGCAGATATGCTGCTCATAGCTTATCAGCTGCAGTTTTAAAGCAGCAGCACTTTAAATAAGAGTGCCGGGTGCCCCTGTAGTTTCCACACCATGGCTCACTGTGTTCTACACAGAGGAAATAGTCCCAAAAGTGTCCCAAAATATTTTTTCTTGTTGGCGAGGGATTAGTGCAAATGTCTTCTTTCAGACAGCTGATTGCTATTGATCAGCAACAAGTGGGGGAGGGCGGTGCTGTGTTACCCTTTGCTTTGGACCTTTCTCCAGTATTTCCTTAGAATGGCTTCAAATGATAGGAAGGGAATTACAGAAAGTGTTAGGGGTTTTGAAACCAAAAACCTTTTAAAACTTTGGTGTATGAAGATACCAGTACATGGCTACATCTGTCCCCCTTTGCTACCTTCAGTCATCTGTAGGTCTTCTGGTTGAAGGATCAGCAGATGTTTCCTTCTGTGACTCCAAAGATCTGGTGGTGGAGATGTTTTTCTCCACCTCCAGTCCTTACCAGTTGGTTGCTGGTTTTAAACTAGGCCTTTCCCAGAGAAGATTTTGTAAAATACTTCTATAAGGTATCATGATATTTTAGAATTTTTACAGGTCTGCTCTACCTCACACAAAGCCTCTGAAAGAGAGATTTCTTGGTAGAGTAGATCATGTTGGAGCAACCTGCTGTGAGACTTGTTGCTCACTGTGCTACATCCTATGTAAGGCTCCCTTCAGCACAGAGACTGCCACCCTGCTGACCATCCTCTGAGGTCTGTCTGTAGCTGTCTGATTGAATGGAGGCTGTAGTGATATGTGTTTCTCACAGCGACACTGTGCTGCCTACTTGGTTATTGGCTGAGGATGCTCAGGTGTGTCCAAAGGGCAACATTTCTACAGGAACAAAGCCTAATCCATCAGCCACCTGACATACTGACGTCGTATTGTTTCTATATTTGAACAGGCTTTCAGATCCATGCAGCTATATTTTGCTGTCGTGCTAACAGGTTCGGGGCGGCCTGTGCTCCAGTCATGACCTCTGGGAATGGGAGCACTGACAGCAGCCAGCACAGTGGAGAGAGCAAAGCAGCCCAGCAGGCTATAGACACGTCCCACATCCTGACGCACCTGATTGAAGGCTTCGTTATCCAGGAAGGCGCTGAGCCTTTCCCTGTGAGTACCAGATCATGTTCGGATCTGTGAGAAGAGTCAGCTGTAACAGTGATTCATGATTAAGAAAATAATAAAGATAGAGCCGATACCTAAAGTCAGGCTGGTCTTTGGTTAGTTGTTTATGACCTGCAGTATGTCTTCTATTGAAGGCTGAGATGCTAGGATTTGTGGGAAGCCTTTAATTCAAAGTATCACTACTGCTAATGCTTCTGGGCATTTTACTTGTTTTGAAGCGTCAAAATGCAGCAATCTTCATCAGGTATGCCAAGATCTTTGTGTTTTTACTCTCAAGAGTCTGAGCCAAGAATATAGAGAGATACAGTTTAAAAATTGAATAAGATTGACTGTACTTGTTCCTATCAATTAGTGGAATCAATGGATTTCTTTTCTGCAGGTGGAGCGTCCCTCTTTCTCCATAGACAGCCTCAGGAGACGTGCAGCAGATTCAAAGATGGACGGCCTATCTTCAAAGGGTAAAAGTTTGTCCTTGTCTTTTCATTTTAAATCAATGGCAAACTTAATTTGTCTTCTTAAGATTGATATTTTCCTCAAATTTAAGATCTCTTTTTGGGTTTAGTTTGTTTGTCACAATATTTCAAAAAACAAGTGGGAATAAATTCTCCAGTCTTAAAACAAAATGTGCTCACACAAAATAGGTCAACTCCAACTTTGAGTCTAGATATCCCAGACTAAGATACCTAAAAAAAACAAAAAACAGGGACTTTTACAATATTTATACTCAATGACCTCCATGGTTTTTATGTTCTGTGGAACATCAATAGGGTGAACTGTTGAAGTTTATTTTTGACCTGGCCATGAATAAATGGATGAAAGTGAGATTAAATCAACCTTATCCTTAAGTTTCTTTGTGTTTGCTCCCTTTCCACTTTTAGATATTCAACATCTGCACCACAATACAACAACCTCAGCCCCGAGGCAAGGCACTCAACCCAAACAGATGTGTGTAGTTGTGTATGAGTGTGCGTCTGGGTCACTAGCTCTATTCAGTCCGTTTACCAGAAAGTCTAAATAAGAAACAAAAACTGATCTGCACAATGTTAGGGAAACAATGAATTGCAGTAGAGTTGTTGAAAGGTGCCATGATCATGGCGGTGGCCATGACGGTGAACAGCCCACATTTTCTTTACCTTTCTCCTTGATTCTGACCTTTTAAGTTATGGTGAATAAACGAAAGAAACCCCCGACAGTAACTTGGTTTGCTGACTGTGTGTTCTCTCAGAGTCAAAGGCCCAGCAGGAGCCCATGTTGACCTGTGAGCTGTGTGGAAAGGTGGACTTTGCCTACATCTTCAAAAGATCCAAGAGGTTCTGTTCTACAGTGTGTGCTAAACGGTAAGTTTGATTTCTTTGTTTTCACTGGTTTTTGGGGTTTTTGCCCTGATTTATTTGTTTTTTTTTTTTAGTTTATCAAGAAAGGTCTAAATAAAATCTCAACTTCTGGGGAGTACTGGTCAACATTGTATCGTAAACACTCATTCTGATTTTATAACCATTCAGAATTAGACTTCCTGCTCCAGATCAGACATTCTCCTTCTAGATGTCCTGGTCCCATCAATTATGGCAAGTTATCTGGATCGTCAAGCAGCAAAGCAGCCCAGACTGTAAAGGCTTGACATAGCTTTAGGTTACACACTTATTAATCAACATCAGAAGAAAATTAATTCTTGTTAAAGAGACAGATTTTTAATCAAGAGAATCAGGAGCGTTTAAACTAATCTTCAAAGTTGTAGTAGCTACGGTTCCATTAAAAATGTGCGCAAAACTTTGTCGATATTCTGCAAATGTCAAAAAATTACTATTTCGCAATTGCGATGTTTCCATTCAATAAGGAATACAATTAAAATCATCCGTGAATTAGTTGGTTCACGTGATAACATCATCCTCCTACTACTTCCTGTGGTCTTAATTGTCTTTTTCGCCAGTAGTAATATTCGGTTGTTGATCATGTGACTATTTCTTTCTCACCTTCTATTTCAAGAAGCAGATTCTCCTTTCCCTTGGCTTTAGCTTCAGTTTAGTTAAGTTGCAACTATAAGAAGTCATTTTCAGTTAAAAACATGTGAAGCACACACACAAACATGTCCTCATAGACATCAGACTGTTACATAAAGGGGACTGTCCTAGCCCCGTCCTCTTCGCCCTCTACACAACAGACCTCAGACCCAACTCTGACTGCTGTGTTCTGCAGAAGTTCTCTGACGACACTGACTGATGAGGATGATGTGGAATACAGAGGACTTACATAGAACTTTGTGGACTGCTGTCAGTGAAACCACCTGATCAATGCAGGAAAAATCAAGGAGACGGTGGTGGACAGTCTGCTGTCCCTAAACCGGTGAACATTCAGGGAATGGACCTGGGTGTTCACCTGAGCAACAGACTGGACTGGACTCACACACAGATACTTTGTACAGGAAGGCTCAGAGCAGACTGAACCTTCTGAGAAGACTCTGTCCCTTTGGAGTGAGAGGGGCACTTCTGAAGACCTTTTATGAATCTGGTAGCACCAGGCATTCTGTACAGTGTGGCCTGCTGGAGCAGCATCACAGACAGGGAGATGAGTTAGCTGGACAAAGTCCTGGGCTGTCCTCTGGACTCAGTGCAGGACGTGGGTGACAGAAGGGTCCTGGCAAAAATATCCTTCATGCTGGACAATGAGTCACAGCCCCAGCAGGACGACCTGTCTTCTCTGGAGAGCAGCTTCAGTGACAGATTGCTCCAGAACCAGAGGTTCCTTAGGTCTTTCCATCATGCTGCTGTCAGGCTCTACAATAGATAACTCTGAATCTGTTTTTACTTCTACCATGGACTCTTATTTTATATAGTGTTTATGTTTTATGTAGTCCTGTATTTAATCCTTGTTTTATATTTATGATGAATATTTAAACCATTTTCTGGTTTGTCCTTTTGTTCTGTTTGATGCTGCTCTTACTCTGCTGCTGTTTCCCCACTGTGGGACAAATAAAGGTTTCTGATGGTGATGATGATGATGATCAGAATAAAATGTTTTCTACTATATTTTAGAAAGAAGACTTAAAAATTATGATCAGTGTATTTTTTGTGTTTACTGGTAAACTTCTTTTGTTTTTTACTGCCAAACTTCTTGAATATTCCTGTAGCTACAATGTGGGATGCACAAAGAGAATGGGTCTCTTCCCAAACCGCAAAACCAGTCTGGAGAACCTGAAGAAACGAACGTTGAATGGGAACTACAAAAACACTAGTTTGGAGTCTAAAAAGAAGGTGAGACATCTGGGGACTTATATATATGTAGATACATGATAAATCCAACTTTTCCAGCATGAACATCATCAAAGTGACTCATCTGGAAAACAGAATGGATTGCCTTTAAATACAGCTGCCAAAGCAAAAATCACATTAATATTCTCAAATCATAATTTTCAGTATGTTTTCTGCCAATTTCTGGTGACATATATATAATTTATAAAATTTTGAATTTATTTGTAATATCTTTGGCCTGAAATTGTTTAACCCAAGACTCTGAAGAAAAGAAGCTCTTTGCTTTAGAACAATTAGGAACTCTTCCAGTCAGTGGGGAAACAAAATGTGTAATTGATTTTATTTGAGTTAAAGCATATTTCAATCACTGCAAAATCTTTACATATGAAGTTTACTTTCTTGTGACAAACCCGGTCTTCTCTGAAACTGACTGCTGAGCACCAAGGTGGGAATTGAAGACAGAGACCCCTCCCTGGTTTTCATAGCTAAATGTTGGATCAGGTGATACGTGTCTGGTGATTTTCTTCTGCTCTCCTTGCTTCTGTCAGAGTACTCCCTCTGCTGGTCACACTGTCCACCCTGGACAGGAGGAGTACAGTCAGTGTTCAGACCTGTCTGGCTATAAAAGAGTGCCGTCACCCCTGTCTGCTGCCCCACGGGTTCCTCCAGTGCAGGCCTCTGATCTCCCAGTGCTCCTCCACAGCTTTCTGCCCAGCGATCCAGGAGAGTGGAACATCCAGGACGTCTATGATTTCATCTCCTCCCTGCCAGGTGGGTGCAGCAGTCTGGTTGCTCAATTTCAGACATGTCAATAGAAGCTTTCTGATCCACGGGCCGTGCAGTGGTGCAGAGTACCCGGGCTTCTTGGCGTCTCTGTCGAGGGTGCTGGATAGTGTCCCTTTCGGGGACTCCGTCATTCTGCTAGGGGACTTCAACAGCCACGTGGGAAACGACAGTGACACCTGGAGGGGTGTGGTTGGGAGGAATGGCCTCCCCGATCTGAACCCAAGTGCTGTTTCATTATTGGACTTCTGTGCCAGTCACAGATTGTCCATAATAAACACACTGTTCAAGTATAAGGGTGTTCATCAGTGCACTTGGCACCAGGACACCCTAGGCAAGAGGTCGATGATCCACTTTGTAGTTGTGTCTTCGGATCTTCGGCCGCATATCTTGGACACTCGGGTAAGGAGAGGGGCTGAGCTGTCCACCAAACACCACCTGGTGGTGAGTTGGATCCGCTGGAAGATGATGAAGCCTGATAGACCTGGCAGGCCCAAGCGTATAGTGAGGGTCTGCTGGGAACTTCTGGTGGAGCCCTCGGCCAGGGATGCATTCAACTCCCACCTCCAAGAGAGCTTTGACCAGATTCAGGGGGAGGTTGGAGTCATATTTAAGCTTTAAATAGCACTTTGGAGTCCTAATTCACACATTACTCATAGCCTGACCCATGAGAAGATGAGTAGAATATGTATGTGGTGTGTGTGAATAAACTGAAACTGATTTCATATATATACACACACACTCACACACATATATTAGTCCAAGTGAAAAGGGAAGCAGTGCTTCCCCAACACTGTTCACATTGGGGATGGGAGGCTGCTGACCTCGACTGGGGACATTATCGGGCGGTGGAAGGAGTACTTCGAGGATCTCCTCAATCCTGCCGTCACGCCTTCCCTGGTGGAAGCAGAGGCTGGGGACTCAGAGTTGGACTCTTTCATCACCCGGGTGAAGTCACCGCGGTGGTTTAAAAGGCAAGGCTTCGGGGGTGGATGAGATTCACCCTGAGTACCTAAAGTCTCTGGATGCTGTGGGGCTGTCATGGTTGACACCTCTTCAACATTGCGTGGCGGTTGGGGACGGTGCCTCTGGATTGGCACCAGTGTGGAGAGAGTGTTCCAACTACAGGGGATCACACTCCTCAGCCTCCCTGGTAAGGCCTATGCCAGGGTGTTGGAAAGGAGAGTCCGGCCGATGGTCAAACTTCTGCTTCAGGAAGAGCCGTGTGGTTTTCATCCCGGCCATGGAACACTGGACCAGTTCTACACCCTCTGCAGGGTACTCGAGGGTTCATTGGAGTTTGGCCAACAGGTCCACCTGTGTTTTGTAGACCTGGAGAAGGCATTCGACCGTGTCCCTCGTGGTGCCCTGTGGTGGGCGCTCTAGGAGTATGGAGTCGGGGGCCCTTTATTAGGGGCCATCCGATCTCTGTACAAGCGGAGCGAGAGTTTGGTACGCATTGCCGACATGAAGTCGGACCTGTTCCCGGTGCATGTTGGATTCCGGCAGGGCTGCCCTTTGTCTCCGGTTCATAAAAGTTATGAACAGGATTTCTAGACGCAGCCAAGGGCCGGAGGGGGTCTGGTTTGGGGATCAGTGGATTTCATCTCTTCTTTTTGCAGATTATGTGGTCCTGCTGGCCCCCTTGTGAAGCGAATGGGATAAGGATCAGCTCCTCCAAGTCCGAGGCCATGGTTCCCGACCTGAAAAGGGTGGCTTGTCCTCTTCAGGTTGGAGGGGAGTTCCTGCTTCAAGTGAAGTATCTTGGGGTCTTGTTCACAAGTGAGGGGAGAATGGAGCGGGAGATTGACAGACGGATTGGTGCAGCCGCCGCTGTAATGGGGACGTTGTACTGAGCGAAGCTCTCGATTCATCAGTCGGTCTACGTTCCTACCCTCACCTAAGGCCATGTACTTTGGGTCACGATCGAAAGAACGAGATCCTGGATACAAGTGGCTGAAATGAGCTTCCTCCTCAGGTTGGCTGGGCACTCCCTTAGAGATACGATGAGGAGCTCGGCCATCCGGGAGGAGCTCGGAGTAGAGGCGCTGCTCCTTCACACCGAGAACAGTCAGTTGAGGTGGCTTGGGAATCTGTATCGGATGCCTCCTGGACCCCTCCCTCGGGAGGTGTTCCAGGCACATCCCACCGGGAGGAGGCCCAGGGGACACTGGAGAGACTATGTCTTTCGACTGGCCTGGGAATGCCCTGGGCTCCTCCCGGAGGAGCTGGATTTGGTGTCTGGGGAGATGGAAGTCTGGGTGTCTCTACTGAGTCAGCTGCCCCCGCAACCTGGTTCCGGATGAAGCAGAAGACGACGAACGAATGACAAGGAATGAAAGTGATCAATATCTTGTTTTTGCTCTAGTAAGAGCAATGAAAATGAGGGAAATCTTTGGACAACAATTAACTTCAGTGATTTTTTTTAAGTACAACAATTTGCTGCCTAAGTTGAATTTATTGAAGATTTTCTTGAATATACACAGGGTCCAAATTATACATACAGGTTTAAATATATACATACACCCCCACTAGTGTTTGGTTAAATATTACTTTAACAGCCTTCTTTATGTAGCTGTCAGCAACTTTCTGTCATAGATCTGCCAGGGTTTTGGAACACTCTTCTTGGCAGAATGTGGGGTTCCTACGCAGTCTGGAAGTTAATCTCAGTATTTTCCAGGGCTGGAAATGTACGGAAATAAAAGAAAGAAAGATGATGGAAAAATATTTGCATTTCTGGGCTTTACTCCCAATCCCATTATCTCTGTTTTCTTGTGTCTCACTTCACGTCCCACTTCTTCCCTTCTCTGTGTCCATTGATAGCTCCTTGTGTTTATTTCTTCCTTTCCTGTGTCACTCCTGTAGCCTTTAAAGCCTGCCCCCTGTAGAAATAGCTGCCATAAAGTCATGCTGAACCATTTATATAAATGTAAAGGAATGCCAACTCTGGAAAGATGTTTGGAAAAGTCAGAAATTTTTATATGAAAATGTGAGGAAAGCTGAGAAGTGGTAAAGTTCATATAAAGTGGTTGGTTTTCTGACACAGACCCATCTTTTAGCAATAGTCCACATATTTTCAATAGAGAGATATTCACCAATCTGAATAACTTGCTGGTTGTGGGATCTCCAGGCCTTTCCCGTTGTTTAACCTAGTGAGTGCTGTCAATAAAGAGAACATACCACCTGTAATCAAATTAAGACACCCTAAACTTTTTAGATGAATGTTTGTACAAAATTATTCACACCCCTGATAGATTTAGATTATGTCTTCCAATCAAGAGGTCTGTTTCTGGAAGAAGAAAGCTCCAGATATCTTAAACCTAAACCAGTTGGGGGTATGAATAATTTTCAGCCTAACTGTATATATTTGACCCTGTGTTTAATTTTTATTTGACAAGATCTACAATAAACACACCTAGCATTATAATTAGTATTTTTAATAATAATAGCTGTATAATATTTCCAGTATGGATAACAGAATGACATCTTTTTCAGCTGTACATCCAAACAGAGATGAATGCTGTCATTAGATGAATACTGTGATTACCTTGAAGGTTTTTCTGCGCAGATGTTCTGTATGGTTACTGTTGTCGATCTGTGGTCATAGGTTGTTTGGAGATTGCAGAGGAATTCCGCTCTCAGGAGATCGATGGACAGGCTCTCCTTCTGCTGAAGGAGGACCATCTCATGGGAACAATGAACATCAAACTGGGCCCAGCCCTGAAAATCTTTGCTCAGATTAGCATGCTTAAAGAGTCGTAGCTCATCTCACACTTAAACCTCCATAACAGACAGCTCTGCTGTTACCAGACACATCAGTATTGCTCAGGATTTGTGAACATTTATCATGACCTCAAAGACTCACTCAGTATTTCCTCATCTCACCTTGTAGACTTTTATACTACTTCAAGAACAAAGGTATTTCACTGTTGGACACTGATGTTGTCTGTTGTAGGCTGTTTTTGAGAATCCACATGGCTTTCATAGTTTGTTACCATGCTGTAAGTTCACTTCCTGCTTCAGGTCAGCAGCAGGACTGATGTTTTCACCAAACAGACCTGACATTGTGTGCAAAGGTACAAGCTAAAAACACAACACTACAGCGGTACCCGGGTCACATGCTGCTCCCATTCTTAGATTTTCACACATGACTGATAACCTATCATACACCTCCTACTTTCCTATTAAACTGAGCAAAAAAATGACTGCAGTATTGCTATAGTACTACTTTAGACAGGCTACCATGTACCAGTCAGCAGGTGCCATTTTCTGACTGGTGCCAATCTCCAGTGGGAGAGAGCTGGGGTATTCCCTGGACAGGTCACCTTCTGTCATAAGGAAACAGAGCCACAAACGACTACCAACTATGATGACACACTCTTATACCCAAGGGCAAATAAACTGGTTTATTTGCTTCCCAGCAACTTTCCTGATCCATTTTACATTTATTTAAAGGTGACCTATTAGACTTCTGTTTTAACATTTGTGATAGGTCTATGGGCTATACAAAACATGTTAATTACATTTTTCGCACAAAATCATTATTGAGCTGTTTTAGGGTTCTGTCACTTTTATGCAAATTAACTATATCTGGCCACGCCCAGCGCTTTATACATGTGAAAACGACACTGAAAACCTATAAAGGGCAAAACATAGTCACGTGTACTTGACGCTGCGGGCGCTTACTCAAAGAGGACACCCACCGGACATGTTTGCGCAAAGCTACATTTTTACGAGCACGTACGTGGTGTCACCCAATAAACTGCTCGGCAGTCCACATCTGACTGTTTTTTTTTTTTTTTACTTTATTTTTGTTAATAGATCATTTTACATGGAAAAAATAAACAGAAATATAACAGTGAAGATAGCAGACGGTCAATACAGGTTCACAAATTTGATCAGTTGTAATGTGTAAATCAAAAGCTGAGTCACAGGGACACATTAATTTGTGCATCATATTCATCTAGACTATTGGCAACCATAGGAAAAAAGATATCAGTTCTACAAGTTATAGATTAAGACATCTGCACAGGACAGAACAAGCACTTTCACTACTTCAGCTCCATATAAGATGTCCAAGGTTTCCAGGACATCTCACATTTACCACTTGAATATCTCAGAAGATCAGACACCCCATCCTATAAATCTCCCCTATGATCTCTTTCCATTCTGAAATAGATGAAGGCTCCTTACTGAGCAATTTTCTGGTTATTGCTTTTTTGCAGCTGGCTAACAGAATTTCCATTAAGTATCTGTCTCGTTTCTTTATATTCCCCAAATACAAAAAGCTGAAAGAGCAGTCCATATCTGAACCTATAATTGATCTGATTTCTCTGATCATGTTTCCCCAAAACATTGAAATTGTAGGACAATCCCAGAAAATTTAAAAATGTCCAGCAGACGTATTGCCACACATCCTCCAACAGGGTCACCAAGCTCAGGTCTGTTGGTCTGGGACCCTTTGATTTTTGGAGTGATGAAAAATCTTTGAATATTTTCCCATGTAGACTCTCTCCACAGACCGGAGCTTGAAGTAGATGACTGTGTTTTATGGACGTTGAGCCAGTCCTCCCCAGGTATCTTTATATTTGCTTCCTTCTCCCATCTTATTTTAACATAGGTTGTGGAGTGACCTCTCTCTAGCTGCAAAGATGTGTTTTATTTTGGAGATCAGTTTTCTGGTGGCATTACCTTTCTGGTGGCATTATGTTTTTGTGATGTCTCAGTTGAAGGTATCTGAAGAAATCATGTTTCTTTAGGTCAAAGGAGTTTCTAAGTTGTTGGAAGGTCATTAATCCTTTATTACTTCTTATTATTGAAAATGAAGTAATTCCTAAGTTTCTCCAGTTTTTAAATCTGCTGTCGGTGAGATATGCAGATATTAATTCTGAGTCATGTGTTATCCAGTGTAGTAATCATGCATTTTGTTCAAATTCTCTGTCCTTGAGTACTCTTTTCCAGATGTTCAGTGGAACTGTTACCCAGGAAGGGAGTTTAATCAAATAATTATTTAGCAGGTTTACGTCTCCTATTAATGAAGGGAGAGGTATATTTATCAGGTTTTGTTCTATAGATTTCCATTTGGCATCGTAGGTGGGGTCACTCCAGCAAATTAAATAACATATTTGTGCTGCTCTATAATAATCCTCTAGGCATGGTAGACCCATCCAGCCTCTGTCCTTTGGAGGTTATAAGGTCTGCAATTTTGTTCTTGTTTTTTCTTTCCCCAAATAAAGGATGAAATCATTCTATTCCATTAATTAAACTGCTTGAGAGGTATATCCACCGGCAGTGACTGAAAGAGAAAGAGCAGCCTAGGCAATATGTTCATCTGTACTACCTCTATTCTATTATACATGCTCATTGGTAATAGTGACCACCTGTTTAGGTCTCCTTTAATTGTTTGCTGTAATTGGAGTATAATTGTTGTCATAATTGGAAGTTAAGTCTTTAGGTATATGAACACCTAAATATTTAATTGTGCTGTCTTTCTGTTTAAATTGGCATTTTCTGGAAATTATCTCTGTAGGTTTGTAGTTAAAGGTAAGGGTCTGTGTTTTATATAAGTTTAGTCTGTAGCCAGGATATGACTCAACTTTTTCTAGGATGGATAGGACTCTCAGTAGACCTGTCTCCGGGCAGGTGAGTGTCATAAGAATGTTGTCTGCAAATGCGCAAATTTTGTGTTGAGCCTCTCCAATAAAAATGCCCATTATATCATTGTCCTCTCTAACCGCCTGAATCGGAAGTTCAATAAATAATGCAAAGAGAGCAGGACTGAGGGGCCATCCCTGCCTGCATCCTCTTTTCAGGGGAACAGATTTGGATAGATTACCATTTACTTTAATTCGGGCTGTAGGCGAGCAGTATAAAGATTTCAGACATCCTATAATTTGGGAGTCAAAACCGAACCGTTTAAGGACCAGATCTAAATAATCCCACCGGACTGAATCAAATTCCTTCTCGGCGTCTAGGCTTATAACTACTGATTCTTTATCACTTTTCCTTATATTGTCTATAAGATGTAATGCTTTTCTCACATTATCCTGTGTTTGTCTATTTTTTACAAATTCCGTTTGATCCGAGTCAGTTAGTTTGGAATGTATGTAACTGACTTGAAATCTATATGATTCGACCGAATTGACTTAGCCCATTTTAAAGTGCCCCACCTTTCACACAATGCAACAAGAAACAACACACTCCAATTATTTTTACCTCTGCCTTCCTCCCTCCCTGTTGGGTGGAGTAAGGGGGAGTCAGGTTTAGCCTAAACAGACTCAGTTCTGGTTGAGGTGCAAACACACCCTCCATTTCTGCTACCTGTGTGACCCCTTCTCTTTTCCAGTGGTTGCCAGGTTGGGGATCAATGAGATCACTGCTTGTCTCCAGGATATTGGAGTCTCCCCTCCTTGCAGGACACGGTTAAAACAATTCTTCAGAAGTGGTACTAGAATTTCTCTGAATTTCTCTTATACCATTCTGCTGGGTACCCGTCAGCACCTGGCATCTTATTCGATTTCAAATCTGATATAGCCCTATTTATTTCCTTTTCTGTGATTGTCTCAGTAACTTTTTCTGCCCTATTTCTACCGATGGTACGTCTAAAGAGTATAGGAAGGCTGCTACATCTGCTTCCTGAGATGGACATATAGATTTGTGTAGCACATGTCAAAAGAGTTTTGTATGTTTTCTAAATGATGATGTCTTTTTTTGGAGAGGGGGTCTTGAATTTTCTGTATATATCGTTCAGCTTGTAGTTTTTTATTCTCCATGCCAGTAGCTTTTTAGATTTAGGGCCGTTTTCATCCATTCATCGAACTGTTTTATATGTGACACACTGCTCTACACTCGAAATTAGCTGTATCTGGCCACGTCCCCAACCATGACTTGGTACTCGTGAAAACTAAACTGAAACTTATAAGACACAACAATAAGTACTTACATTTCTGTCATCTGCAGATTTGCCACAAACAGTATGGACTGAATTTTTCTTCAGTCTAAGTCTTTCTGCAAATCCTGACATGTACTGATGTGAGTTCTCAAAGCAGTTCGTGGTGAAGTGATTCGTGCAAACCCGTACTGTCTTCCACAATGTGACTGGAACGTTGCCCTCAAAAATAAAATCAAGTCATCAATCTCAGTTATACGACAGTGAGAGAATGCGAACGGACACATGTGGGTCTTTGCAGCCAACAACAGAACATCTGCCTTTGAGGGCAGCCATTGTAAAGCGTCTGTAAGGTAAAACTGGCCAGCGAGATTCAATTCAATTCAGTTTATTTATATAGCCCCAATTCACAACACGTTGTCTCAAGGCACTTCACAAAAGTCAGGTACATACATTCCAATTAATCCTAATCATTGAACAGTGCAGTCAGAGTTAGTTATTTATTCAAACTGGATAAAAAGTTTTTCTATCTAAGGAAACCCAGCAGATTGCATCCAGTCAGTGACTTGCAACATTCCCTCCTCCCGGATGAGCATGTAGAGACAGTGGACAGTCACTGGCGTTGACTTTGCAGCAATCCCTCATACTGAGAATGCATGTAGCGACAGTGGAGAGGAAAAACTCCCTTTTAACAGGAAGAAACCTCCAGCAGAACCAGGCTCAGTGTGAGCGGCCATCTGCCACGACCGACTGGGGTTTGAGAGAACAGAGCAGAGACACAAAGAGAACAAAGAAGCACTGATCCAGGAGTACTTTCTATGGGAAGGAAAAGTAAATGTTAATGGATGTAGCTCCTTTAGTCGTTTCATCTAGAAAGAAGGAACAGATAAACTCTGAGCCAGTTTTCAAGGTTAGGGTCTGAAAGAGCACATATAATTAGTTACAGTAAAAGCTCACTCAATTGCCATGTCTAGGAGAGAGAAAGGGTTAAACACTAAAAGACAGGGCCATGTGGATCATCGGTAGAGGGTGAGCATTAAGTTGTTGCCAGCAGAAGCTCGGACGATTCCCCTTTCCAGAAAGGTATCACAGGTAGACACAGAGTCAGGCCAGGTGTAGCTTCTAGGAAGAAAAAAGAGAGAGAACAAAGTTAAAAGCTGAAATAACAGCAAATAATGCAAAATTGGAGAGTAGTGTGAGAATGTAGTGAAGAGGGTGAAAGTGGCCATTATGTCCTCCAGCAGCCTAAGCCTATAGCAGCATAACTACAGAGATAGCTCAGGATAACCTAAGCCACTCTAACTATAAGCTTTATCAAAAAGGAAAGTTTTAAGCCTAGCCTTAAAAGTAGACAGGGTGTCCGCCTCACGGACTAAAACTGGGAGCTGGTTCCACAGGAGAGGAACCTGATAACTTAAGGGTCTGCCTCCCATTCTACTTCTAGAGACTGTAGGAACCACCAGTAAACCTGCAGTCTGAGAACGAAGTGCTCTGTTAGGAACAATCAGATCTCTGATGTATGATGGAGCTAGATCATTAAGGGCTTTATATGTGAGGAGGAGAATTTTAAATTCTATTCTGGATTTAACAGGGAGCCAATGAAGGGAAGCTAAAGTAGGGGAAATATGATCTCTCTTTTTAATTTTCATCAGAACTCTTGCTGCAGCATTTTGAATCAGCTGAAGGCTTTTAACTGCATTTTGTGGACATCCTGATAGTAAAGAATTACAATAGTCCAGCCTTGAAGTTACAAATGCATGGACTAGTTTTTCAGTGTCACTCCTGGACAGGAGATCTGATCCTCTACTGAAAATCAAGTGGGTGGAGCTCCACTGCAGTTGCTAGTCAGGGGCGGGGCTGAGGTAATGATGCTAGGTGCTAACAGCTTTTGAAACCTCGCGTTTTCTAGAAAAAACAAATTTATAGCCAAAAAATTTTTTTGTTTTTTGCGTTTGGACTGTACGCAGAAGCATTAGAAACCCAAAAGGAAGTATAAAAATACTCATAAACTGAATTTCGCACAATAAGTCCCCTTTAACATGTATTACTGCAGCCTTTTCTTCTGCAGGAAAAGCAACATGCTGTTGCAAGAGTCTGAATGTTCAGGGCTAGAAGTGGTTTGACATGTTTGATTTAATCAGGAATGGCAACTATATAAAAAAAGAAGGAACAGTATCAACAAAGCCAGCAGCAGCTGGTGTGGTTGCCTGTTGTAAAGAGATAACACAAGCAGCTGTTTTGATGATCATTGCTCTGTGCTGGTGCGTCTTGTCCTTCTCCATAACTGCCCCTTGGGCATTTCAGGAACAAAGTTTCTTGCAGGACCCCTGTGTTAAATCTAACAGTCCTAGGAGCAGATGGACTGTATGTCCAGGAAGAAAAACCATAGTGATGGCATACACCAATCCTTTATGACAGTGACCCTTGAAGTTCAGTCTGGAAATGTTATAGTTATTTATTCTGGGCCTGTTTTGAACACAAACAGGTGTCGAGTCATCTGAAAGCTGTTAGAAACAGTCAGTTTCATGTTGCAATCATAGAAACTGAAGATACACTGATTCACATCACAAAATGACACTGATAATACTGTGAATGACAATGTGGACATAAACTGATTTATAATGACATGAGGGCTACCAAAATACTTGTGTAAGATAAAAACGAAAGACTTAATGTGAAGTTTAAAATTCCCTTAAAATTCTGTCTAGAGTTATATTTTGCGGCTCTCCTGCCTTCTACTCTGCGTCTGGTTTTGTTGATGGATGAATGAAATCATTTTGCTGTAAATGTTCTGTTCACCTCCACTGGTGCAGTTCTGAATCAAACCAACTGAGTTAAAACAGAATTTTTCAGGCATCACATGAAAGTCTATGCACACAAACATGACTGCAATAAGTGCCTGTGGGAGCATAGTGATGGAGCTGCATAATCATGGCTGAGAATAAGAAAATATAAAAGAGAGCCTGTTTGTTCTGTCATCAAACCTTTACCAAAGTCATGTGGAATTCAAGCCAGAACTGCTCTGCTGACTGACTGGTAGATGCTGTTGATGTTCTCCTCTAGAATAATGTACATTTTAGTCCTTTAACATGTTCTTTTGTCTTACACAGAAAACACTTTAATAAAGTCACTAGATTTGTTCTTTTAAATATGGTGCACTGTTTTTATTTTAATGATTGTAAATTTGTGCTGTGTGAGTAAACAAACATCTTCAGACGAAACGTTTGCCCTTTGGGCTAGCTGTACATTTGGGCAGAGAACTGCTCTTAAATGGAACCTGTAATGGATAAAGTGACTCCCTATAACAGCCCTGTCACTTTGGCATCCCGGATGTGAAGTTTTTTTGTGTTCAGGGACACATTAGGAATGTTCACTGCTATGTCACTTCTCCAGCTCAGGGTACAACTTTCTAATCTATACGTTCACCTTACAAAGTATATTGTATGTAATGTACTTCGAAAAACACAAGTTCATCAGCAGTTATTTCCATCTCGAATTTCTTTATATTTTCCTTCCAAATAGGCAAACATTCTTGTCATTATTTGAAATGACTGAGTGAGGAGACCTCAAAAATTTCTATCTTAGTGATAGAGGTGTGGTTGACCCTGTTGCTAGGTGTGACGCTGTCTTCTAAGAGCTGTGATTAGTTGTTGCAAAAGACAAAACATAATACAAAACATAAAACAAATGTAGAGGGGGGGCTGGACTGGCACTGGGGGCATATATGCATGCATATATATACAGGGGTTGGACAATGAAACTGAAACACCTGGTTTTAGACCACAATAATTTATTAGTATGGTGTAGGGCCTCCTTTTGCGGCCAAAACAGCGTCAATTCGTCTTGGGAATGACATATACAAGTCCTGCACAGTGGTCAGAGGGATTTTAAGCCATTCTTCTTGCAGGATAGTGGCCAGGTCACTACGTGGTACTGGTGGAGGAAAACGTTTCCTAACTCGCTCCTCCAAAACACCCCAAAGTGGCTCAATAATATTTAGATCTGGTGACTGTGCAGGCCATGGGAGATGTTGAACTTCACTTTCATGTTCATCAAACCAATCTTTCACCAGTCTTGCTGTGTGTATTGGTGCATTGTCATCCTGATACACGGCACCGCCTTCAGGATACAATGTTTGAACCATTGGATGCACATGGTCCTCAAGAATGGTTCGGTAGTCCTTGGCAGTGACGGGTCCATCTAGCACAAGTATTGGGCCAAGGGAATGCCATGATATGGCAGCCCAAACCATCACTGATCCACCCCCATGCTTCACTCTGGGCATGCAACAGTCTGGGTGGTACACTTCTTTGGGGCTTCTCCACACCGTAACTCTCCCGGATGTGGGGAAAACAGTAAAGGTGGACTCATCAGAGAACAATACATGTTTCACATTGTCCACAGCCCAAGATTTGCGCTCCTTGCAGCATTGAAATCAACGTTTGGCATTGGCATGAGTGACCAAAGGTTTGGCTATAGCAGCCCGGCCGTGTATATTGACCCTGTGGAGCTCCCGACGGACAGTTCTGGTGGAAACAGGAGAGTTGAGGTGCACATTTAATTCTGCCGTGATTTGGCCAGCCGTGGTTTTATGTTTTTTGGATACAATCTGGGTTAGCACCCGAACATCCCTTTCAGACAGCTTCCTCTTGCTTCCACAGTTAATCCTGTTGGATGTGGTTCGTCCTTCTTGGTGGTACGCTGACATTACCCTGGATACCGTGGCTCTTGATACATTACAAAGACTTGCTGTCTTGGTCACAGATGCGCCAGCAAGATGTGCACCAACAATTTGTCCTCTTTTGAACTCTGGTATGTCACCCATAATGTTGTGTGCATTTCAATATTTTGAGCAAAACTGTGCTCTTACCCTGCTAATTGAACCTTCACACTCTGCTCTTACTGGTGCAATCAATGAAGACTGGCTACCAGGCTGGTCCAATTTAGCCATGAAACCTCGCACACTACAATGACAGGTGTTTCAGTTTCATTGTCCAACCCCTGTACATGGCGCTTACTACTGTAGAGCAGTGGTCCCCAACCCCCGGGCCGCGGACCGGTACCAGTCCGTGGATCAATTGATACCGGGCTGCACAAGAAATAATTAAACTTAGGCCCCACCCCCCCCACAAACTGGGAAGCTCCAGGTTTTTTTTTCTCCCCATGTTTATTGCTTAAACTTCCCTTAATTAAACATAGATATGTGTGGTATCCTCTGAAACATCAGAATCTTGGCTAAAAGCTGATATAAACAATTTCTACCAACACCAAACACAGTTAAAACTACAAGCAGTTGAATCAGAAAGTAAACACATCCTACAAAATGGTGTCACTGGAAGTCTGGGTCTCTGCTTCCTGATTGGTGGGATTGACGTGAAAGGCTTGGAGATAACTCTATTTTACTGGCTCTAAGGATGAAAAGGAGGGGTCATTTGTGGTATTCGGCCCATCAAAACTCTAGTTATGGACATGCGTAACGGCGCGTATTTCAAAAATCCACATCGAGTTCAAACAGGGAAGAACCGATTATGCAGCTGAGCGTGTATGTGTTTTTTTTAATAATTTCTCGTGTTGGATTATTTGGTTTTTTAAGCCCAATGGCTTCCCGAAAAAAGTTTTAAACCGTGGATGAAGCATTGGACAAAATTTTTTCGTGCTGAGGACGGCAAATGAAGACCGGGACCGTGTTTTTCTCAGACAATGGGACAACAGAGTGAGCAGCTCGATGTTCATAAAGATGCGGGTGGATTCACTCCTGGTACTTTTGGTCCGCTTTAAATGGAACAAAACGTCTCTTCGAACTTAACAAGCCATTGTCGCTGGTGTCAAAGGTATATAAAGTTATAAAATCATACCTGTTCAGCTGGGCGTTGCTTAGCAACACGTTGTGGGAGAGAACGCTAGCTCTTGCTTGTAGCACGCATTCGTCGATGCCGTTCTAAAAGTATAAATAGAACACCGCAAAATATGTGTAGACTGAGCTGCTCTTGGCTCTCACAATAATACGTCTCCTTAAAAAACGGCAGAAATATGCAAAACAGAGCAGCTGCGTGTTGTCTCCCCCCATGGCCGCAGTAAAATTGTCGAAGCGTTGACCGGTCCGCGGTGATATAAAGGTTGGGGACCACTGCTGTAGAGGAATGACCTGGTGTCGTAACATGGGGGGGGCAATCCAATTTCAGGGGGGTCCAGTGCCCCCCTGGCCCCCTCTCTAGCTCCGCCTCTGCCTGTGGAGCTAGAATAACCAGGAATTCAGACCAAAGCATTGCAGTTCCACTTTATATAGACCACAACACAATGATTTAAGGTTGAAAGGAATGATTTAAAAGCATGATATGTCCCCTTTAAGGTGCTTCATGAATAACTTTCAAGTTAACGAGGGAAAATTCTAAGAAAACTATTAGAAATTGAGAAACCCTAAGATTTGTCCTAAAATGAGTTTTAGTCTTAGGATTCTTTGTAAATAAAAGTAACAAAAAGCCCCGGGTTTTTGTTACCAGCAACGTGTAACAGAGACACAATGTGTTCATATTTCTTCTGTGAAAAATACCACAAATAAGTTTGACAGTTGGAAAGGTCCTGTAACTCATACCGAAGTACAGACATTTCATGTTTTCTTCACATCAGATTATGAGTCAACAGAAAACAATACAATAGTTAAATTATACTGACCTTTACATTCGAGGTTCTGCATGTGTGCACTCTTGTTTTCAATTTCACTCCTGTGGATCATAGTCAGGTTGTAATCAGAGCTTCAAAGACCTGAGTGAAGTTCCCCTTCTTCAAATTAAATAAAATTGGCATCAAACTAAATTGGTGTCAAACATTTGTGCAGCTGCACAAATGTTTGACACCAATTTAGTTTGATTTGAAGAAGAAGGGAAGGCCAGCTTCACTCAGGTGCTTCAAAGTTTTCAAAGGATTGTAAATTACATTTAAACTTTGCACAGAAAGGTCTCTTGCAATGGTCCATCACCGGTTGAAGCTCATAAGACAGTCATGTGAAATTTCTTAAAAGATCCTGAAGGTGACAAGGTAAAGTCAAGTGGTAGAGCCAAAAACATCCTCATCTACAGTCCCGCAGGATCCGGCAGGATGTCCACGAAGACAGATCTTCGCCCCAAATTAAGGTCCTTACCGATGGAACGACCCAACGACCAAGAGAAGTACTTAAACAAGGCAGCACCAATGATAGGACATTAAAAGTAGGAAGAAAGTTTTATATTTTGATAAGGAAAAAATAGACTGGACAGTTCTGATGGCTTCCAGCGTTCCCAGGATGACAGAGAAATCCCTCTGGAGGCACTGTGGAGAACCCTCACTCACCACATGGAGCGACATTATTGCCAGCTTCCTGGAAGTGCTTGCATCATGCATGTCTAGACAATTTTGTTTAAGTGGTCAGCAAAAATAGAGGGGCTACTCAGTACATCATTAGTTTTAGGGGACTTAAGGTTTTGAGGTTTTTGGTCTGTGGTCTTAAACTTTAATCCGTGGATGAATAAATAGCCTGTTTGAGATTAAATGCACTTTTGCCCTCTCTGTTGCTTCTGTTTGCACCTTAAAGCTGTTTATGATCCAGCAGCATGAAATGGGAACACTTCCTTTAGTCTGCACATTTTGATCGGTAGAGGATTAAACGCCAATATAAATTATTTACTAACACTGACCAAAGTGACAACACAAGTGCATGTCCTGCTAAGAATTGATTTATTCTACCCCAAATTAATCCAAGTCAAACTTTTAAGCACAGAGACTTCAAGTACAAATCTTCAGGAATATTGGAAATGTTCAATAAATTAACTTTTCTTCATTCAGACATACTCAGTAGTTCACATTAAAAAGATCCAAAGAAACCCACAAAGACAAAAAAATCACCTGACAAAGGCAAACCCATGGAAAAACACCTAAAGTAGCAGAGTAAAGTTAAATGGAATTACGTGTGGACAGATTGATCCGTTTTAATGTTCTGTCTGGAAAGAAGAAAGTCCAACAAATATTTAATACATGAATTATAACAAACATTAAAGCTGTAACTAATTTAGATAATCTGTGAGTGTTTCATCTCTACACACCTTGAATTCTAACTGCGCTCAATGGAAACTTTCCATCAGGGTAATTGTTTATCATCTCAACGGCATGATGTCTTGGTTTAAATCCCAGACTGTGGTCAATTTAACAGGGAAGCCTGACAGAAATTTCCAGAGAAACCTCCAGAGTTGAATTAAAGCTTGAAAAACAGGCAGAACTTTACTTGTCAAAGCTGTCGTTAGTTAGATGTGATAAAAAAATACTGAAAATGAGAAGGAAAGTTGAACAGCAGCAATCTGTTAAATGATGGGGGAAAATAGCATCAAATAAAAAGACGTGAAAGGCTAAATATGAGCTTGAAGACCCTTCAGAAACATCAGCTGATGGTCTCTGAATTAAGGAACAGGCTGGGGATCTGTGGTGAGGTCAGACCAGGTGCAGGTACAGCTCTGAAGTGGCCCTCTGAGTATAAGAAGCTAAACACAATGACTGCCAATCAACTGAAGAGAAAATCACACTAACAGTCTGCCAGGGATTCCTAGAAATCACTGAGCCCTGCCTGATGTTATGTGCCACATTAGTGGTTTTTAGATGCCATGTTTCTTTTCGGATTCTGGACCTCCTCACATACAGTACTGTGTAAAAGTTTTAGGCAGGTGTGAAAAAATGCTGTAAACAAAGAATGTTTCCATAAATGGAAGTGTTAATCATTTATTTTCATCAATCAACAAAATGCAGTGAATGAACAAAAGAGAAATCTAAATCAAATCAATATTTGGTGTGACCACCCTTTACCTTCAAAACAGCATCAGTTCTTCTAGGTACACCTGGACAGTGTTTGAAAGAACTCAGCTGGTAGGTTGTTCCAAATATCTTGGAGAACTAACCACAGATCTTCTGTGGATGGAGGCTTTCTCACATCCTTCTGTCTCTTCATGTAATCCCAGACACTCTCCATGATGTTGGGATCAGGGCTCTGTGGGGCCATACCATCACTTCCAGTAACACTTGTTCTTTTCGCTGAAAATGGTTTTTAATGACTTTGGCTATATGTTTAGGATCGCTCACTTAGGATTTGTAAATTGATAAAAATAAACAATCATTTATATTTCTGAAAGCATTCTTTGTTTACAGCATTTGTTCACACCTGCCTAAAACCTTTGCACAGTACTGTAGCTACAGTCACCATCCATTCAGCTCACTGTGTTGTTTCTTGTAATTCTTTTTTTACGTTGGGCATCATTTCACACCAGGGCTACACAATATATTCATATATGACTTGGTTTTTTTAGGACTTTTCCAGTATGTGTAGATCTGGTCTACATGCAGAGTAAAACAAATTCACGTTTTTAGAAGTGATATTGATAATTACAGCCCTGTGGTTTGGTTCCAAAGCAGGAAATATCAGCAGATTTCTGGGGGGTGGGGGGTATTCCACCATGTTGGATGTTATTTCCTATAAAACTAAGCAGCTGAGTTGCATAACAGAGATTTGAGATTCAGCACAAACAGGAAACAACCCACCCACCTCACCCCCATGTACATGTGTCCACGACAACAGCAAACATGCGCTGAAGCTATGTTTAAGCAACATCCAAGGAGTCATGGTCATCATCTTCCCTTTTGTTGGAGACCTGGTGGAGTCAGAGCGGAAGGTTAGAACAGGTAACACATGGAGGAAACTGGTTGCCCCCTCCCCATCCACAGAACAACCCCTCCACCCTGCCCCTACATTAGACACAGACAGAGATATGGAGAGGAGGAGGACAGGTAAGCAGTAAAGAGCCAAAGCCATTGGTGTCTTGTTAATTTAATCATGTGACTCAATATAAAAGATCATGAAAAAGGCAGGAAAAAGAGCAGAGAGAGTCCAGGCAAAGAGACAGCACAGTCCATGCATACAGTCTGCACCGTCTCTGGGAGTCCGGCAGGTCCACTCGCCTGTTTGGTACCACAGCTGTAAACAACAACCTACATCTACACCAGCTTGTATCTGCGCAGTTCTAAGCTCTCCTAAAGGAATGAAATGGATTCTAGTTTGGGTTGTAAAAACAAAGGTTGTGAAATGGTTCCATCATATAACCTCAACATGCTTCCTACTGCATCTCATCATTTAAACGTCATCTTTAAGAATATTCCTCTAGATAACCTGCTGTGCACAATGCTCCTGTTACCGGTTCTACATCACTTTCCTTTTAATCACAGCTTTAACCCACAAAGTAATCCAGCCAATAAGGATCAGTTGTATTTCAGCTGTAAAATTGTCACATCAATTCTATCTTCCCTTCAGAGAGTCAGTGGGTTCCTCCATTACCGGGGTCTCCAACTCTAGTCCTGGAGAGCAACTGTCCTGCAGCTTTTAGATGCATCCCTGCTCCAGCACAGCTGAATCAAACGACTGAATTTCTTCTTCAGCATGCCATAAAATTTGGCAAAAGAGCCGTTCATTTGTTCAGGTGTGTTGGAGCAGGGATGCATCTAAAAGTTGCAGGAGAGTTGCTCTCCAGGACTAGAGTTGGAGACCTCTGCTCCATTAGCTCATGGATCAGAATAAGTATTAAAGGTGTATGTGTGAGAGTGTGTGTTATTTATGTCAAAATTAGAGATGGGGAAAAATAGCCTTGTCTGCATTAAGTTTTTCCTCTATAAAACACACAGAATATCTGACTAATGTTGAATCAATAAACCTCTTTAAAAAATATTTACCTGTAATAACAGTAATTTTCAGATGTAATGTTTCCAACAAGTTGTTACTTGGTTTTGACTTCATTCAAAGTATAGTAGATGCTGAATTGGACCAGATTCACTAAGTTCTGATGTTAGTAACATACCTGATTACATGACGGATCAGCAGTTTTTTCTATACCTAGGTTTTGTGTCATTTAGCAACTGCTGATGGATTTCTTACAAACATGTGTAATTTGGCCTATGGCGCCTCCTGCTGACCACATTACAGCATTTATTCATAAGTGGACAAAACCTAATGAGCATTTAATACTTGGCTGTTCTTCAAAATATGGCTGCAGCTTTCTATGATTGTCCTGATCCAGTCCATCCAAGCAGTCAAACGTTCTTGTAATATTTTAAACTGGTCTAGATAGTTCTAGGTCTTTCTGGAGGTCTTCCAAAGGTTTTTTAAACTTTGCTGGTGTTTTCCACCATTTTCAGTCCAGTTCTTGAACCAGGATGACATTTTGTTGGTGACCAGCTTTTGGTGATAAGATGCATGAATATCCTAGAGATCATGGGGGTTTTCTGCCTGAATAATTCATAAGTCAGAGTTAGTTGTACTAAGAAAAAGAAAACAGTCATCTTAAATGTTCAGGTGCTGGTCTGAAAATAAGCAACAAAGCAGTTAAGGCCACAGAAAAACTGAAAGGCCTTCAGAATGTCTGGAGAACTATAGATGAGGAGCTCTTTGGAAGATTTCAAGAAGGTCTGACTGCTGGGAGGGAAAGTATACAAAAATGAGAAATGATCAGGACTTATGGATGTTCTTATTTTCTTTGAAAATCCACCAGCCGATGATGCCCATGGTTATGTAACACCTCTTTAAACAGACTGAACAAACGGAGATCAACGGATATGCAAAAACAATGGAAATAGGAAAAGAGACACTTCAACTAGTTTTCCTTCTGCTGCGATCAACATTTCTTTACAATCCACGATGGACGTGAAGTAAGCAGGAAGTGTGCTGCAGAGATGCTGGAAGCCAAACAGTAAGTTGTTGTTGATCTTGTGAAAAGGTTTCAGCTTACATTGTTCCATTGTTGCAGCTGCAGTAAACAGCCTTAATGAAGTTCTTAAACACAGAGTGAACGCTGCACAATCATCTTTCAACAGAGGGAAAAGAGAAAGTGTTTAAGGCTACGGATGACCCACTCCAATTTGAAACGGCAACTCAAGTTCACTCAGAAAAACATTTCAAACTCAGAGCCCCACAGAAAGGTCAAACAGAGAGAAGACACGTTTGACACAAACAGAGCAGAGCAGATCAGAGTGAAGCTCTTTTCATCATCCTTGTTTATACCTTGCTCCTGAAGAGCGGCTTGGCGCCGGGGCCACAGTACTCGTTGTAGATGAGTTTAAATAGGAAGAGGTGGAAGAGAGTGATGAGTGATGCCACACTGAACCAGAAGAGGAAGGGCAGACCGGGGTACCTGTTTGCCATGTGCTCCTCATGGGCCAGAATGGCCTTGAGGTGCAAGGTGTGGCGCAGGTCCTGCAAGTGGCGCAGGTCAGTGGAGATGTACAGCAGCGGTGTGATGGGCTGGGTCACCATGACAGGGAACGTGTGGCCTTTGACTTCAGAAGTCAGCTCCACAGGCTCGTTGAGGCAGCCAGCCTCGCAGGCGTACAGCTTCACTGGCGTCTCCTGCTGCTTCACCAACACGTGCATGAAGGGCTTCCCCTCCACATCCAGCAGCACAGCCAGGTTGATCAGGTCCTGGTTGTAGTGGATTCCTCGCAGAGCGTAGCTGTTGTGCAGCACATCCGGATCGGCCTGGAACTGAAGGTGGTTCTCTGTGAACTGAAGACCACCAAAGCTGAGCACCATGCCCTGCATGGCCCCGTGGGCGCCAGCAGCCACCAGTACTTTGCAGCCTCTCTTCTGCAGGGTCAGAGTCCACAGTGTGACCAGCTGAAGGATCTGAGCGGTGCTGCTCACCCTCTCAGGCCACAGGTTCTCAGCATGCATGGTGGCATGGCCACTGAAACAATGGTCAGCATAGTTGAGGCTGGACTCGAGGCGTGCGCGGTCTTCGCCACTCAGCCGTTGGTCGAGCAGAGGGGCCATGGAGGAGGACAGGATGTAGTAGAGGGTGTTGTTCACGGTACGACCAGATGGTGTATGGGAGTCTGTGATCTTTCTCATTTCAACACCTTAATTCAACAAACACAGACAGAGTTTTATCTAGTCAGTGATTAGTTAGTTTATGTTTTACAAATCAGAAGTTTAGAAAAATGAAAAATGACGTGGTCCTCACCAGAGCTCCTTTACTAAGCCCAAGTATTAAAACTGCTTAGCAGCACTTTGAAGCTGGTAATAAACCTGTTAAGCCACGTAAAGGACTGTGACTTTGTACATGTGAACGTTGGCTACAACAGTTCGAGCTGGATCACGTCAGTAATCAGGAAGCAAGAAACCAGGAGTTCTTTCCCCTAAAACAGTCTTTGAGCTGTAGAAATGAAGACTCCGTGCTGCACAGACATGCTGCTTCCATGAAACATCCCTGTACATTGTGTTATGCTGCTGTTAACATCTGTTTGGTTTTACGGAGCAACTATCAGCAAGCAGCAAGAGCAGCTGGCTGGGTCTGCATTTATCTGTCAGGGTTTCAGAATCAGTGATGGACAGATGACTTATGAACTCCATCTGAGTTTTAAAATGCTCTGGTTCTGCTGACAGGTCTGTTATCTAGTGCTGCAACTAACCTGTATTTTACTAATCGATTATTCTGTTGACTATTTTTTTCCAAATAATCAAATAATAATCAGATAGCAAAAGGTGCTTAATAGATTTCTTACAGAATTTGAACTAAGTAAAGATAAAGCTATGCCCCATGAGGAGGTCTGGATAGGACATATCTGGAGACAAAGAAAGTTTTTGATCTTAAATGCAAAATGTATTTATTTTATGTACCATTTTGGCCTAATTACAGCTCTGAGTGGGTTGTTCTGTCAGCAAAGGGCATGTTTTACAGCCTGTATACTCCACTTAATGATTATGCGATTACTAAAATTAGTTGAGAATGATTTCAATAATTGTCCATGGTAATGGAGAGGTGATACTGTGGTAGATGTCTCTAATACACATGCTGAATACTTTCTTATAGAGTCAGGAATAATTTGTGTACCTCATGGGCACATAAACAGATCGTTAGCAGGGGTTTTAAATAATGATTTCACTTGATCAAATCAAATGTATGTAAGCTGCTTTGCAAGCATCAAGCCATTTGTCTTCTCTTTATGTTTCATTCCAAGCAGGCGGACCTTGTTGTTATCTCTTTAATTACCAGAAGCAACCGTTTGCCAGCTTTGTGGAGCTCTGTCAACCTATTTCTTCAGCACATGATTTACTTTTCACTCATTTTTCCCATAAACATTACAGTTTATACTCGTTCTACACTAAGTTGTCTCCAATATGTCTACCCAACACTGATTCATCCCTCTCTTCTTTTGTCCAGTCCTAATTATTTATAGGAAAGAGCTAAGAGTCAGAACAAACAAAACATTGTTCTAGAAACGGGAGAAAAAACTTCCAACATTGATAGAAAGGATTTAAAAAAACCTTCAGAAAGATTCATAATATAAGGCAGCTTGGAAGGAAAGCATAAGGAATGAACTGAGGCTTTTGCATAATTCTGTCTCATGGTCGGTTATATGTTTGGCTCAGATCAGTAAAACACAGAGCCAGTAAGCTCACCTGAGATAAAAAGGTTCATCCAGGCCTGCTGGTGATCCAGAACTAGGTCCTTCACATCAGCCCTGAGAAGCTCTTCCATCTCCTTCTTGGCACCATCTCTGAGACTGCTAAAGGTCGCCTCCAGCTTCGAGGACTCAATGGGCTCTGAGGTCCACACAACAGACAGAATGTTGTCCGAGTAGTCAGATTTTGCAGGGACCTGGATCCTGCTCTTCAGCTTTCTGGTGACCACCACTACCAGAACTACCCGATTGCTCTCCACTTGCACCGTTCCGGAGGAGAGCTCCACCTCTCTGTCGTCAAGTTTGTCCACACTGGAGGAGAACCTGCTCCTCGAACCTGGGCTGCTGGGTGATATGTCCACGGTAGCGGCTCGGTCTGAGGGGTTCTTGATGTGGATTCGTTGCAGGTACACGTTGGGTCGGCTACGGTGTGCGATGAACTCCTCCCGGATGGAGACGCAGTCACGGGCGGACTGCGCCGCGACCGGCGAGGCGCACCGGACCGAGAGCACGGCTCCCTTCCGGAACCACAGCATGTTAGCCCGAGCCTCGGCCCGCTCCCCCACCAGATGAACGCTGACTCTTGGTGAGTGGTCGGCCTGATGTACCGGAGCTGAGCCGGGCTGTAGAGACGACGACACCCACAACTTGTTCGCGTCTATATCGATGAGAATATGGCCATTCCCCGAGACGAAAGGCGTGTCTAGCGGCTCCTCGGGTGTGCTGTAGATCCCCTCTCCTCGCTCCACTATAGACCTCCACCTGTGGATCTCACTCTGGAGGCACTCCCCTGCCGCGCCTCCGGGAACAGCCGAACCGCCCAGGAACCTCCACCTGCGCTCTGCCCTCAGGTACCAGTAGAAGATGAGGAAGAAGAGAAGCCCGATGAGGACCCTCCGTGCCCAACTGCTAGACAACAAGCCTGGGAGCCCCTTCAGTCTCTGCTGCAGCCACATTTTATGTTTAAATAACGGAAGCCCAAATGCGATTCTGCGTGTCAACACGACACCCAGGGTACTTGCGGGTCACTTTAAAGTCTTGCATTCACTTCAGGTGTCGGATTCTATTCGGGAAGCTACATTTATGGCGTTAGCCCAAGTTCAGTTGTGAAGTTCCAACAGGCAGAGATGCATCTAAAGTGCTGCATTAACTTCAATGGTCAGTTTCCTCTGCTGAAAGAAAGCAGAAGGTGTTCCATTCAGTTTAGTTTTCAGGCTCCACCAGGAAGGATAGCTTAGCTAAGTAGCTAGCGCTGAAAAAAAAACTGTGTGAATTATTTGCCGCATCGTTTTAACGCTGATTCTTCGCCAACTCTGCATTAAGGTTATCAAGATATCGCGTCCAAAATTATTTAGATGTATTTGTTTTTCAACCCGAAAATAAATCACCTGACGTGGTATTGGATTCCGACTGTTGACGCTTCTGGAGGTGTCTTCTTCTTCTTCTTCTTTCCGGTAACAGTTTTAGTGTAGTACCGCCACCAACTGGAAGCAATAATAACAACAGGTTGCTTTACGCCATAAGGTTAGATAACTGCATCATACATTTTTCTTCTAATGGAGTAATAGTATTTTGAAGTAATGCTTGTCTCATTCGAGTACCTGGCTAATCTACTTACCTCCAGTTACTTCACTGAATGAATTATGTTTAAACCATAAATGCAGAAAACACACCGTTGACGTTAAAGTGAGACTTCTTGTATGTATTGCTCTAATGTTATTCTCTATTGGCTGAGGGTGCTGTGCTTTTAGGTCAAGTGAATATACAGTGAACAGTATATACTGGCACTGGATTTAGTTTGCGCTGTTTCCACATACATTACCTACTGTAAGTATTGATTTCAAAAGCTTTATGTTGGGAATAAATAGGTTTGGACGTGTTTTTATTTTGCTTGAATTTGTCATTTTGAAACAATATGTATTTTAACTCATTCTTTATTTTGTGTTTTTAAATATCATAATTTGCACCTAACTTTATAATTTTGTCTGTCTGATAACATTATATTGTACAAATGAAACAGATGTTATCATCAAAAGTTATTCAGTACTTGAGGAGCCTTTTCACCAAATACTTCTCTTTACTTGATTAATGTTTTGGAACACTACATTTTATTCTACTTCAGTAAAAGATATTGTAGTAATGCAACTCTTACTTCAGTATAATCTGGACACTCGCCACCATCTCTTCGTTGCAGAATCTGTTTATAGATAGAGGTATGGCAACATTGCAGCAACACACCTGAATCAAATAGATGAATTATATCCCCTGCTTGCAGACAAGCTCTAAAAAGACCTATCTGATTCACACGTGTTCTTTTTCTACTTGTTCTTGATTAATCGTGGGCGGTGGGCAATGGTAAGGTGAATTAATGCCACAAACTGGAATGAAGTGTGGATACAAAATTATTACACTAATATAATGTAGATATAGATATATCTATATCTATATCTATATAGATATAGATATATTTATATATCTATATATATATACACATGCCTTTAGAGCACGCTGTTTCCCCACTAGTGACCCTGGAGGTCAACAGAAACAAGAAGTAGTACTGTTTTGAGTGCATGCATTTCATCAGCTTGCGATTTGAAGGTGGTTAAAGCTTACAAAGGTTAATGTATATCCATCACAACTCTTGTCCAAAAATAGTTCAGTGAAATAATTTCTTTAATCACAAAAACACAGACATTCCACGTCCCTAGAGCCAGTCTAAGCATCCGAAAATCGGGTCGCTGAAATCTCCACCTTAGTCCACTGCCCGATCCTCTTTGCACCGGTCCCTCAATGTTTCCCCCTGCAGGTGGTGGGTCCACTGGAGGATGGTTTCGCGTCTCTCGTTCAGGCTTCGCCCGATCAGGTCCCGTCAGGAGCAACCCGGCCACCAGGCACTCTCCAACGAGTCCTGACCCCAGGCCTGGCTCCAGGGTAGGACCCTGGTTCCACTGTACCGGGCGACGTCACGTGCCTCGATATGGTAGTCCTCATGAAGGCGTCTTGAACCGCTCCTGAGCCTGAGCTTGTGCGGGAGGTCGAGAGATATCGGCAACAAATAGTCGGGCTCACCTCTACACACAGCGTGGGCTCTGGAATCCAGCTCCTTGAGAGAGGTTGGACTCTCTTCTACTCTTGAGTGGCCCATCGGCAGGCTGACGTGGACTTGCTTATTGCCCCTCAGCTCAGCCATCTCGTGTTGGGGTTTACCCTGGTGAACGAGAGGGTCGCATCCCTGTGCCTTCGGGTAGGGGACAGGTCTCTGACTGTCGTTTCGGCCTATGGGCCGAGTGGTAGTGCAGAGCACCCGGCCTTCTTAGCATTCTTGACCCACTGTCATGGGTACTGCATAGTGCCCCTCTTGGGGACTTTGTTATTCTGCTGTGGGACTTCAACGCCCATGTGGGAAACGACAGTGACACCTGGAGAGGCGTGATAGGGAGGAATGGCCTCCCCGATCTGAATCCGAGTGGTGTTTCATTATTGGACATCTGTGCTAGTCACGGATTGTGAAGACCATGTTCAAGCATAAGGGTCTTCATCACTGCACTTGGCACCAGGACACCCTAGGCAGGAGGTCGATGATCGACTTTGTTGTCGTGTCTTCAGACCTTCTGCCGTATGTCTTGGACACTTGGGTGAAGAAAGGGGTTGAGCTGTCCGCTGATCATCACCTGGTGGTGAGTTGGATCTGCTGGAGAAGGAGAAAGCCGGACAGACTTGGCAGGCCCAAGCGTATAGTGAGGGTCTGCTGGGAACGTCTGGCGGAGCCCTCAGCCAAGGATGTATTCAACTCCCACCACCGGGAGAGCTTTGACCAGATTCCGGGGGAGGTTGGAGACATAGAGTCCGAGTGGGGGTGGGGAGCTGCTGACCTTGACTGGGGACATTATCGGGCTGTGGAAGGAGTACTTCGAGGATCTCCTCAATCCTACTGTCATGCAGTCCCTGGTGGAAGCAGGGAGTGGGGACTCGGGGTTGGACTCTTTCATCACCCAGGCTGAAGTCACCGAGGTGGTTAAAAAGCTCCATGTGGCGGGACTTCAGGGTGGATGAGATCCGCGCTGAATACCTCAAGTCTCTGAATGTTGTGGGGGACGCACCTCTTCAACATTACGTGGCGGTCGGGGACAGTGCCTCTGGATTGGCAGACCGGGGTGGTGGTCCCCCTTCACAAGTAGGGGGACTGGAGGGTGTGTTCCAACTATAGGGGGATCACACTCCTCAGCCTCCCTGGTAAGGCCTATCTATGCCAGGGTATTGGAGAGGAGAGTCCAGCCGATAGTCGAACCTCGGCTACAGTAGGAGCAGTGTGGTTGTCCCGGCTGTGGAACACTTGACCAGTTCTACACCCTCTACAGGGTACTCGAGGGTTCATGGGAGTTTGCACAACCGGTCCACATGTGTCTGGGGTCTGGGGCTCTTTATCAGGGGCCATCCTGTCTCTGTACAAGTGGAGCAGAAGTTTGGTCCGCATTCCTGGCACTAAGTCGGACATGTACCCGGTGTCATGATTTGAGGGTGTTTGGGTTTTTGTTTGGGTTTTCTTTATTCTTATTCCCAGTCTGTGTTTTGGATCCTGTTTCGGTTTATTATTTTCCCTGGTTTTGCTTTGGTTTTTGATTATTGTTTTCTAGTTTAGGTTCTGTACGTTTTCTCCCGATTTGTTTGTATTATTGGATTTCTGTTTGCTCCAGTAACGTTTTGTCCTGCCTCTGTCTGCCATAGCAATCAGCTTTATTCTGTCCACCTGCATCATGCAATCAGTCATTTCATTTCATCTGTACCATGCTCCATATATACACTATCATTCTGTTTACTCATCACGGAAACATCACTTCTCTTTGTCATCCATGCCTGTAATTGTTTTCTTCCTCCACCTTGGAGTGATTTGCTTTGCTTTGCTTAAAATAAACCATCTTTACTTACGGTTATGATGCCTGTCCCGTCAGCATTCTGGGGTCCTCCACCATGCTACTCCTGAAACCCGGAGGGCCGGAGGGAGTCTGGTTTGGGAACCAGTGGATTTCGTCTCTTCTTTTTGCAGATGACGTGGTCCTGCTGGCCCCCTATAGCCAAGACCTACAGCATGCACTGGGGCTGTTTGCAGCCGAGTGTGAAGCGGCTGGGATGAAAATCAGCTCCTCCAAGTCCGAGGCCATGGTTCTCGACCGGAAAAGGGTGGCTTGTCCTCTTCAGGTTGGAGGGGAGTTCTTGCCTCAAGTGGATGAGTTTCTTGGGGTCTTGTTCATGAGTGAGGGGAGAATGGAGCGGCAGATCGGCAGACAGATCGGTGCGGCTGCCGCAGTAATGGGGATGCTGTGCTGGTCCATTGTGGTAAAGAGAGAGCTGAGACAAAAAGCAAAGCTCTCGATTTATCGGTCGGTCTATGTTTCTACCCTCACCTATGGCTATGAACTTTGGGTCATGACAGAAAGAACGAGATCCCGGATACAAGCGGCTAGAACGAGCTTCCTCCGTAGCGTGTCTGGGCACTCCCTTAGAGATAGGGTGAGGAGCTCGGCCATTCGGGAGGGGCTCGGAGTAGAGCCGCTGTTCCTCCACATCGAGAGGAGCCGGTTGCGGTGGCTCGGGCATCTATTCCAGGTGCCTCCTGGATGCCCCCCTCGGGAGGCGTTGCAGGCACGTTCCACTGGGAGGAGTCCCAGGGGACGACCCAGGACACGCTGGAGGGACTATGTCTCTCGGCTGGCCTGGGAATGCCTTGGGCTCCCCCTGGAGGAGTTGGAGGAGGTTTCTGGGGAGAGGGACGTCTGGGTGTCTCTGCTGAGTCTGCTGAGTCTGCTGCCCCTGCGTCCCGGTTCCGGATAAAGCAGAAAACGACGAGTACAAGTACAAAAACACAGAAAATGGATTGTTAGCTGCAAATGATGTAAGGATGCGTTTGACAATTTTAGATCTGTTGAGAGAGAATGGTTGCATGTGTCCCTGCCAGATAATGCATCCTAGAGAAGATATGAGTTCCTGCTTTAAATCTTTTGTTTTATTTACAGAGATTTGTTTGTAATGCACATAGTTAAAGTATGTTTATTTTCTAATTGTAGTATTTCACTACATCCGTGAACAGTTGGTTTTACTTGTCAGGTCTGAGCTAATTGTGGCTGAGTTTGTGAGTATTTTCACTATATAAAAAAAAAACATATTTAGTCTTGAGCACTGAATGTCTCATGTAAGCTCAACTCATGTGGTTTATTAATTTTGCTTATGTGTTTGCGTACAGGGGCCACTGCAGTTGTTTATGCTCTTTATATTTTATAGTTTTGTTTATGCACTTTAGTTAATGCATTTCCAAGCAGAAACGTTTATACATGTGTAGTTCATAGATTTTGGGCTTGCCTGCTCAGAATGTTTGTGTCACCCATTTTGTTTTATCTAAATGTTGAGCGGTTGCTACCACTCAATATTTATTTCGATTTAAAACCTTACTGTATGCACTCCAAGTTTTATTAAACGTTGTTTCACAGTTGTGTAGCAGCCTGGGAATAAAGATCCCAAAATATGTTCTTTGTCTGGTCTTCCCCTAATTTTACCAGTTCACATTTTGGTCCCAGGAGTGGGGTCTAATTGGAGTTGCACAGTTAAAAGTTATCAAAGACCATAAACAACTGTGGTGGTGAAGTGTGGATCTGGGCTGTAGAGAATCTACGGTGGAGCTGCATGCTTGGTGAGGCTGCTGTGAGCGCAGGACCCTAAGACTACAGTTCTGACAACACCTTGGTACAGAGGGAGACCATCCTGTTGTGAGGAACATCGGAGCATCCAGATTCTCCAGATTCAAAGGTTGACTGTTTTATATCACTCAAGTCAAGTCTACACAAATACACCTCACCATGTCAAATAGTGAACATGGGGCTAGCTCAGGCAAAGGAATGGATACAGTTGAGCTGTTGCAAGCTAAGCTTTGTGAATTGAATAAGAAACGTGACAAAGCTATGGACACAATACTTGCCATGAACAATCAGTCATATGTATATGTGCCGAGAGAGCATCAGATCTTGCCCTTCAGTGGTGACCCGGAAAAAGATGGTCGCTCTGTCGATGAGTTCATCGAGAAGGTAGAACGTGTTATAAGGGCAAGATATTAGACTCCAGAGGATAATGTGGATTTTATTTTGTCTCTTCTAAAAGGACCTGCACTACAAGAAGTCAGGTTGTGTATGGACGAAGAACCAATAGAACCTAGGGAGGTGTTTGCTTTGCTAAGAGAGGCATTCGCAGAGAAACATACTGTTAGGCAGCAGGCCATTTACAGTTGACATTAAAGGGAGGGAGACGGGTCACAAGAATATTCACATGCATTCTCTCAGATCCTGTGGTTAGCATTAAAGCAACAACCATATCTTTTAGGTGATGCCAAAACTGTAACATGAGTCCAGTTTGTTGAGGGTATAAGAGATCAATCACTTAGAAGGCTGTTGTGTAAGATGATTAGAGACAAGCCTCAGTGCACTCTGCTAGATGTACGTGAAGAGGCTATTGCTTGGTCACTCCAAAGCACCCCTGTAAATACAAAGCTTGTTAAAAACAGAAAAGTAGTGTGTGACAGAAACACAGAACAAGCTTCTGCTGGTGCAAGCCCGAGAAGCAGAAACCCACAATAGACGACATTGTAAAGGTTGTATCTGAACAGACTAGGGTTATTGGAGAGTTGACAATGGCACTGAAAGAGAATATAGCTCTTAAAGCCAATCCCATCCAAGATAGGGATGGGAAAACTAGGTCCGGACCTTAATATACAGCAAATGGAAGACCTATCTGTTTCAAATGTCAAGGAGTGGGTCACATTGCAAAAACTTGTAGTCTGTACAAAACAGAAAGTCAACCAACAACCTTGGGATCGTTTCAGGGAAACTAGCTTCCTCAGATGTTACAAGCCGGGCAATCTGAGGCGAAACCAAAGGATCTGGGATGCTAAATAGGGAACAGTTTCTCTAGTATGCAGTTGGTTAATGTTTTAAAGTCACTGTTCAAGTCAGTGGGGTTTGAGTGAAATGTTTTTTAGACACAGGGAGACAAGTTGGAACCATTTTACCATACTTTTTTCAGAGAAAGTTTATTAGGTAAGGAAGAAGATGTAGTTTCTGCTGCCTGTTGGCTGAAGCTGACTGGAGCAAACTATTTGCCAATTCCCTACATGTATATTGAGTTGGAGGTAAAAACTATGGGTTAAACCATTTCTAATTGTGGATTTTTGATAGTCAAAGACCCTGTTTCAGAGGGATTGCATTCTAGAGGTGCAGATTTGAAACATTCATGCCACATTGAATGGACAGCTTGATCCAGATTGGAGAGAAGCATTTCAAAGAGCAGTGACATGTGAGTTAACAGACAGAACAAGCACAGCCAGAATTTCGGCTAAAGGTGTAGTCTATGTACCTGTGTGGTTAGTAGCAACAGTTTTTGCCAAAAGAGTTAAGAAAAGCTCGGACACCAACACATCTCTGTTGTAGGAGCCAGCATAGACACAATTACCTAGTGGTCTGGTTCTGTTGCCCACTTTAGTGGAATAGAGCAAGGCTTTGTTTCCAGTGCAGGTGGTAAACTTCTCACAGTAAGATGTGTGGATGTGTCCTAAAACGAGGCTTGGTATTGTGTCTCCATGATAGATAGACAGACAAAAAAATACAGATTTGGAGTCAGTGTTGCGCCACCTTCACATACAAGGTGGTACTGAGGAGGAGAAGGCAAAGCTGGCTGAACTTTTGGTGAAGTAAAGTTATGTGTTTGCTTTCCAGGGTGAGGACTTGGGTGACACTGACAAAGTTAAGCATGAAATTCACTTATCTGATGATACACCTGTAGCCCAACCATTCCGTCGAATGCCTCCTATACTATACAGTGAAGTTAAAGAGCACATTGCTAAGCTTCTGATGAAGGAAGTTATTCATGAAAGAGCAAGTGCCTATGCTTCTCCTGTGGTTTTGGACTGTGTGTTCATTACAGAAAGTTAAATGCAAAGACTCGCCAGGATGCTTTACTGCCGCCTTGCATTGAAGAGAGTTTTGATGCCCTGCATGTTGCAAAGTTTTTCTCAACTGTAGACCTTAATGCAAGTGACCATGAGTGTCATGATTATGGAAATCATGTTGGTTTACTTGGATGATATTTTGGTGTACTCACAGTCCTTTTAGGGCCATCTGGAGAGACTCGAGCTGGTACTGCAGCATCTGTAGGATTTTCTCAGATAGCAGGCCCACTACATGACGTGGTAAATGCATGCCTTAAACAGTCCAGTACATGTGGCTAGAAACAGCAGATTGGACAATTGTAGACAGAGGAGTGTCAAGAAGCATTTGAATTCCTAAAAAGTAGACTCACCAGTTCTCCATTGCTGGGCTATGCTAATTTCTCTTTGCCTTTTGTCTTAAAGACAGATGCCAGTAGTTTAGGACTAGGTGCAGTCCTTTACCAGCAACAGGCAGGACATCTTGAAGCCTGCTTTAGATGGCCGAGAGAATGTTCTGATAGTAACAGATGTGTTTACCAAGTTCACTCAAGCATTTCCTACACATGATCAAAAGGCTGAGACTACTGCAAAAATCATCCTAAGAGAATAGTTTGTGAAATATGGGGTGCCAGAGAGGCTGCATTCTGACCAGGGCAGAAACTTGGAGAGTGAGGTACTGTAATTTCGGAACTGTGTAAGATGAATAGTGTAAAGAAAACTCACATTTCTCCCCATCATCCCCAGGTTGAATGCACAGTGTGAAAGATTCAACAGGATGCTCCATGACCTTCTGCGCTCTCTGCCACCACAGAGGAAGCGTCGCTAGCCTGAATACCTGCCAGAGCTGGTCTATGCTTACAACGTAACTACCCATGCCACTACTGGTTATTCTCAATATAATCTACTTTTTGGGGTACATCCAAGACTCCCCATTGATGTTTTGCTATGTACAGATAAGTTGCCAGAAACAAAAGGTGACTGGTTGGATGTGCACCAGGAATGCCTTCGTGAAGCTCATTTTCGTGCTAAAGAACACACAAAGCAGAAATCACCAGACAGACTTGCACTTGAGAATTGCAAGGTATATTGTCCTTCAGTAAATGTGGGTAAATTAGTGTACCTTCGACATAGACCACAGGGACGGAATAAAATCCAAGATGCTTGGAGGCCTGTTAATCACAGGATGGTCGACATACAGAGAACAACTTATAGTGTCGTACCAGCAGAAGGGGGGCCAGTAAAGAGGATTCATAGGGTTGATCTCAGGCCTTGTGTAACTCCTGTTCCTGTTCCTCGTCAGAGGGATATTGTTTTTTCTTCAAACGTAAGCATTCAGATTCCAGCAGTTACTTTTAAAATCAGTACCGATCCTGAGTATGTGGTGCATATGTATTTTTTATAATTTTTTGTATGTCTTCTCCACACCTGTTTATTTTATCATAATAAGAGAAAAGTCTTAATTAGATTAGATTCATTTTTATTGTTTTTCCCTTGTTAGTCTTTTACTAAAAAATATTGAATGTTTTCTAATAGAAGATTTCAGAAATTCCAATTTTTGCTCTGAAGTTGAAGGCAGGTCATCATCTTTTATATTCAACATGATTTTTTACATACATTTCACAAAACTTATCCTCATTTTTAACAGTTTTTTTTAACTTTACATATGTTATTCTTTCAATTTATGATACAGTGATACGTTAGAGGGCTACTGGAAATCTGAGCACTACAGTCGTATTTTGCTATTGATATTAATCAGTAATCTTTTCAAGATTCAAGAGACTTTATTGTCATTATATCACCATAATGAAATTTAGAGACCCGGCACAAAAGATACACATGTAGGTTATAGACGCTTACAAAATTATAAAACACGTATAGAAAAAGTGAACGTAAGTGCATGGAATGTGGCATGTCGTATTTAGTATTAACATAAAGTGCAGCTTGTGCTGAAACAGTCTATGATGGGCTGGTGGTTTGTTTGATTGGCAGCAGGGATGTTTAGAGTCTGCCTGAAGGGGGGACAGTTGCCTTCACTGCTGTGGGAAAGAAACTGTTTCTGAGTCTATTTGTTTTTGATGGGATGTTCCTAAATCGCTTTCTTGTCAGAAGTGGGACAAACAGAGCATTGCCCGAGGTGGTGTGGTCTGTAGCAATGTGTCTGGCCCTTTTCTGGACTCGTGCAGCATAAATCGAGTCCAGATCTAGTAGACGACATCCCATTATCCCCTATGCTGTCCTCACCACCCATGCTAAGTCCTTTCTCTCCTGTGCTTTGCAGCTCTTATACCATACTGTCATACAGAGGCACAGGTTGCTTTCAATTGTAGCCCTGCAAAAGTTTGTGAGCAGCTGAGTAGAGAGACCAGTACATTTCAGCTTTCTGAGAAAAAAGAGCCGTTGTAGATTTTGTTTGTCTAAATTGTCTTTGATCCTTGTTTTGTTCTCTCCAGATATCAATGAGCATGTTTTGGTTCATAAACTCTACTATTATCTGATTTGGATGACATGATTGTGTCTAGTAGGCCATCCATCTAACCGTTCATCTGAAGTTAAGTTAAAATCACCTTCCATTAGTATGTGATCTGTTGAGTATTTGATTTCAAATTCCTTGACGTTCGTAATACGAGACATAAGATTCTTATTTTTTTGTTCATTGTTTTTGTGGAGGTTCCTCCAGCTATTTTTCAGTGTTAGTATTAATTTATTAATTCATTCGTTCATTCATTCAATCGTCTTCTATACCGCTTATTCCATAGTGGGTCACGGGGGAGCTGGTGCCTGTCTCCAGCAGTCTACGGGTAAGAGGCAGGGTACACCCTGGACAGGTCGCCAATCCATCGCAGGGCAACACAGAGACATGCAGGACAAACAACCATGCACTCACTCATTCAGACCTAAGGGCAATTTAGAGAGACCAATTAAACTAACAGTCATGTTTTTGGACTGTGGGAGAATGCTGAACCACCCGGTGAAAACCCAGGTATGGACGGGGGAGAACATGCAAACTCCATGCAGAAAGACCCCCGGCTGGGAGTCGAACCCAGGACCTTCTTGCTGCAAGGCAACTGCACCACCGTGCAGCCTAGTATTAATTTATCTATAGTTTTATTCTCACCAGCACAGCTGATTATGATTTCACTTTATTTGTAATATTACTTTAGAACAGTTTGTTTGCTAATATGGGTGCACAGATTTGGTAAATAACTGTTATTATATGTGTGGATTATTAACTGTCTATTCATTTTTGCTCAGTTTTAAAGAATTGTCTGGAGGAGAGGACATTTTATGATGCAACACCAGGAAGTGGAGGAATTCATCAGTCTGGTGGAAGCAGGGGCCTTAAATTTGTAGAAGCTGCCAAAGGTCTCTAAAACATTTTGTGTTTGTTCTTTTTTGTAGTTTCAACAGTTGTCTTGTAGTTATAATTGTTGGCTTGAATAAGTTCCCTAGATATATCTACAGTTTTTCTTAGAGCCTAGCCTTGGTGTATATATTCCAGTTAAGAGAGTTTTTGTTTGTTGCCTTTTGTTATGTTTGTCTTAGTTGACATTTCATTTTGGGCCATTTCTCTAGATTCTTGAAATATTTCATTTTCCATGGGCAATTTTTGGCGAAAAATTAAACAGAGAATATTTTTTATACCTTTGTCCTTGTGCCTCCTGCATGGTCCCTGACAGTTCTACCCATAACTACTGATTCATATCAGAGGAACATCCTCAGTTTTAATATTACATGCTATTCAATGTCCATCAGCATCCGTTAATATTTCTCCCTGACAGTGATTAAAACATAAAGCCTTACCTGTGGATCGATTTGACCCGTCACTATAGATAACATTGTTTCCCCATTGCTGAGACCAGAACCTTTCATCTAACTTGTCAGTAATTGTCTCTTAAAGAAAAATGCAACTAGATTTTTGCCCTTTACAATAAAGAAAAATAGCTTTTCGCTGATTGAGTCTGTCAGGCCCTTACATTTAATAAAGAAAAGGAAACATTTGTTTTAAGCTGGGAGATTTAACACATAAACAATAAACGTAACTATTTAGACACTATAAAGGAAATTAGCTGTTACTAAGGAGGTGGAGCAACTAATAATGAGTGCCTGATAATCAACTATACTCCACTAAGGAGTAGCATATTTAACTTGCCTCAATGAATCACATCATAATAAAGATTCTGTAGGGCTACCACAATTTTTATACCGCAATACTATGAACCAAACAGAAAATATGTTTAGTGCTTTAATAAGACTCAACCACTCATTAAAATATTTTAGGAACAACCTTTGTTTTATTATTATGATAAAAAAAGTGCTTAAGCAACAACAATACAAAGTTGTGATGGCTATTTAACTTGTAATTCATCCCTTCCCATTTACAATGTTACTTACACAACCAATGAATGTCAGAGATCTGCTCTGTGGTTCCGTGTTGTGTTTTCCTGTTTTCCTGAAGCTGCAGGTTTTCGTGAGGGTGGGGCTGAGTAGCTCATGCAGCAAAACTGCATTCCATCTGAGCTCAAGAGCATAAAAGGAGCTGGTTGCTAATCAGATGGCGCCTGAGTGTCATCATTTGTGGTACCTCTAGCCTCCATGCTCAAATGTTGGTTTAGAATCTTGTTTACAAGTTTCCTAGTTAACTTCCTGCTGTTGTCTATTCCTCGAAGGTACCTCCATGCTCCTGCCTGGTTAGTTTTCTAAGACGCCTTCTGAATGACCTCTCTCACGCTGATCAGAACAAAGGACTAGTTTCCTCTGGCTCACTCAAGAACAAACCCTGTCCGCCCTCCAAAGTAAGATCACCTGTTAACGCTCACAGAACCAACTGAAAGACCTCTCTCCTATACAGGATGCTATTCCTGCAACAGTTAGAATCAGAATCAGAATCAGCTTTATTGCCAAGTTTGTACATACAGTACAAACAAGGAATTTGACTCCGGTATACTTTGCTCTCTGGGTTTTTAAACATATTTTAAATATATTTATGCATATATCTGTATGTCCTTAAACATACATACAGGGGTTGGACAATGAAACTGAAACACCTGGTTTTAGACCACAATAATTTATTAGTATGGTATAGGGCCTCCTTTTGTGGCCAATACAGCGTCAATTCTTCTTGGGAATGACAGATACAAGTCCTGCACAGTGGTCAGAGGGAATTTAAGCCATTCTTCTTGCAGGATAGTGGCCAGGTCACTACGTGATACTGGTGGAGGAAAACGTTTCCTGACTCGCTCCTCCAAAACACCCCAAAGTGGCTCAATAATATTTAGATCTGGTGACTGTGCAGGCCATGGGAGATGTTCAACTTCACTTTCATGTTCATCAAACCAATCTTTCACCAGTCTTGCTGTGTGTATTGGTGCATTGTCATCCTGATACACGGCACCGCCTTCAGGATACAATGTTTGAACCATTGGATGCACATGGTCCTCAAGAATGGTTCGGTAGTCCTTGGCAGTGACGCGCCCATCTAGCACAAGTATTGGGCCAAGGGAATGCCATGATATGGCAGCCCAAACCATCACTGATCCACCCCCATGCTTCACTCTGGGCATGCAACAGTCTGGGTGGTACGCTTCTTTGGGGCTTCTCCACACTGTAACTCTCTTGGATGTGGGGAAAACAGTACAGGTGGACTCATCAGAGAACAATACATGTTTCACATTGTCCACAGCCCAAGATTTGCGCTCCTTGCACCATTGAAACCGATGTTTGGCATTGGCGTGAGTGACCAAAGGTTTGGCTATAGCAGCCCGGCCGTGTATATTGACCCTGTGGAGTTCCCGACGGACAGTTCTGGTGGAAACAGGAGAGTTGAGGTGCACATTTAATTCTGATCTATGATCCATGATTTGGGCAACCGTGGTTTTATGTTTTTTGGATACAATCCGGGTTAGCACCCGAACATCCCTTTCAGACAGCTTCCTCTTGCGTCCACAGTTAATCCTGTTGGATGTGTTTTGTCCTTCTTGGTGCTATACTGACATTACCCTGGATACCGTGGCTCTTGATACATCACAAAGACTTGCTGTCTTGGTCACAGATGCACCAGCAAGATGTGCACCAACAATTTGTCCTCTTTTGAACTCTGGTATGTCACCCATAGTGTTGTGTGCATTTCAATATTTTGAGCAAAACTGTGCTCTTACCCTGCTAATTGAAGCTTCAAACTCTGCTCTTACTGGTGCAATGTGCAATCAATGAAGACTGGCTACCAGGCTGGTCCAATTTAGCCATGAAACCTCCCACACTAAAATGACAGGTGTTTCAGTTTCTTTGTCTAACCCCTGTATATACAAAGGTGCAATTGCAACTTCAGTATGCAGTTGTTTGGTACTCTATTAAATGTTTATCAGAGAAACAGCCTGGGGGAAGAAACTGTCTCTGTGGCGGCTGGTTTTAGTAAACAGTGCTCTGTAGCGACGGCCTGAAGGTAAAACTCTAAACAGTTTATGTGCAGGGTGTGTGGGGTCTGCAGAGATTTTAGCAGCTCTTTTCCTGAGCCCAGACCTGTATAAGTCCTGGATAGAGGGAAGGTCAGACCTGATTATTCTCTCTGCAGACCTGATTATTCGTTGTAGTCTGGACCTGTCCTGTTTTGTGGATGAGCCAAACCACACTGAGATTGATGAAGACCGGACAGACTGAATGATGGCAGTGTAGAAGATCACCAGTAGCTCCTGTGGAAGGTTGAACTTCTTGAGTTGCCTCAGGAAGTACAGTCTCTGCTGGGCCTTTTTCCGAACTGTGTCTATGTGTGAAGACCATCTCAGGTCCTCAGAGATGGTGGTTCCTAGGAACCTGAAGTGGTCCACAGCTGACACTGTGTTGTTGAGGAATGAGTTAGCCTCATTCTTTAGTCTACCTTCACTCTCCTTTAAGACTTTGCTCCACTCACCTGATCTCCCCTCTCCTCACAGTGAGTCTCTTACCATGAACCCTAGAACTTCCCATGACTGGATCATTCAGTTTCAGTAAATCGTTAAAACTGTTTAAGTCTCCCTGTGATTCCCTGCATGTGGGTCAGAAGTATACCTTATATTATGACATACTACTTAGGCCAATCAGACCCAGCAGGAGATCTCAGGGAACTTCTGGAAAATCAAACCAGGCAGATTTACACTCATGAATCCGTTCTGAGAACCTTGGTGCAACAACAGAGTACTACAAATCAATTTTTGAAACAACTGTCTTCCTCTCTGCTGACCATTCAAAAGAATCCATCTCCCCCTTCCCTCGTTAATTCTCACAATGGTCCCTCACAGGTGCAGTCCGTTCCAGCCACCTTCCGTGACGTCAGTTCATCCACAACCGAACTGTTAATTGGTGAAGTTAGTAGCTGCTGGGGTTTCCTTCTCCAATGCACCCTTGGTATTTAATTGCTGCCCTCACTCCTTTCCCACTGATGAAACAAAGATTTCTTTCATAATTGGAGTGTTTCGTGAAAAGGCATTAAAGTGGGCTGAAGACAGGTTCAAAAATTACCCCAGATTTGAATGCTTATTTCAGGAATTTATCCAGGAATTTAAGGAAACCTTTGACTACTCCCCCAGTGATACTGAACTTTCCAGAAGGTTATGGAAGTTAAAACCAGGATGACAGAGTTGCTGATTTCTTTATCGAGTTTCGCACCAGCGGAGATTTGAAGCTAATGCATGCCTATTGTGGACCTGCATTTTAAAGCAGCTTGTCCCGTGCGGCCAAAAGGCTGGATTCTTCAGTGAGTTCGGAGAAGCTGGCAGACCATACCAAGTCACCCCGACTCACACTTCCCGCCCCATTCATTATAAACAAGTTTATTTCTTTAAATGGCCTCATTGAATCTGACTGTGAGCAAAACATAATGGATTCTTCTCTGACCACTAAGTAAGGTATTAAGGTAGTTCCCCTTCCTACGCACATCCATGTCATCGCCCTTGATGGAAATCAACGTCCTCAAATCACTCAACAAACCATTCCTATGTTCAATTCAATTCAATTCAGTTTTATTTATATAGCGCCAATTCACAACACATATTGTCTCAAGGCACTTCACAAATGTCTGGTACATACATTCCAATTAGTCCTAAACATTGAACAGTGCAGTCAGAATTAGTTATTTATTCAAATTGGATAAAAAGTTTTTCTATCTAAGGAAACCCAGCAGATTCCATCCAGTCAGTGACTTGCAGCATTCCCTCCTCCCGGATGAGCATGTAGAGACAGTGGACAGTCACTGGCGTTGACTTTGCAGCAATCCCTCATACTGAGCATGCATGTAGCGACAGTGGAGAGGAAAAACTCCCTTTTAACAGGAAGAAACCTCCAGCAGAACCAGGCTCAGTGTGAGCGGCCATCTGCCACGACCGACTGGGGGTTAGAGAAAACAGAGCAGAGACACAAAGAGAACAAAGAAGCACTGATCCAGGAGTACTTTCTATGGGAAGGAAAAGTAAATGTTAATGGATGTAGCTCCTTTATTCGTTTCACCTAGAAAGAAAGAACAGATAAACTCTGAGCCAGTTTTCAAGTTTAGAGTCTGAAGAGAGCACATAGAGTTAGTTACAGTAAAAGCTCAGTCAGTAGCTACAGGGGTTGGACAATGAAACTGAAACACCTGGTTTTAGACCACAATAATTTATTAGTATGTGTAGGGCCCTCCTTTTGCGGCCAATACAGCGTCAATTCGTCTTGGGAATGACATATACAAGTCCTGCACAGTGGTCAGAGGGATTTTAAGCCATTCTTCTTGCAGGATAGTGGCCAGGTCACTATGTGATACTGGTGGAGGAAAACGTTTCCTGACTCACTCCTCCATAACACCCCAAAGTGGCTCAATAATATTTAGATCTGGTGACTGTGCAGGCCATGAGAGATGTTCAACTTCACTTTCACGTTCATCAAACCAATCTTTCACCAGTCTTGCTGTGTGTATTGGTGCATTGTCATCCTGTTACACGGCACCGCCTTCAGGATACAATGTTTGAACCATTGGATGCACATGGTCCTCAAGAATGGTTCGGTAGTCCTTGGCAGTGACGCGCCCATCTAGCACAAGTATTGGGCCAAGGGAATGCCATGATATGGCAGCCCAAACCATCACTGATCCACCCCCATGCTTCACTCTGGGCATGTAACAGTCTGGGTGGTACGCTTCTTTGGGGCTTCTCCACACCGTAACTCTCCCAGATGTGGGGAAAACAGTAAAGGTGGACTCATCAGAGAACAATACATGTTTCACATTGTCCACAGCCCAGATTTGCGCTCCTTGCACCATTGAAACCGACGTTTGGCATTGGCATGAGTGACCAAAGGTTTGGCTATAGCAGCCCGGCCATGTATTTTGACCCTGTGGAGCTCCCGACGGACAGTTCTGGTGGAAACAGGAGAGTTGAGGTGCATATTTAATTCTGCCGTGATTTGGGCTGCCGTGGTTTTATGTTTTTTGGATACAATCCGGGTTAGCACCCGAACATCCCTTTCAGACAGCTTCCTCTTGCGTCCACAGTTAATCCTGTTGGATGTGGTTCGTCCTTCTTAGTGGTATGCTGACATTACCCTGGATACCGTGGCTCTTGATACATTACAAAGACTTGCTGTCTTGGTCACAGATGCGCCAGCAAGATGTGCACCAACAATTTGTCCTCTTTGAACTCTGGTATTTCACCCATAATGTTGTGTGCATTTCAATATTTTGTGCAAAACTGTGCTCTTACCCTGCTAATTGAACCTTCACACTCTGCTCTTACTGGTGCAATGTGCAATCAATGAAGACTGGCTGCCAATTTAGCAATGAAACCTCCCACACTAAAATGACATGTGTTTCAGTTTCATTGTCCAACCCCTGTATGTTTAGGAGAGAGAAAGGGTTAAACACTAAAAGACAGGGCCATGTGGATCATCGGTAGAGGGTGAGCATTAAGTTGTTGCCAGCAGAATCTCGGACGATTCCCCTCTCCAGAAAGGTATCACAGGTAGACACAGAGTCAGGCCAGGTGTAGCTTCTAGGAAGAGAAAAGAGAGAGAACAAAGTTAAAAGCTGAAATAACAGCAAATAATGCAAATTAGGAGAGTAGTGTGAGAATGTAGCGAAAAGGGTGAAAGTGGTCATTATGTCCTCAGTCTAGCAGCAAATATACACAGAAAGTTTCAGTTCAGATTATTTAGGTAAACAGCGCTTATTAAAAACCACAAGGATTGGCATACCTCTCTCTGTCAGACTGATTATAACCATTGGAAAAGAGAAGGGGTCATACAGGTTGCAGAAATGGAGGGTGTGTTTGCACCTCAACCATAACAGAGCCGGTTTAGGCTAAGCCTGACTCCCCCTTACTCCATCCAACAGGGAGGGAGGAAGGCTCTCTCACTGATAAACTAAGCCACTCTAACTATAAGCTTTATCAAAAAGGAAACTTTTAAGCCTAGCCTTAAAAGTAGACAGGGTGTCCGCATCACGGACCAAAACCGGGAGCTGGTTCCACAGGAGAGGAACCTGATAACTAAAGGATCTGTCTCCCATTCTACTTCTAGAGACTCTAGGAACCACCAGTAAACCTGCAGTCTGAGAACGAAGTGCTCTGTTAGGAACGTATGGAACAATCAGATCTCTGATGTATGATGGAGCTAGATAATTAAGGGCTTTATATGTGAGGAGGAGAATTTTAAATTCTATTCTGGATTTAACAGGGAGCCAATGAAGGGAAGCTAAAGTAGGGGAAATATGATCTATCTTTTTAATTTTCATCAGAACTCTTGCTGCAGCATTTTGAATCAGCTGAAGGCTTTTAACTGCATTTTGTGGACATCCTGATAGTAAAGAATTAAAATAGTCCAGTGTTGAGAATTAAAATCATGTACTTTCATGCTATTAGTTCAGTTCGCATGTATAACCATAAAACTGGGACATAACATGTATTGCGAGCCTGAGAGGGAGAAGTCAGAGGTCACAGCAAAAGTCAGGCTGGAACAAGGGTGAAACAGGGGTTAGGAGGTTCTCAGCAGCTGCAAGTAGTAAATGCTGGTTGTATGGGGAGTAAAGTAATAAATGCCAACTTTTGGGCATGGGATAGCTAATAAACTACCCACAAGGGGGGCTTGGCTAATTTACAGCGCCAGACTGCATAATGGGGAGGCTCAGTCTTTGATGTAGATGGTACAAAATGTACTGGCATCTATGAAGAGGCAGATCACTCGGTGACCAGCCGTAGATTTGCTGCTGATTGAGTCTTCTCCCAAAGGCCTTTGGTAAATGTTTCTTTCTTTCTCTGTATCATTCTTTTTGTATGGAATTTGTTTAGGGAATTATTGGACTTATCATTTACCAAATTAAACTTGTGTTAATCTTAATTTCCTGCTCTTCATCTGTTCTTTCTCACGACATCCGGACTGGGGTGTTGAGGGTGCCTTTTATATATGGTGGAATTATTGTACCTCAACACCAGCCTTGAAGTAACAAATGCATGGACTAGTTTTTCAGCATCAATCCTGGACAGGATATTTCTAATTTTGGCAATGTTCCGGAGGTGAAAGAAGGAAATCCTAGAAACCTGTTTAATATGGGATTTAAATGACATGTCCCGGTCAAAAGTAACACCAAGGTTATTTACTTTTTTACCGGAGGTCAATTTAATGCCATCCAGGTTAAGTGATTGACTAAGCAGTTTCTTTTTTAAAGACTCCGGTCCAAAGACGACAACTTCTGTCTGGTCTGAATTTAGAAGCAAAAAATTTAAAGTCATCCAAGTTTTTATGTCTTCAAGACATGCTTGTAGTCTATCTAACTGGTTGGGTTCATCAGGATTTATGGATAAATAAAGCTGAGTATCATCAGCATAACAGTGAAAATTTATCCTATGCTACCTGATAATTTGACCTATTGGAAGCATATATATAGTAAAGAGAATTGGCCCAAGTACTGAACCCTGTGGTACTCCACAATTAATCCTGGAGTTTAAAGATGATTTATCATTTACATGAACAAACTGGAATCTGTCAGACAAATAAGATTTAAACCAGCCTAGCACTGTTCCCCTGATCCCTACAGCATATTCCAGCCTTTTTAAGAGAATATTATGATCGACTGTATCAAATGCAGCACTGAGATCTAAGAGGACAAGTACAGACACAAGTCCATTATCTGAGGCCATAAGAATATCATTAGTGACTTTCAGTAGAGCTGTTTCAGTGCTATGATGAGCTCTGAAATCTGACTGAAACTCTTCAGACAGGTCATTGCCGTGTAAATGCTCACACATTTGATTAGCAACTATTTTCTCAAGAATTTTAGATAAGAATGGAAGATTGGATATAGGTCTGTAATTTTTCAAGTCATCTCGATCAAGCGAAGGTTTCTTAAGTAAAGGTTTAATTACAGCTACCTTAAAAGCCTGTGGTACATATCCATTTACTAAGGATAGATTAATCATATCTAAAATGGGGCTGGTAATCAGAGGGAACACTTCCTTAAATAATTTGGTTGGGATTGGGTCTAACATACAAGTTGAAGGTTTAGATGAAGCTAATATTTCTGATAACTCTGGAAGCTCAACAGGATCAAAACAGTCCAAACACAGATCAGGTTCTACAGTTACTTCCAATGTTGTCTCACTTGTTGAGGATGAAGTAATCATCTTCGGGAGTATGTCAAAGATTTTACTTTTAATAGAATCAATTTATTTAAGAAGAATCCCATAAAGTCATGACTGCTAAGAGCTAAGGGAATGGATGGCTCAACAGAGCTATGACTAAGTTTAGCAACTGTACTAAAGAGAAACCTAGGATTATTCTTGTTGTCTTCTATTAATGATGAGAAATAAATTGTTCTGGTTTGGCAAAGTGTCTTTTTATACAACAGTAGGCTATTTTTCCAGATTAAGTAGGAATCCTCTAGGTGTGTAGAGCACAATTTTCTCTCCAATTTCCTAACATGTAGTGGTTACTTTCAGGTAACCACTGTGATTAGGTTTTCTTCTTTGTTTTCTCTGCTCTGACACCCCCATTGTCCTTTGTTTAAAATGGTTAAAACTACGTAATCCGCATTTAACTGGACTGATTCCAGAGTGGATGCCTGGACCACTAACTGTTTGTCTTCCTGCCTACAGTCTGCTGTGTCTTTCACCAGAGGATGGAAAGGAGGTTGATATCCCAGATGTCTCCGAGGTTCCAGCTGAATATCATGACCTGAAACAAGTCTTCAGTAAATGTAAGGCCCTATCTCTCCCTCCTCAACGATCTTATCACTGCGCCATTGATCATCCTCCAGAAGCACCCCTACCTACCAACAGAGGCAGTACAATCTTTCCAATTCAATTCAATTCAATTCAGTTTATTTATATAGCGCCAATTCACAACACATGTCGTCTCAAGGCACTTCACAAAAGTCAGGTACATGCATTCCAATTAATCTTAATCATTGAACAGTGCAGCCAGATTCTGTTATTTATTCAAATTGGATAAAAAGTTTTTCTATCTAAGGAAAGGAAACCCAGCAGATTGCATCCAGTCAGTGACATGCAGCATTCACTCCTCCCGGATGAACATGTAGAGACAGTAGACAGTCACTGGCGTTGACTTTGCAGCAATCCCTCATACTGAGCATGCATGTAGCGACAGTGTTGAGGAAAAACTCCCTTTTAACAGGAAGAAACCTCCAGCAGAACTAGGCTCAGTGTGAGCGGCCATCTGCCACAACCGACTGGGGGTTAGAGAGAACAGAGCAGAGACACAAAGAGAACAAAGAAGCACTGATCCAGGGAGTACTTTCTATGGGAAGGAAAAGGTAAATGTTAATGGATGTAGCTCCTTTAGTCGTTTCACCTAGAAAGAAGGAACAGATAAACTCTGAGCAATTTTTCAAGTTTAGAGTCTGAAGAGAGCACAGAGAGTTAGTCACAGTAAAAGCTCAGTCAGTAGCTATGTCTAGGAGAGAGAAAGGGTTAAACACTGAAAGACAGGGCCATGTGGATCATCGGTAGAGGGTGAGCATTAAGTTGTTGCCAGCAGAAGCTTGGAGGATTCCCCTCTCCAGAAAGGTGTTACAGGTAGACACAGAGTCAGGCCAGGTGTAGCTTCTAGGAAGAGAAAAGAGAGAGAACAAAGTTAAAAGCTGAGATAACAGCAAAATAATACAAAATGAAAGGTAGCGTGAGAAAGTAGCGAAGAGGGTGAAAGTGGTCATTATGTCCTCTAGCAGCCTAAGCCTATAGCAGCATAACTACAGAGATAGCTCAAGATAACCTAAGCCACTCTAACTATAAGCTTTATCAAAAAGGAAAGTTTTAAATCTAGCCTTAAAAGTAGACAGTTTGTCCATCTAGAGCCCACTGATGGCCATTGTTATACTAAAAACCACAACGATTGGGATACCTCTCTCTGTCAGATTGACCATAACCATTGGAAAAGAGAGGGGGTCATACAGGTAGCAGAAATGGAGGGTGTGTTTGCACCTCAACCGTAACTGAGCCGGTTTAGGCTAAACCTGACTCCCACTTACTCCATCCAACAGGGAGGGAGGAAGGCTCCCTCCCTGATAAACTAAGCCACTCTAACTATAAGCTTTATCAAAAAGGGAAGTTTTAAGCCAAGCCTTAAAAGTAGACAGGGTGTCCGCCTCACGGACTAAAACTGGGAGCTGGTTCCACGGGAGAGGAGCCTGATAACTAAAGGATCTGCCTCCCATTCTACTTCTAGAGACTCTAGGAACCACCAGTAAACCTGCAGTCTGAGAACGAAGTGCTCTGTTAGGAACGTATGGAACAATCAGATCTCTGATGTATGATGGAGCTAAATCATTAAGGGCTTTATATGTGAGGAGGAGAATTTTAAATTCTATTCTGGATTTAACAGGGAGCCAATGTAGGGAAGCTAAAGTAGGGGAAATATGATCTCTCTTTTTAATTTTCATCAGAACTCTTGCTGCAGCATTTTGAATCAGCTGAAGGCTTTTAACTGCATTTTGTGGACATCCTGATAGTAAAGAATTACAATAGTCCAGCCTTGAAGTAACAAATACATGGACTAGTTTTTCAGTGTCACTCCTGGACAGGATATTTCTAATTTTGGCAATGTTCCGGAGATGAAAGAAGGAAATCCTGGAAACCTGTTTAATATGGGATTTAAATGACATGTCCTGGTCAAAAATAACACCAAGGTTTTTTACTTTATTATCAGAGGTCAATTTAATGCCATCCAGGTTAAGTGATTGACTAAGCAGTTTCTTTTTTAAAGACTGTCTTGTCTGAATTTAGAAGCAAAAAATTTAAAGTCATCCAAGTTTTTATATCTTCAAGACATGCTTGTAGTCTGTCTAACTGGTTGGGTTCATCAGGGTTTATGGATAAGTAAAGGTGAGTATCATCAGCGTAACAGTGAAAATTTATCCTATGCTGCCTAATAATTTGACCTATTGGAAGCATATATATAGTAAATAGAATTGGATTGATAATAAGGGATGACTGATCTCAATTCTCTTGGTGTAAAATCTGTCTTAACTTATGTTCCCTGATTGTTAGGGGTTATTGTACTACTTGTTTTTATTCAGACACAGCTGCTCCTTCCTGCATGTATTTGTAATTTCCTTTAATCTATGGGAAAACAAACAAAAAAACCCAGCATATTATGTTATCCTTTATTTCCTTAAATGCTAGGGCGCTAAAAAACTACGTAAAAACGTAAAGCAAATTTTCTTTTCTGTAAGGAGCAAAAGGCTAAATGTTTTTTTCTACAAGAGACTCATTCAGTAGAGGATGATAACAAAATTCTGGAAAATACAGTGGGGAGAGTGTTTTATTCAGCCATGGTTCATGTCATTCTGCAGGAGTGATGATTTTATTTAATAGGTTTCCTGGTATTTTCATAGACTATAAAAATGATTCTGATGATCATTGGATAATGTTTGTGGTGGAAATTCATGGTTCAAATTATATTCTGCTATGTTTGTATGGTTATAATAATATAACTCAAAACAGAAAACCTCTACCTTTTCTATGTAAAAAAAATTGGAACAATGGAAGCTTAGCTATTCAACTGACAAGATTATTATGGGTGGTGACTGTTTTCAAGACTGTTTTCATTCTACGGCTTCATATCATATCTTTGACAATAATATTCTTAATTTGGTCACCAAAAGTAATCTGTGTGATTATTGGAGACTGAAAAATCCCACTGCAACTCAAATGGTTTAATTCTTCCAGGAATGGTCAATGTTCAAGAATAGACTACTGGTTAATTTCTAATAATGTAATTATTGATATTGCTTAGTGTAATATCTCAGCATCTCCTCTGATCACTGTGCCATATTCTTGTCTATTTTCTTAACCAAGGAGGGGCCTTGAACCTTAATCTGGAAATTCAACAATTATCTTTTACAAAATGACAATTTTTGTAATGAAGTAAAACTCTAACTTGGAGAAATTGACAGCTGGAAATGACAAGCTTAAGCAAATGGGAATGGTTAAAATTCAAAGTTAAACAGGTGGCAATTCAAATAAGCAAATCCTCCACTAAACAGAAAATATATGAACAACAACATATTATTGAGAGCAAAAATAAAATATGATGTAAACAGTTTTTAGCAATGGAGGAACAAATACAACTCAACAATTTAAAATCTCAATTGGACAAACTGTTTTTAGAGAAAGCTAATGGTGCCTTTGTTCGCTCTAGAGCTTGGTGGATGGAAGAGGGGTAGAAAAACTCTTCCTACTTCTTCGATTAAGAAAAACAAAGACAAACCAAAAGAACATTTCAAAACTGTCTATATGTAGTGTTTTAACTGATGATCTAGATTAAGTAAATGAGGAAATATTTAAGTTCTACAGTAACTTATTTGAGGCACACTATTCGAAGGAGATGGCTATTTGTTTCTTGAGAAAATTAAAGGTTATGTTAGACAATTGGATAAGAATTTGAAGGACCTTACCCAGGGTGAATTTAGGATGGATGAGTTGGACAAAGCAATGAAACAATGCCAAGGGGTAAGTCGGCAAGTATCGATGGGTAAACTATAGAATTTTACTGTAGCGGAGGACCCCAGAATGCAGACAAGCAGGAGGCATAGTAGTGAGGTAGAACAAAAGATTTAATAACTGAAACTCACTTCAGCAGATGGCTGCAAAAACAGGCATGGACAGGCAGGCAAGACAGGCTTGTCATAAACTTAACATAAATCGAGATAATAGCAAAATGAAGTAAACCGTAATGTTTCCGCGAGGAATGAACAGAATGAAGGTGTATATATAGAGCATGTTACAGGTGAAAAACAAAATTGGTTAACAATGATTATAAATTATTGTCTCATGTTTATGCAAACCGGTTAAATTAATGTTTATCTCTTTTAGTGGATGAGTGTCAGTCGGCTTTTATAAAAGGCAGAAATATACATAATAATACTCGATTAGTTCTTTACTTCCTTGATTATCGAGAGCTAAATAAGACTGAAAGCTTGGTTTTATTTTCAGATTTTTAAAAAGCTTTTGGTACAGTGGAAAATCTTTGCTTAAAACCTTACATCACTTGGGTTTGGGGAAAAAATTTTGCAATGTTCTCGAAATCTTTCACACAAATACCTACAGTTCTTTCTCCCTCAATCCTGGAATAACCAGCAGGTTTGAAGTGAGGTGAGGTATCGACAGGGATGCCCAATTTCTCCAAAGTTGCTCATATTGACCACTCAATTACTGGCCCTAAGGATCCTAAATGACCCCAGTTTGCAAGGCATAACTATATTTGATAAAGAGTTCAAAATCAGCCAATTTGCAGATGATACAGTCCTGTTTTTTAAGGATAGATCTATGATAGCCAAAGCAATTTATATTATCTCATTACTTCTCCAGGCTTCAGGACCTATCTGAATATTGATAAATGTGAAATATTACTTATTCAACCATGTTCTGATTCTGTTATAGTTTCAGCAAGTGTAAACCCAGAAGTGAAATATTAAGAAATAGTTATATCCAAGAACATGATCAGAAGAGATTGTATCTCTGACATGAAAAGATCTCTTAGCCGTTGGTTAACAAGAGACATAACTATATTTGGTAGAGTTATTCTTTCCAAAGCTGAAGGTCTTTCTAAATTAATTTACCCATACCATTCTCTATACATTCCTCCTCAAAATATGAAGAAATCCAATTCTATATTCCAATTCTTGTGGAAAAATAAAACCCATTATATTAAAAGAGCTCAGCTTGTTAGCGATTTTAATAAAGGTGGCCTTAAAGCAGTGGATTTTGAATCCCTTGTAGGAACTTTTAAGATTAATTGGCTCAAAGCGTGCTTAACAGAATCTAATTCCATGTGGTTTCATAAACCCAGATCTATATTTAAAGAGCTAGGAGGAATTGATTTTGTATTAAATGTGACTTTGAGAATGGTAAAATTCCTATGAAGGTTCATGAAATGAACTAGCTTCCTCAAACAAGTTCTTTCCTTCTGGAAGATGTTATTTACTCAGAATGTTTCTCCCCATATGTCAACCTTATGGAACAATAGAGTGATAACGGTTAATAGAAAGTCGATATTTTATAAGAAAGTGGTTTGAGTGTGGTATTCTATTTGTATCTGAATTGCTAGACTCAGATGGCAATTTGCTAGATTTTATGTCCTTTTTACAGAAATATAATCTAGATTGTCCACAAAAAGAATACTGGCTATCTATAAGGCTATTCCATTGGCTTTAAAGCAGTTAATAAACAACTCTATGCTAGTTTCAGTTGTCAAACCAGCACTATGTGTCAGGATCTGTGCATTCTGTGTGTTGGTGCTGTTTTCTGTTTAAGGCTCTAGATGGCGTCCTAACCTGGAGGAGAGGTGACAGGTGCTTCCTATCTCCCTAATCACCAATGGAGGAGGATTTAAGGAGAAGGCTGCCAGCAACTCATTGCCCGAGTGTTGCCCTGAGTGGTATAGCTCCAGCCACATAATCTTTGTCTTGTTTTTGCCTAAGCCTTGCTCTATGGCAACTATTATGTTTGCTACCTTGCAGAATTGCTCAGACCTGACTTGGCCTTCGGACCAAGCTCTATTTGGATTGCTGACAAACTGAAAAGAACGCACCGGCGTTGTGAATAAGATTCAAGTCTTCTGTTGCTTCTTTGGCTTACTCCTGGCTGGCAGCCTCCTGGATTCCTTCGTTCCTCAGACCTCCTCTAACGAACCCTGTCCACCCTCCTCCGTCTGCAGCATCAACACTAAGTAACTCTGGACCTTTCAACATTCATCCATTACTGCTTTGGTCATCTCTGGTTTTCACGGATTTACAACTTCTATATATATATATAAAATCCCTGCTCATCTTACTTACTTTACAGTTTGCACCCTGGTTCCGGTTCCCCATCTACCATCCCTACTTTGTAAATAAAAACCCTATCATTAAACTTGGTCTCCTGATTGTTTTCTGCATGTGGGTCAATGCAGTCAAAACTAATATGACACTATGTAATTTAAAAATAGATAATTGTAATTTATTTGACAGTAAGTTTGAAAATAAGGTCATTAATTCAAAATGTATATTCTTTTTCATCACAATTCAGGGAGGGATTCAAAAGCTTTTAAGGGAAATATCATACACTGTAGCAAATTCCATTACCATAATTCACTAGGTTTATCAGTGACTTTAAACAATACTTTATTTCACTCAAGTGTCAGAAATTTCTGTAAGGATATGACAACATTTCACCTTTTTACTATTTTGATTTATTGCTCATGTAGCCTACGCTCCCATGTTGGTATTCTGTCCTTATTGTTCAAATATACAAGGATTGTGAAATTTATGTACCAGGTTCTTTTCTGGAACAATAAAAACTCAGTGAAAACGAGAGCAGCACAGCAGCGCCATCTTGTGGCAGTGCTTCAGCCTCCACAGCCTGCCCTCTCCTGGATCTCTGGTATGTTTTGAGTTGAAGCACTGAGAAGCTTCTTTCACCTGAAGCTACAGTCCCAGGGAGGTTGAGTAGCAGTCTTAGAGCTATGCCTAAATTTGGATACAAGGCAAGCACATTCTGCTGATATGCAGTATATATACTGTATATTAACATCTCAAATGGTGAGATTTGTGGGAGGGGGAGATACCTTTTAATATTTTGATGTAGGAAAAATAAATATATGTCTATATTTTCTCAGCCATATACACTTTTGCTGGCAATGTGGGTCACTTTACCCATAATTTACGTAAAAAAACTCTTTCTATAACTCTTAAATCATCCCTGTGCACTGTACTGTAACAACCATAAATCATCCCTCATCCCATGAATAATTTTCCTTGACTTATTCTTCCTTCTTCCATTTCCTGGATGTTATATGTGAAGAAACAGAATGGTACATTGTTACCAAACTCCCAGTCGGATAAGCCCTGGTTCCATAGCTAAAGAAACTTGACTTTTTTTTGTTTGGATTGTAAATTATAATTTTATTTCAAACACACATTAATAATGCAGGGGCAATGGAAGGAACCAGTCTTGCGCGAAATTCTGTTCCCCTGTGAAGATCTGTTCCCCCTCTGTCTACAGCTGTAGATTAAAAATTAAAGTAACAATCTTGACATGATTACCAGAAGATTATCAGAAGCCTCTCTTGCTGCATGCTCCCAACACAGGTGGAACAGATATTCGTAAAGGAACAGAATTTCACACAAGACCACCCTGGCTAAGACAAGCCAGCGGAAATGGGGCATACAACCCCTGGCAAAAATGATGGAATCACCAGTCTCTGAGGATGTTCCTTCAGTTGTTGAATTTTGTAGAGAAAAAAAAACAGATCACAGACATGACAAAACACTAAAGGCATTTCAAATGGCAACTTTCTGGCTTTAAGAAATACTAAATGAAATCACGAAAAATAATTGTGGTAGCCAGTAACAGTTACATTTTTAGAACAAGCACAGGGAATAAATTATGGAATCACTCAATTCTGAGGAAAAAAATATGGAATCATGAAAAACAAACAATAACACTCCAACACATCACTAGTACTTTGTTGCACCACCTCTGGCCTTTATACCTGCTTGCAGTCTCTGAGGCATTGACTTAATGAGTGACAAACAGTACTCTTCACCAATCTGACTCCAGCTTTCTCTGATTGCTGTTGCCAGATCAGCTTTGCAGGTTGGAGCCTTGTCATGGACCATTTTCTTTAACTTCCACCACCGATTTTTAATGGGATTGAGATCCGGACTGTTTGCAGGCCATGACATTGACCTTATGTGTCTTTCTTCAAGGAATGTTTTCACAGTTTTTGCTCTATGGCATTATCATCTTGAAAAATGATGTCATCATCTCCAAACCTCCTTTCGATGGATGGGATAAGAAGTGTCCAAAATGTCAATGTAAACCTGTGCATTTATTGAAGATGTAATGACAACCATCTCCCCAGTGCTTTTACCTGACTTGCAGCCCCATTTCATCAATTACTCTGGAAATTTGCATGTTTTCTTCAGACAGTCGTCTGCATAAATCTCTTTGGAACGGCACCGAAAAAAAGTTCCGGCATCATCACCTTGCCCAATGCAGATTCGAGATCCACAGTCCATGATTGCCTTTCCTTAGCCCATTGCAACCTTGTTTTTTTCTGTTTAGGTGTTAGTGATGGCTTTCTTTTAGCTTTTCTGTATCTAAATCCCATTTCCTTCAGGCGGTTTCTTACAGTTCGGGCACAGAAGTTGACTCCAGTTTCCTCCCATTTGTTCCTCATTTGTTTTGTTGTACATTTTTTGTTTTCAAGGCATATTGCTTTAAGTTTTCTGTCTTGACGTTTTGATGTCTTCCTTGGTCTACCAGTATGCTTGCCTTTAACCACCTTCCCATGTTGTTTGTACTCGGTCCAGGTTTTAGACACAGCTGACTGTGAACAATCAACATCTTGTGCAACACTGCGTGATGATTTACCCTCTTTAAGGAGTTTGATAATCCTCTCTTTTTTTTCAAGTGACATCTCTGGTGTTGGAGCCATGATTCATGTCAGTCCTCTTGTTGCAGCAGCTCTCCAAGATGTAATCACTCCTTTTTACCTGGACACTAACGAGCAGATTTACAATGCCACAGCGAATGCGTGCCGTTGAGGCTGGAGCTCTGGGTAACGTCACTTCCTGTTTTCGCTGTTGCACTTGGTGGATTGTTTGGTGTGTGAAGGCTCTCTCGTTTGATCTGATTTATCTCTACTGTGATATCTCTTACTTGTTCTAATACATAAGCACGTTAAAACACATACTTTCTGTTGCTGTATTTAACGTTTGGGGACTCTCCGTGTCTTACATGGTTTTCTAGTAGTGGTAATGGGTCGCTAGCTTAGCATTAGAGTTTAGCTCCACCATGGCTACCCGTTCTGCTGTTTCTCTCTCTGAGTCTTCTCCTCTCTCCTGCTCTCTGTGTCAGATGTTAAGTTACTCCTCTGCCTCCTTTAGTGATAATGGTACGTGTAATAAATGTAGCATTTTGTAGCTTTGGAGGCGAGGGTAGCTCCCCGTAGCAGTCCTCCAGCAGAGCCCGCGCAGCCGGGCCCTCAGGCCGGCTGGGTGACGGTACGTAGAAAGCATAGTCCTAGATCCCAGCCCACAGGTCACCACCAACCTGTCTGCGTTTCTAACAGATTTTCCCCACTCAGCGACACACCCGCTGAGAAGCCAACTCTGGTAATTGGCAGCTCCGTAGTCAGAAACGTGGCACTAGAGACACCAGGGACCATAGTCAAATGTCTGCCAGGGGCCAGAACGGGCGACATCAAATCCTATCTGAAACTGCTGGCTGAGGATAAGCGTAAATACAGTAAGATTGTTATTCACGCTGGCGGTAATGACCCCCGGTTACGTCAATCGGAGGTCACCAAAGTTAGTGTTGCTTCGATGTGTAAGTTTGCCAAAACAATGTCGGACTCCGTAATTTTCTCTGGTCTCCTCCCCGATTTAACCAGTGACGACATGTTTAGCCGCATGCTGTCATTCAACCACTGGCTGTCTAGGTGGTGTCCAGAAAACAATGTGGGTTACATTGATAACTGGCAAACATTTTGGGGAAAACCTGGTCTGATCCGGAGAGACGGCATCCATCCCACTTTGGATGGAGCAGCTCTTCTTTCTAGGAATCTGGCCGAATTTATTAGTTCTCCAAAACTCTGACAACCCAGGGTTCAGACCAGGAAGCAGGGTCATAGTTTAACACTCCTCTCTGCAGCTTCTGTACTGCTACCCACCCATTGCCCTATTAAGACAGTGTCTCGCCCACAGCCAAAATTGAATAGATTAAAAAATAATCTAAAAGGAGGAAATCAGGAACATCTCATAAAAATAAACACAACTCAGACTAAAAAGAAAAATAAAACAATTAAATGTGGCTTACTGAACATAAGATCTCTCTCTTCAAAGACATTGCTAGCTAGTGACCTGATTTCTGACAATCAGATTGATTTATTTTGCCTAACAGAAACCTGGCCGCAGCAAGAGGATTATGTTACTATAAATGAGTCAACTCCTACTAATTATTTAAATTTTCACATTCCTCGAAATACTGGGCGAGGAGGAGGAGTAGCAACCATCCTTCAGTCCGATTTATTGACTAGTCCCAGACCAATCAATATCTACAACTCTTTTGAATATTTAATCCTTAGTTTTCCTCATCCAAATTGCAAAGCACTAAAACCACTTCTATTTGTTGTTTTGTACCATCCACCAGGCCCTTACTCTTAATTTTTAGATCAGTTTTCAGACCTTTTATCTGATTTAGTGTTAAATACAGATAAAGTTATTATAGTGGGGGATTTTAACATTCATGTTGACACTGAAAGTGATAGCCTAAATATAGCCTTTAATGCTATCTTAGACTCAATTGGCTTTGCTCAAAACATTAACAAACCTACCCACCTTTGTCTTCATTCTCTGGACCTTGTGCTGACATATGGCATTAAGTGTAAAGACATAACAATATTTTCTTATAACCCTGTCCTGTCTGACCATTTCTTAATAACCTTTGAGTTTAATTTAACCGAGTATTCCACACCTGAAAGAAAATTTAATTATAGTAGATCATTATCAGACGATGCTGTAACAACCTTTAAAGAATCTGTTCCACTTTTAATCTCATTATCACTGAAAAGCACAGTGGAGGGAAATAATTCTGTTTCTACCCCTTCACAAATTGATTCTCTTGTTCATAGTGTTACTTCATCATTGCGTGGTGCATTAGACAATAGAGCCCCCTTGAAAAAGAAGGTAATTATTCATAGGAGGCTGGCTCCTTGGTTTAATTTAGATCTGTGTACTTTAAAGCACAATGTTAGAAAATTGGAGAGAAAATGGCGCTCTACACAACTAGAGGATTCCTACTTAATCTGGAAAAATAGCCTACTGCTGTATAAAAAGAAACTTCGCAAAGCCAGAACATCTTGTTCTAAAAATGTAACTGTTACTGGCTGACACAATTATTTTTCGTGATTTCTTTTAGTATTTCTTAAAGCCAGAAAGTTGCCATTTGAAATGCCTTTAGTTTTTTGTCATGTCTGTGATCTGTTTTTTTTCTACAAAATTCAACAACTGAAGGAACATCCTCAGAGACTAGTGATTCCATGATTTTTGTCAGGGATTATATATCACATGAACTCAGATCATATTCTGAAATGCAGGAATATTCTGCCGTTCTGGAATTTAATGGAATCTGTTCGATTCTCTGTAAGGCCTTGGGATATATGATCCAATCAAGAGGACAAGTGATGCATCCAGGCTACAAAGGAGACCAATGTTTAATCAAAATCCTCCTTGCAACAGCCAAAAAAAGCTATCACTAGACAATGGCTTAAAGCACATATACCAACACAAGACGAATGGAGGAAAATGAAAGAAGAAATACAAGACATGGAGAAACGAACTTACAAAATTAGACAATTTCAAAAAGACTGGGGAAAGTCGTTGAAATATGAAGGTAAGCTAAGGAAAAAGATGTCAATTATGTGTTATCTGTACCTGCAGACAATGTGCTTTCGTTAGCTCCCAACTGGATTACTGTAACTCTCTGTATGTTGGTGTTAGCAAGATCGGCCTCTTATGACTGCAGTTAGTTCAGAACAATAACACCGAGCCGCAGCACGTCTCTTAACACCAACAAAAAGCATGGATATATCTCTCACTTCTATTCTCTGGCTTCCTGTTTGTTTTAGAATTTATTTTAAAGTTTTATTGATTACCTATAAGACCCTGACTGTATGCCTGTCTGACCTCCCCTCTAGATCTCATAGACTTGATCATTTGATTCTAGTTGTTCTGAGGTCCAGGCTGGTCCACAGAGGTGATCTGGTCTTTTCAGCTGTAGCTCCTAAACTGGGGAACCAGCTCCTTCTTCATATCAGACAGGGTACTCATTGAGTTTCAATACAGCATGAGAGTTGGCTTAAGCTTGACATGTTTTTGATTTTTTTTAACTTTTAACTATTGTATTTTGTCGTTTTGTGTGCAGCACTTTGGCCAACGGCAGTTGTTCTTTGTGCTGCATAAATAGATTAGATTTTTAAATTTATTAAAATAAAAAAATAGTTCACAAAAGATATATTTATAGATATGTTCATAGTTACATTAAAAAACTGACTACGTTTTGTTTGGTCTTGCGCCTAGGCTTCGCTACGTATGACGTTTTTGTATAAACCAATTAGCGTTGAGTTGAGGACTGCGCGGACAGCCATTGGCTGGTTCGAAAGGAACTGCTCTTTTTAAACGTTAACTTAGAGCTCAGAGCAACGGTTGTGTTTTATAAGCAGAACAACACGGTGAGTCTTACGGTCTGATTCTGGTTTGTTCTGATTAGAAATCAAAGCAGTTTACATTATTAACCTTTTTTAGTGTATTTTTATGAATTTGACGCATTTCTAAACGATCGAGTTAGAATTAGGCGGTAATCTGAGTGGCATTTTGTTGCTTTAGGATATGCGAGACTTGTTACGTTCTTTGCTAACGTTCTATTAGTAAACGAGGGAGAGCTGTAGATATAAAGCTGTTGTTGTTATTAACACATTCTAAATTGATTTATTTTCCACTGCGGTTAATAGCTAAGTATTGAGTTGAATGTATATATTTTAGACAAGCGGCTGAAGCTGAGACGTGATCATGGCCGACACTGACTCTGGGGATGCTTCTGGGCGCTACGACTTCGACGCCCCGTCCCATGTTGTTGACTTCAAGGAGCTTTTAGATGCAGAAACCGACGATCAGTGGTTTGGTAAGTGTCTTCCTAACGGCTGAATCCAACCCTGGCTTTAGTTGATCTTTGACTGTTTACTTTGGATACACTTTCTTCTTGCTTTGTTTCTAAAATTGTGCCACTTCCTGTTTGAGTCCAGATAGACTGCGGGTTTGCTAAATGTTTGAATCGAACTTCATCCATTTCTCTAAAGGGGTTTAAAAGGTTTTTTAAGCAGCAGCTGAGTCGCAGTGGGAAGGTTTTAAAAACACACACCGTCTGCATTGTCTGAAATCTGTTAAAAACACGTTTGCGAGATAGTAGGATGGATTCAAAGGAATTTGAAAAGATGATTCAAAATTCAGTGACAAATAGTCCTTTAAAACTCATAGCAGGCAGACTCAGTCTTACTGTAGAAGATACTATAGGCTGTCAGCAGAGTGGGACAGGCTGTAAGTGAAGCTGGCAGATCTCCCATCACCAGAAGTTGCCTACTTTGTCCTAATGATATGAAGAAACTGAGATTTCTCCATCATTTCGGATGTCTTTTGCTGCTACTTTAGGAATGTGAAGTTGTGGCCTTAGAGCAGTTTAGGGGGGAGGGTGGCTTGTTAAAAGGCAGAGCTGGGTTTTCTTATAAGCAGTCATTAAAGAGGGTTTTAACAATAGTTTTCCTGGCTTTCTGAAGGGCTTTGGTTTGATTTTATTTTATTTTTTCACTCTGCTTCATGAGAGTAGGAGACCATCTTCAGAGGATTCGTTTGTTCAGTCACTTACTCTTTGATCCTTCAGTCATAAACTGCTTCCATACTGAAAAGAAAACTTGGCAAAGAATCATGTCCAGCCTGCATTGTCACAGAGAGATCATTTGTTCCTATTTCTCTAGGTGTAGCAGTATCCTTTACACCAAAGTAAAGGAATATTTTTGTTTGTTTTTTGCAAATAATTACTCCACAGGACAGAAGTCATTCTTTTTGTTGACTGTCATGAACAGAAAAACGCACTGAGGGAGTAGATCCTAACCTTGTCACTCCTGCAAGACCAGAGCAGCTGTCCATGCAGGCTGATTATTCTGGAGCTTATGGGAATCAAGTTGAAAAAGATGTGGAATCTGGTCAGTGCTTCTGTTATTGTATACAAGATCACAATTCTACTATTTGGGAATAAATGATAATCTCTGTATTAGACTGAATGAAAATGTATGTGGACTGATCACTTTGTTTTAGGTCGAAGCCAAACCGAAGATCCCCCGTCAAACATCGTCACCTCCTGGGGTGGCGAGAAATCAGTCCAGCCAAAGAGAAGGCCTGTTAATGAACACTCTGCACAGCCTCGCAGGTACACCCTATGTAATGCCTTTTATTCAAGGATTTTTATGGCGGTGTTTGTTACATTTCATGGTCAAGTCTTAAACTGTGATCTGTAATAAATATGCCTTGTACAAATGGATTTTATATTTTAGGGTTTCAAAACGTAAAGAGATGACCTGTGGTTCAGCTGCTCCTCCATTAAAGAAACCAAAAGAGTAAGTAAACAGCTGAAATTATGCTTTCCTAGTAAATTCCAAATTGCAGACAAACCTTTTTAAATAAATATATCTTTTTTTTATTCTTGGGTTTTTAATTATGGCTGTCTGTTACAGGAACCCAATTGGTTCAAAATCCAGAAATGGCCAACTACATTCCAGACCCAATATTCGCAGGAGTGAGAGACTGAGTTCAAAGATGACACAAAAGGCTGCTGAGGCCCCCTCCATTACACGCTCAGAGTGAGTCTGCAGCCACCGCTACCAATGAACAAGCACCGATGCCCCAAAGGCAGCAGAGCAGCATCCTTATTCTCTTCATATGAATGGCAAATAAGCTCAGATGATCTGATATAGATCAAATAAAAATTAGGTTAATCAGTGGTTATAAGCCCTGATTGCATAAATGGCATGAAAAGAATCTATGCAAAACAAACCTTGCATTGTAGTCTTTTCCTGTTTGCAGTCATTAATCTGAAATTTACATTGAATAGAGATCATTACAACTCCCTTTTTATTATTCAAAACCTCACAGATGAGAGCTTAATGGCACACTGACTCAGACTCCAGAGAAGCTCTTATGTTCTAAAACAGCTCAAGAAAGATGAACGTTGTAATGTTTTACTCAAATGTTTCAGGCTGGACAAATAGAGGATGTCCTCACAGTGTTACACGTTCTGAATGTAGCTGAAAACAGTTTCCCAGTACAACAAATTTTCCGTCAGAACAAATCCAGTTAATGGTTGGACTCTGTCATCTGCTGACATGCATTGGTACCTGCAGTGTAGGTGCCAATGCATGTCAAACTGCATCTACTTTATCTTTACACGTTCTGATGCTTTAGTCATTTGTGATGGAAATGTTTCTAAAAAACCTCAACAACAAACAGTCAGCTGACTGGCTCCTGCAATGTCAGTGTGGCACCAAAGTGTTTCTCCTCTAATTCAAAATACAAAAGTCTGTTAACTCAACTTTTGTTAAAGTGGGGGTGGACGTGCTGAATTCGTATTTTTGCATTTCTGTGTCCACTAATGGGCAGTTTAAAGGACAAAACTGAAGATGTCTCATTCCATGAAAAGTGAACAAAAACAATCTCTCTCAACAACAGATTTTTCTTCTTATTCAATATAATCGTAATCACAGCTCAGAATAACTACTTGATCATGCATGTAATTTATTTGACTGAATTAGAAGTTCCCATTTCATTTTGTCTTGACTTCCTGGTACGAGCAGCTTTATATAAAAATATACTTTGTCCAAAAGTAGTTTTCATTGTGCAGTCTCCTCTAATGCCTGCTCTAGTTAACCAGTTGCATCTTCTGTTTAACAAATTCTTGCAACTTCTATTGCAATAAGTATTATGTAATGTATTGCATTAAAATAGAACATTGCTGCTTCAAATCATGTACAATGATTCTAAAGTAGGCTAGTTTAGTTTTTGGTTTAATACAAAAAAATTGATACTTAAATATGAATTGGTGGTCAGAAATTATTACACAAAGTTTTTAATTGTTGTTTCCATCCTGTTTCTCAACGTCAAGAGATGCTACTGTCTGCACTCTCTGACAATCATGGAAAGCATCAGGCCATTCATTATTTTGCTCAAAACAGTTGTTTTTAGCCCCCACACACAAAACTGCATACATGTAACGTTTATTGGAGAACAGCTCGCCGGATCATTTGTCAGCTGTTTCAGTTTGAAGGTCAAATTGGATTTGACATCTGAAATGTAAAAGGTTCAGAATGCTGATAACAATTCAGTGAACCTTTGTCTTACATGCAACAAGTTGGTGGCTTCTGTTAGCGGTAGTTACTTTGTCCACACAGGCTGAGCACCTCTGAACAACTGGAGTTGGAGCGCATCAGAAGCCTCCAGAGGGAAGTGGCTCTGCATCGCAAGAAGAATGAGGCCAGCTACAAAGCAGCTCTGGCTGGCAGTGAGTAAAGAGGACTGGTGTTGCAACTGACTTCAAATGTTTAGGAAACTCTAAACAATCATTGTCTTTCAGATCCACCACCAAAGAAAATGGTTCTATCCGTAACCGTGCCTAAAGACTTCCACTTCAACACAGAGTCTCGCATTAAAGCACCTGCTTCATCAAACACGTCGCAGAAGGAGGTGGACTTCATACATCAGCTACGCCAGCCCTCATCCCCTGTGAGTTACTCCATCAACCAGCAGAACGTTAACAGGGATTTCTGAGGGCAGTTGTCGTTATGTGCAAACCTAGTGGTTTATCCTGAGATTGTTTTTCACTTGAAGTCAAATAATCAGACGTATAAAGGTACAGGCTGACAACACTTTGCCTACTAGTTAACATTGTTTGCTTTTAAGGCAAAGGCGAGGAAAGGAGCCACGGTGCCCAAACCGTTCAACCTGTCTGCAGGCCACAAGATAAGAAAGGAGGAGCCTGGGAGTTACGTTCCTATGGCTCAGCAGATAGAGCAGTTCCAAAAGAGGACCCCAACCCGCTACCACATGCGCAGCTGCAGAACTAAGGAGAGAGGTGAGGCAGTAGTTTGACTCATTCAGCACATTTGTTTTGAGGCTGTAAAGGAAAACTTGAGGCATCTTCAGGGATGTTTGTAGTTTTTACTCTTATCTTCTGAAGCTTAGAGCTGAGATGTTCTTGATGTTTTCCGTGTGTCGAAAACATGGTTTCCATCAATTTATTATCCAGGATTTCTGTTGACAATGGAATGTGTTTCCATGCCAGCTACTGGTGCCAGTGTCTACAGATTCGATTTGAAACTGGTTCTTCAGTTGTCTAATTACCACAGCGTTGGCTTATGTCTGTAGTTTAGGAGCTTTTTAAAATGAATGATTTTTGTAATTTAGAGAAGTGGTTTAGCAAAAAACAGACCTTCCTGAGTTACTGGACTGGGAATAAGTATCCACTGTCTATATCGGGCTACCTTTGCATGGTCACTGTGGGACTCCAGCGGTTACTGGGTGAGAGGCGGGGTTAACTGGAAATGTTGCCAGTCCATCACACAGGAACACAGGACAAATGACAATGCACTCACCTGAGGGCAATTTAGAAACGGCAAATAAACTTACTTTTCCCTGTGGGAGGAAGCTGGTATACCCGGAGAAGCCCATGCATGCATGGTGAGATCATGCATACTCAATGCAGAGAAACCCCAGAATAGGTTTCGAACCAGAACTTTCTTGCTACAAGGCAACAGTGCTACCAACTGTGCCACCCTGCATCCCAGTAAATAAGCAGCCAAAAATGATTTATCTTTCATTCGATCTTTGTTTGGATGGAAGTGGAAATGTTGTAATTTACTGCAATTGTCTCAGGGCCGTCTCCACTGAAGGGTCACCACCTACACCTCACACAGCCTCACTCCCCCCAGCTGATGACCCGGCAGAGAAGCCGCCCACCGACTGTGAAGAGCAGTGCAGAGCTGGAGGCAGAAGAGCTGGATAAACTTCAGAAGTAAGAACCTGATGTGAAATGACATCTCTGATTTGGCCATTATTTGTAAAGCATCAGTTTTCTGCTCTGAGGTCATGTCTGTCGGAGCTTCATGTTGAGATTTCATGTGTTCACAGGTTTAAAATCAAAGCCCTGGAGCTGAACAAGAAGATTTTAGAATGTGCCAAGCAGCCGAAGAAGCCAGCAGTGAAGGAGCCCACTGTAGCTGAAGGGTTTGAACTGGAAATAGAGAAACGGCTCCAGGAGAGACAGGTCAACAAGAAGCCACTCGACAGTGAGAAGCCCCACAGTTTTAAAGCAAAACCCCTGCCAAAAAAGGTCCTGGGTGGTATTGTGGTGAGTCCCAGCCAAAGGTTTAATCTGAAAATGTTTGGAAGAACATGAAGCCATTATAGGCATTTTTGATGGGTAGCAAACCAGATGTTCTCCTGCTGACAGGGCTTACCTGAGAAGAAAGTAACATATCCAACGGTACCAGAATCTCCTGCATTTGCAGTGAAGAAGAGGGTTCGGATGGAGCGCAAGGTTGAAGAAGTAAGAAAATATTCCCTTGTTGGTTCTCTTGAGTTACTGTGACTGTCCTCCTAGATTTTTGACCCTTCTTCATTTTTGTTGTGTTCAGATAAAGCCACCCTCACCGGTCAAAGCAGTCTCAGTTCCCCACTTCGGCATTCCATTCCAACCTCAGCTCCCTGAAAGCCACCATGTGGAGGTGTGTCCTTTCTCATTTGAGCAGAGGGACAAAGAAAGACAGGCTCTAAAGGAGAAGAGGCTGGCAGAGCTGCAAAATGAAGAGGTGGGGTCCCATTAATCCAGAATTGAAAATATCACACCTCAGTCCATGCAACTCATGGTCTCTCTTACTGCTTCCAGGTGCCACAGTTCAAGGCCCAGCCACTGCCAGACTTCAACACAGTGGTCCTCCCTGAGAAAAAGAAGCCAGAACCCACCAAGCCTGAACCGTTCAGACTCCAAATTGACGAGCGAGGAGCAGCAAAGCACAGGCAGTGGGAGGAAATGGTAGGACAGGATTCACCCCAGCTAACTGCTCTTTACATCTGTAGTAGACTTCAAAGTGACGCTCCTGTGTCCTGCAGGTGAAGGAGGTGGAAAAACAACAGGAGGAGGCAGCCATATTCAAAGCTAGGCCCAACACAGTCACTCATAAAGAACCTTTTCGACCCAAAAAGGAGAACCGGATGGCACCGGGTAAGATTAGAAACCAACCTATACTGTAGTGAAATGATTCTGATGGCCAAGTCAGAAACACCACTAAATTACAGCCATTTACAAGAGGTTCTAGGAGGGACTCCATAGCTGAACTACAGCTGGATCATATCGGGTACCGTTAAAAAAAAAAAAAAAAGCCAAGAACCATCTTATTCACTTTAAGGAAACTCTAGTCTCAAACCCCTGACGTTTTCCTTAAGTTGCTACAACTGTTGTTGCATTCAGAGTACACAGATGTGACACTCTGTATTTCTTCATTGCGTCCTGACTAGTTTTTGTTACTGGTTTTTAAAAACTGGGATAGGATTCTAAAATCTGACCATGTTTAGAAGTTTTAGAAATGTGGTGACTCATTGTTTTCTGTTGTATGGTGTAGAAGCAATCTAGCACAGATTTTCAATGAGCTGCACAGTGGCGCTACAGAGATGAATAAAAGCCTTTAGGGTTTTTATTTTTATTTTCAGCACCAAAAATGATTCGATCATGGTGATTTCACTTTCCAGCTTACGTCTCTGAAACGTAAAATTCAATTTGCCAACACAGGCTTGTTTACCTGCCCTTGAAGCCAAGACACTGCAACTGCAGTGAGTTTGCTTCGCTTCAATCTAAAATCTGTTGATGATCCACAATCCTGTGACAGTGATTTTTGGGCTCTAGCACTGAAGGTGTCATGAAAGCCTGTTGAAAATGTTAATTTGATTTTCTAATACTAAATGATTTGCCTTTTTGGAGACCTGAACCTTCACCAAAACACATGGATTCTGTCACATTTATACATGTACATTGTAATTGCCACGGATGTATGCAAAAAATAAGTTGGCTCAGCCCTAAACCAGCTGGATGTCGGGGTGAGCAAAAAGAGTCTGCCCATGCCCAAAGCCCAACAGTCACATACTTTGGCTCAACGCCACCACTGAAGTTTTAAAAAAACCCACTGGGTGTTTTGAGTATTGCCTTTAAACTAAAGCTAATGCTCAATTCACACCCACTAAACTTGCATATTCAGGATCCAGATTTGTTTTTTAATATGACCATTCTATTACCTTCATTATTTTTACTGAAAGAACCAGGTCCAACTCAGATGGTACCTATTTGGCCTAGTGCTAAGGTATGTTGTTTCTGATTGAATGTTCTCAGCTCAGGTCCTGACATGTGTTTGTCCTCCAATATCAATCGGAATCCTTTTTGTTTTTCTTATGCAGCACATACCATGAGTTACAGTTATCATTCCTACAGTCTGAAACTGTTGACTGCATCACACAGGGTTCCTACAGTCTAGATCTGCTTTTCATTTTCAATAGACATCTTTGAATTCAGGCTGGACTGGTGGTATTTAACTGGTCTAATGCCAAACAAGGCACTAAACTCACTGTGTTAAAGAACATGCATTTAGCCAAGGATACTCCATTCCAAGTGTAACCGTAAAATTTTAAAATATAGCTGATTTTAAGTTGGCCCAGAATCCAGGACAGCCCTGAACTGGCCCTACACCACGCTTCAACAACTGGAATCCAGACTCTCCATTTTTCCAGAAGTTACTAAATTAAAACTTTAAACGTAAATATAAATGCTGAAAAATAAAAGTTCAACTCTGGAACAATATGGGATTCTGTGAAGGAAAAATGTCTAGGAACGCTGATCACATGTCCTGAAGAGTGCTCCAGAAATGCGGCTGAACCACTCTTCCGTAGTGTCACCAGTGTTGGGAGTATGGCGTCGCGTTAGTAACGGCATTGCTTTTTCGGTAACTGAGTAATCGAATTATTTTTCTCATTTCCGTTACGCCGTTATGATGATTACAATGTAATGTGATGCGTTACTAGAACTCGATAAGCTGAGTTTAATAAGAGCACAGTGTGTGTGTGTCTTTTTTTTTTTTTAAGCTCTTCAAGGAAAAAGCAGGAAGTGGGGGAGGGGGGCTGGAAAAATGGGGGCATACGTGACGCCGATTGGCCGAGAAGGGATCAGGTAGGCGGGTTTTTACCACAGAGTAAACCAACAGGAAGAGAGAAACGTGTTCAAAGACAGCGTTTGACATATAAGCAGTATTTCACATTTGCTGAAGTTAAAGGCAAAATTGTGCATGTAATATGCAAGTTCTTTCTGGGAAAAAAGAAATTATCCACGTCCTTGACCAGTAACTACAACCTCATGAAGCACCTCGCATCGTCTCACCTTTCAACGTTACTTGTGGCTAACAACCCGAGCCCTGCTGCGGCCAGCGTGAGCTCAATCCTACACCGTGCAGCCAAAAAAGGCTTATTTTCTAGTCAACAACTTGTAACATCATTTTTAGATCCTGAATAGTTGCTTTGATTGTGCACTAACTGATTTACTAAGTTACTTTTTGGGAGAAGTAACTATAACTAGTTACTTTAAAAAAAAGTAACGTTCCCAACACTGTCACTCACTATATTTTTGTTGTCTCACCATCATCCATCTGGGCAACTTCTGAGAAGACGTTAATTCTTCTACAGTGGTGGAGCCCTTTGAGTTGGCTACGGAGCGCAGAGCCAGAGAGTGGCAGGAGTATGAGCATCTGATTGCTGAGAAGGAGGCCCTGAGGGCACGACTGGAGGCAGAGCAGAGACTGGAGGAAGAGCAGCGGGAGAGAGAGGAGATCGCCCGGCTGCGGCAAGAACAGGTAAAATCCCGGTTGGATTTGAGTTTAGGCTACTTGACTTCATTAAGTGTTGTCTTCAGGGAGCCTGTGTGAGTGGAAAGTGTGGTGGGTTTTTTTTTTTTTTAGCCTTTCGCAGCCATTTTCCTAAAGTTCTTGACAGCCAGAGCAGCTGGACATGAGTCAAAGCAGACTTGCAAAAAATATAGTTTAATCCTAAATAGGATAAACCTGGCTCCAGTAAATTTTGTTTTGTCGGCTTCTGTTCTACTTATGCCTGGTTCACACAAAATTAATGTCATTTTTTTTTTTTTTGTGGATCTGATCTTCCCCCTCTGACCCAATCATTGTGATAAGATAATGTTATGCGATATTCCTGCTGTGTGGTATGTTAAGTGATCTACTTTGCTTGGAAAGTCATTGGGAGAGATTCCAACCTCAAATTGGGATATTCAACATGTTGGATTGTTTCAGCCCAACATCCTACAGTGTAGGGTGTTGCCGAGGCCAAACAAGGATGCATCTTATTGAATGTTACATGTAGCCAATTAGAAAGTGGTAGAAACAAGGAGGGGAGTTACTTTAAGCTCATGTTTGATCTCGAAGGGGTTTGCAAGATGTTCCGTATGGCATCTAAAGTTTGAGTGAAATCCAGTGTGTTGTGCTTGCCGTGTGGCAGTACAGTGCACACTGTAGGACTGAACCTGTTATAGCTACGATTAAAAAAATTTTTTTTTAAATAATCATGTGTGGGGTCTCTCAGGCTTTTAAAATGAACTGACAAGTTTCAACATTTTTGCTGTGAACCAAGCGTTCAACACTGAAACAGAAACTTCAGTGAAGTTCTGGCATTGAAGTCTGACAGAATTCAAACTCAACTTATTGGTTAAAGAATGAAAAATGGTTCCATTTATACAGTTGCAGGTCTTTTATTTTTAGTTTGGGGTTAAAGTGTGAACCTTAACCGTGCAATGTTTTGATGACCATTAAGAGGCCTGTCTGTCATGTGACCCATGTGAACTGATGATAAACATGGAAAATCTTGAGGCATGAACCATAAAACTCATTTTTAAGATGTGACAACATTCATCTCCTGTTTGACAGCTTTTCTTCTTCTCTTCAGGTCCACAAAGCTCAGCCCATCAGACAATATAAACCTGTTGCCGTGAAGAAGAGCGAGGTTCCTCTCACAGTCCCAGAGTCGCCAAACTTCTCCAAACGTTTCCGCTGAGGACCAGCAGGAGTCTCCCACATGTTACTACTGCAAATATTTAGTTTTCAGTTTTTATTTGTAACTCTTGTAATAAAGTGGCTGAATTCTGCCATTGTTTATAAACCTGGTTCCTGCAGCTTCAGCTGGTGCTTCTACTTCTCTCCAACATTTTATTTGTAGCAATGTAATGTAATAAATTTTTTTTTTTTTTTAAGTCATGGCGTGTTTTTGTCATTGGAGACTATGTTCAAAGAACCTCTGGGGAAAATATGCTGTTAGGAAAGTATTTAAAACTCCAGAATAAAATGGAAGATGTTTTGTTAAAAGGAAACATGACCTGGTAAATGGGCAACAACATGAGGTGGGTTAACGGAACTGTAAGATGTAATTAGAAGAAAATGGAAACCGGTACGTGTTAAAGATTGTAATATTGTGACAAAACTTCTACAGATTAGAGTAAAATATTTCAACCCTTTTTTTTATTATTTGTAATTTGGATGAATATGGCTTACAGATAATGAAAACCCATTTTTCAGTGTTTCAGAAAATATGAAGTGTATGTATATGTGTGTGTACGTGTGCGTGTGTACGTGTGCGTGTGTATATATGTATGTGTGTATATATGTATGTGTGTGTGTGTGTGTATATATGTATGTATGTGTGTGTGTGTATGTGTGTGTGTGTGTGGTATGTATGTGTGTGTGTGTATGTGTGTGTGTGTGTGTGTGTGTGTGTGTATGTTGTGTGTGTATGTGTATGTATGTGTGTGTGTGTGTGTGTGTATGTATGTGTGTATGTATGTGTGTGTGTGTATGTGTGTGTGTTGTGTGTGTATGTGTGTGTGTGTGTATGTATGTGTGTATGTGTGTGTGTGTGTATATATGTATGTGTGTGTGTGTATATATGTATGTGTGTGTGTGTGTATATATGTATGTATGTGTTGTGTGTGTGTATATATGTTGTATTGTGTGTTTTGTTGTAAAAATGTATGATGTGTGGTGTGTGTATATTTAGATGTGGGGGTGTGGTGTATATATGTATGTATGTGTGTGTGTGTGTGTATATATGTATGTATGTGTGTGTGTGTGTAATATGTATGTATTGTGTGTGTGTGTGTATATATGTATGCTAGACCTCATGTGGCTGGAGTGTGTCAGCAGTTCCTGCAAGATGAAGACATTGAAACTATGGACTGGCCCGCCCGTTCCCCAGACCTGAATCCGATTGACCACATCTGGGACATCATGTCTGGCTCCATCCACCAACGTCACGTTGCACCACAGACTGTCCAGGAGTTGGATGCTTTAGTCCAGGTCTGGGAGGAGATCCCTCAGGAGACCATCTGCCAATTTATCAGGAGCATGCCCAGGCGTTGTAGGGAGGTCATACAGGCACGTGGAGCCACCACACTACTGAGCCTCATTTTGACTTTTTTAAGGACATTACATCAAAGTTGGATCAGCCTGTAGGTGTTTTTCCACTTTAATTTTGTGTGTGACTCCAAATCCAGGCCTCCATTGGTTAATAAATTTGATTTCCATTGATGGTTTTTGTGTGATTTTGTTGTCAGCACATTCAACTTTGTACAGAAAAAAGTATTCAATGAGAATACTTCATTCATTCAGATCTAGGATGTGTTATTTGAGTGTTCCCTTTATTTTTTTGAGCAGTGTATATGTATGTATATATATTGGACATTTTTGAGCACTTCATGCTTTCTTCTCCTGACATTTATGGAGATGCTGATTCATGCAGTAATTCATGCAAAAGGAACCCCAACTAAGTACTGAGTACATAGAAATGAACAGACTTTTCAGAAGCCTGAAGTTCTGTTTAATAATTCCTTTGTAATTGATCCTATGTAATTTTCTGAGACATTTAATTTTTAGGTTTAAATTATCTGTAAGCCATAATAATCAAAATTACAAAGCTTGAAATATTTCACTCCTTGTGTAATGAATCTATATTAGTTTCACTTCCTGAGTTAAGTGACAAAAAATATTGAACGTTTTCACAATTTTCTATTTTTATTTAAATGTACCTGTAAATGTTATCAATAACCTCCCCTCTCTAGTGGTTTTTCATCTCCTAGATCTGATGGAAGATACTAAACCATAATCTTCTCTGAGGAAATACAACTTTTATTGCATACTTTAAAAAAATTAGCTATTTAACAGAAGAAACAGGTTCTTGTGGAAACTGGTGGGATTAAGTAATGAATCCTGAATTTGCACCAGTCAGGAAAATGATGCTGGAATGCTTGTCTACCATCCCAGTAAAACAACAGTGATTACTTGAAGGAAAACTGGTCATTTCTAGTTGGTGTGGGCTGCAGGGCAGACGGTAGTCATCACCATGACAAAAAATCAGATGGACGCTGATATTTTAAAACATGATCCTTATTCCATCATGGTTAGGTGAGGGCATTTTGCACACACTCTCGCACAATGCATTTTCCCACTGAGCAAAGAGCATTGAAACTTTTCTGAGGAAGTATTTCGCCACTTGTAGGTTTTTCCTTTTTTGGGCATTTTCCTGATCTTCAAATTTTAATATGAGATTCAGATAACTTGAGTAAACACACAGTGCAGTTTTCAAATTTTGTTTAATGGAAAAAGGTATCCAAACTAACCTGGACCAGTGTGAGAAAAGCTATTTTCTCCTAAACCTTATACCTGTCGGTTGCCCATAGCAACAACTGCCATAAGGGATTTACAATAGAAATGACAATGAATCCTCCACATTGCTATGGAACAATTTTGGCCCACTCATTTATTTTAATATGGCCACATTGGTTTTTCTAAGGTCAGGCCACAGCATCTCAATATGATTTAGGTGTAGACTTTGATTAGTTTGCTCCAAAACCTTTATTTCGTTTAAGGACATTCTGCTTCAGAGCAAAATTCAGCAGCCCCAGACCATGTTCAACTGAAAGGATGCTGTTCTTTTTCTGAAGTATATTAGTTTTACACCAGATGCAATGGGAAGCACACCCTCCTTTGGTCTCGTCAGTCCGGAAATTATTCAGATATTTGTTTTAGGGAAAGTGAGACAGGCCTTTGTGTTCTTTTATGGTCAGCAGTATTTTTTGCCTTGCAACCCTCCCATAGACACCAGCTTTGCTCTCTCTGAGGCGAGTGAGGCCTCCAGTATCGTTCTGACTTCTTTTGTGAGCTTCTGGATTCATGAGCTCTTGGAGTAATTTTGGTAGGCTAACCCATACCTGTGAAGGTTCACCTCCGTTCCATGTTTTCTGCATTTGGTGAAAATTATTTTTACTGCAGTTCACTGGAGTCCCAAAGCCTCATCAAAGCCTTTGTAAGCTTTTCCAGACCGATAGATGTCACGGACTTTTGTTTTTCATCTGTTCTTGAATGTCTTTAAATCAGGGTGTGAAGTTTTGCTTTTTTAGGGTTTTTTCTAACCATTCATATTATAAATTCTTCATGTCTGATGATAACCACCCCTGTATTTATCTAGAAAAACTGAACCTAACATTGAATTTAATTAAAGTTAATTCATGATATGACAATACAGAATTACTTTTTCCACATAGGGCCAGGTTTGCTTTGGATAGCTTTTTCTTAATACATGTTGCATTTATTTTGTTTGTAGAAATTACACCTGTATGGATACAGTATTTGCGACTCTGTTTATGACTTCAGTTTGATTCTTTTGTGAGGACTGAAACAAATGGCTGGCTTCCCTGTTTTTATTGTAGGTCTGTGCAAATTCCTCCCAAAACCCATGTTCCACTTTTATAAGCATCTTACACGAGACCAACAATGTTTCAAATGATTCCAAACCTAAGTTCTCCAATGAGGCAGTTCTACTGAAAACCAGGTAGTCCAGGTCTTAAATGTGACATACAATAAAATAAATAAACTGAGTTTGTAGCATTTCAGTTCTAAATAAAACTGCTTTGGATACAGAAAAGGGCACTGGTGACATAAGAAGCCACAGTTTCACACAAAGCTGAACATCAAACTAAATGCATCTAAAAAAAGAAAACTAACGAAGGCCTTCTCCTGAGAGAATCTAATTCTGATCCATAAACTCAAGACCTAAAAGGAGCAGGACTTTACTTCAGATCCTGCTGCAAGCTTTTTGGTTTAAAAATGAATGCAGCAGCATATGCAGAATATAAAAGGAGAACAGAAACACCAAACTGGGACCAAGGTTGAGTAGGAAGACCTTGACAATGAAAGATAACAGAATATTTAGTTACATGGACATGAAAGTGGAGCATCAGTGGTCCCTGGAGAATCTTAGAGAAGCTTTAGTTAAAAGTCAACAAATTGGATCTAATCACTGATTCTAAACTCCCAAAATCTCCTAAATCACAGCAGCCTAAAACTCCCATGATCCAATGCACCAATGATAATGTTTGTTCCATTTACTTTGTTAGTTGGAGAAAGAACTGGGAATGACATCACTTTATGAGTTCCAGTTAACAAGTCAGAACATCCCACCAAGGGGCCTTTCTGGATAGAGTACCCGTGTTCTCCCTTTGCATGTCTGGGTTCTCTGTTTAGTTTTGTGACTAACTGGAACACGGTCAGCTCAGGTGAACTGTCATTCCAACTTCCAAAGTAACCCAATTTTAAAACATGTAAGAACCAGAGTAAAGGCTGACTTCATACAGGTGTACAGGAAAAAACTAGCAAAACTGCATCAAATAAAGCATGATGTGTTGAAGAAAAGCCTTTAGAACTGCATTTAAATCCCATCATGTAAATGTTCCCAGTAAGCTGTGATCTTGCATATGTTAAATCATAATCATCATGATATTGTGATGAACTAAGGCTTAGAGCCAACGTGGAGCTCAATAAATGTTTAATTACCAAAGTTTCTGAGACGGAGATGGAGTAAAAAATGTTCAATGATAGAAATGTTGATTCTGGGGGCCACAGTGACTCATTTAGTCTGGGATATGTAATCCTGAAGTTCAAGGATCCACAAAGGACACTACGATGTAGCGGACTCCAGCAGTGGTCGGCAGACCTTCGTGGTAGTGGGTGAGGCGGCCAGGGTGCATGAGGGCCCAGCCTTTTCGAGGCGCCTGGATGGAGCAGTCGTATCTGAGGAAGCGGCACCCACCACCCTGCGTTCACAAAACAACAATTTACAGCTTTTACTCAAAACAAGGAACTAAAGATCAAATTATCTTTGAATTTGGAAATGTCAAAAAACACAAAACTGAAAAAACATTATCTTGAAAAGCTTCAGGTTGATGCCAGCAGCATGTTTAATGAAGAGAACAAACTGGGTTTTCTCGGAAACGAACCCAAATGTTTAAGGCCACCACAGGCATCATTATGTTTAGTTTTTTTCCATAGTGTCCTGTCTGGCAGAGTAGCACTTGAATTGTTGTCTGAGTGCTAAAAAGAAGCCCGACAGATTTACACAGTCACAATCACACATTGCACATAAAAACACTCACACCCAACGTAAACACACACAACAATGGACGCTGTACATTCACTCACACATACTATATACTCCCAGATCTAGGTAGCGATATCCAAGAGGGGCAACCAGCCCCTAGACCTAGGAGGTGGTCCCCTTCCTTCCAGGGTGGAGAAGGGCAGACCGCCCCAGCACCAGCCCAGACTAGTGCCGGCACCGCCCGAACTTGAGCAAGACCCCGACCCCGCACTCCGTCCCGAGCCCCCAACGACCCCCTTTTGGCTCGTTTGGACCAGGTAGGTCCAAACGAGCCAAAAGGGGGTCGCCAACCAGAGCCATCCCAGGATGAAACATTCCCAACCCCCCAATGAATTCCGATCTCAGCCCCATGAGCCTCCCACCCCCCATGAACCCCTATATGAATCTCCCCATAGGGGCACCCCCAACCAGAACACAGATATTGAACACATGCCCCCTAACCCAACCTCCATGAATCCCCTCCCCACAGGGACCTGAAAAGCCGATGAAGACACATCCACACACGCTGCCCTGCTCCAAGCACTCTCCCCGCATCCTGCCCTGCACCACATAGCGCACCGCAACGGCAAGGGAAGGACCCAGCGAAACGCCACCCCAGCCTCTGCCCACAAGCGCAACAGAACAGACACCACTTAGCACCATGCTCACAACGGACCCCCTGACCCCACACCAAGACGGGAAAAACTCTCCCGGTAAGAGCTCCCTGGCCGGCGGCATGCACCCAGGGTTGGCGGCCAACACCATGACCCGACAACCGCACAAACACAACACATCACCACCACTTCAATGAGAGAAACACCAACCAGCTCAGCTCCACCGTCACTGCTTAGCCGATTCAAATGCCATTGACCCCACATCCAAAAAAAACAACCGCACGTTGCAACACAGCTAAGGCTCCACAGAATATTTCAAAAGATTTTATTAAAATAAGTATTGTATGAGGTAGAAAAGGTTCCCAGTCTGAAAGTGAAAATGTAGTGTCATAAATATTAAAGTTCTTCTATAGTTGTGATAAGAAGCCAATTAACAGAAGTTAACATTTAAAATATTCTCTGCTTTTATCTTTCATTTACCTATTTTATTAAATTGCATAAACAAAATGTTTTTAGCACTACTTTGAGAAAAGATGCTCCTTATTCTCCGAAAACAAAACTGCTCTAGACAAGTGGCCAGTTTCACAGGTTTTCAGGGCTAAACAAAATGGGTCATTCAAGTCTATGCATAAAAAAAACACGCCTGTAACTAGAGCTGGGTTTAATTGGCATGGGAAAATAGAAAAAACAAAATTGGTCTAGGTCTAGAACCCTGTGAACACCACTAAACAATACAACGGAGTGCAATGTACACCGCCTCATATCCCAGCTTAACTATGAACCACAGAAATGAACACCAATGAAAGAGAGACTTTAATTCAGTTCACCAGTTCGGTGGAAAATCTGCAAAAACATCAACAATAAAAGGTCAAAAGCTGAGAAGTCAAAAACAAACTCTTGTTTGGAAAAGGCCCAGCAAATAAAAAAGACCTATTCTATATCTGCACCGATATCGCTTCAGAGATCCTTATTGGCCCTGATGGCATTGAGACAGAAAGCAAAAGGTTTTTTATTATTTGACAAAATAAGCAAGAAAATGGTTGATTTTAAAGCCGTGGTCACCTACTGGACCGACAGCAGCAGAAGGTTTAGGATGAAAAATGAGCGGATTAGTTATGCTTGGTTAGCATCATTTATTGTTCTAAGTAAGTAAAAATTATAATCTAAGTAAATTATAACCGTCTACTTCCCTGTAAGAGCCATATGAGGGATGCATAATGTGACAGGTGAATGCACAGCATTGGCACTTGGGTGGTGGGTGTGTGTTTCACCAGGTATGAATGGAGGGCTTACTGGCCCACTGACTTTTGATAGATGAGGAAGTGGGGTGAGCGCGGGGGAAATCACTTTTTCTGTTGACCGTGTCATATTATGTCATCCCGTGCAGCGCATTAATTGTTTGAACCTTCTCAGTCTGTGTCGTAGTCAGTGGTTTATTCTCATGCAGTGCTGGATAGTTTATGGATTTTGAGACAGAATAAATAGATCACTGCTGATCCAGAAGTAGCCTGGAGTTTGTTCAGATCACAAGTCGGACGGATAGTTTCTCAGAGAAGAGGGAGTTTAGTCCATGTTTAGCGATCCTCAATTCCACCACCAGTTTTGCCGCATATTTGACCCCTATACAGCTGTTCAGAGTTTTCAAAATATGGCTTTTCAAATAAAAAACCTTCGAAAATTTAAAATCATCACTAAAATTACACATCATCCATACAGCTTCACAAAATCAAGTATGAAGCCTTATCTCGATAGACATGTTGCTGGCTTCAAGTCAAGATAAGCATTTATTTCTTAATCAACTGCAGAAAAAAAGACAGCTTTACTGTTTGCTATGCTGTTTTAAAAATGTAATAAAATAGCTTCAGGACCTGCAAACCTGTCTTTATTTACATATTCCCAACGTTATTAAAGTAGGATTGGAACATAACAGGTAAGGGTTCAATATGTTCACATCTAGAGACCAGTGTGGACTGACATGCTAATTGTTCAGGCCTGTTTATGGAAGATGCAGCGAAACATTGAAGCAGCACAAAAAGGAGAATATGAGATTCAGTGTTGTGTTTCATGCAAGGGTGACTGAATCCCAAACATTAAACATAATGTATGTAGAGGCACATGCTGGAAACATGGTCATATTCCACATTTCATGTCTGAGCTTAAACAGGCAGCCACAGCCTCAACGTCTACAACACGCAGCAGGCTTTAGGTGCAACAATGTTCAATATCATTTCAATTCAACTTTTAAACTAGTAATTTTTGCTTATGTCCAGACATTGTTTTTGTTATTAAACAAAATAAAATATTGGAAATTATTCTTTTTAAAAATCTTTTTCCTCATCCGAAAAATCTTTTCTGTTTTACAATCAAAAGAATCAAACATACAAAACGTTCTGTGTTTGGTTCTTGTGCTTGGTGCATCACTTGTTCGATGAGCAGCCTGCATTGTTGGTTAATGTTTTCTGTCCAAACTCGGTTAAGGTGCATAGCAGAAGGTCAGATTTTGGGAAGCTTTCTGCTTACCTGGTAATCAGTGCCGACTTGATTGAGTGCAATGTTTATAGTGAATGTAGAGGCATCATGGTGCGGCCTCAGAAAGGGCTGTTCGTCTGGCTTATATCTAACTACAAAGGCCAAGTCAAACTGAGCCTGCAAACACAGAGAGACAGGAGTCATGCAGACACAAAAAACAGCCTTGTTACAGCAGAACACGGGTCAGAACCTCACACATCTCCTGGTGAGGGGACAAGGCATCAGCTGGCCTAGAATTCGTTTCCAGAAGTGGAGCAGAGAAGCAAAAAAAAAACCGCTGCAGACCATCTGCATCCTCACATCCTGCAGCCTTTAACACCTGGAAGAGTACCATTATTTACCTGGAAGTCAACACCTTTGCTATTGAGAGCTACATTAAGAGTGAACGTACAGGCACCATGGTGAGGGACGAGCAGTGGTTGCTCGTCAGGTTTGTACCTCACCACAAAAGCCATCAGATTGGAACACTGATGAAAAAGGACATGCTGGTTAGAAATCATTATATCAGAGACATAAAATCATGTTAGATTTGCTATTGTCTGTAAACTTGTTCTATCACTGGCTTTTTGCGAAATGTATTTGACTCTTTAAAAACTTTTTAACATTTTTGAAATGTCAATATTCCATATTTAAAATCCATGAATTTTGATTCCCTTGAAAACTTGTCTGGTAGTTTGGTCACCAGGTGGTGCTACATGAAAGTACAAAGCACAAAATCTTCAAACGGCCAGTGTCATATATTCTTTTAAAGGGTTCTTCATTAATACTTTTGCAGACTTTTTGAAGGTCTTTTAAAGTATTTTTTTGGACTTTGTCTCCTTTTTCAGTCATTTTCAATCATACCCCAGCATCATATCATCTTGACATCATATCTTGTGTGTGTACTAAAAATAGCGAAAGGAAAAAGCGTCGGGTCTAAAATATACTGTTCGCAGCAGATTAACAGCTTCAGAAAGTTTTGTGTTTCAGAAACAGGAATAATCCATCAAAGATCTGACACAGAAGCTCAGTAATAAGTCCTCCCTCAGCTGATCATCTACTGCGTGACAAGTTTTAGCTAACACTTCCTTGGGAGTCATCTTAACATCTGAAATTGTCTGTTTGTCCACAACCCACCTCAAAGACTTACAAACTAGACAAATAGTCGACACTCAGTCTGAAAGAAGCTGCTGTGATGATGTTCTGCTAAAGGCTGGAGCTCTGTCCAAGCCCTGGTGTCTCATTCAAATATACTAAACAACATATTCAGTTTATCAAGAGGCATTACAGGTTCACATTAAATTATCTGAGGGAAAACAAGTCTTCATTTGTATGGTACAGTGTAACAGTTAGGATCGTCTCCTGACTGGCTCAGGAAGCAGCCATTTTGTTTCCTTCACTTCAAAGAATCCTGCTCAGAAGATGTAAAACAGTTAGATTTAAGAAGTAGTAAAACGCTACAAGGCAAGTATTTTAATTTTTTTAAACATATTACATAACCTTAAGGTTTACTTTCCTCCTTTTCTGATGAACTCCTGCAGGACAATATTAGGCAAAGCTGAAAGTTATTTAGCAAAAGTGTTGATAACGCCTTAATTCCTTAGTGATTTGATATGGAACTTTTGTGATGGTTCTAAAACGGGATTTTTCATGGAAAAAATTAGAACAAACATGCCACAAAAGTGTCAAAAGATCCAATTTAAAATAGTCTTTGGTTTTGCAAAGCTGTCTGTGTCAAATCCCTCGGTTACCCTGCACAGATTAATCAGGTGTAGATGGATGAATGGTTGAGACTACACTGGTTCATTCATTGAGTTTAGGAGTTCATTTTGCCTGAATGACTTACAGGTCAGAGTTAAGCCTCTGGAAATGATCAGCAAAACACTTAAAAAGCAGCCCAAGTCCAACTTAAATCTCAGGACTTTGAGCATGACCATTTTAAAATATATTACATGATGTTCTGGTTGCTTGAAAGCAAAATATAGAGAAATGTGGGCTGGATCAAGACTTTTGTTTAAACATTACTTCCAACTCAAACCTAGCAGGGGATGATTTTGGGTTCAGAAGTCTCACCTTCGTGTAATACCCAGGGAACATTTTCTCTGTTATTGGTGCAACATACTCCAGTAAGAACCTATGCCATTCCTTTTCATAATCAATCTGGTTCATGTGGATATCGATGGTGGGAACATTCTCGTAGCCTCCCTGGATTCTGGTATCCTGAAAAATAAGACAATCCATACTTTATCACTGAGGGTGGACATGGCAGACCATAACAACAAAGCAAGAAGTCATAATAGTGATTAATATGAACACAGAGCCCACACTGATCCTCACTGATGTAGTTTAATGGTATCAAATATCATAGAATCTTAAGGATCACAGCATTCACACATCCATACAACAACGTACCACGTTGCCACCTCCTGACCACTTGCCGAAGTGTTCCATTTCTTCAATAAGATGCTTACAAGCAACATCCGTAAACACTGGAAACCAGTAAACATCTGGACATGGCTGGAAGATGTGATAGAACACAGCATCATTTACCCCAGTGAGAAATGTTCAAGAGTCAGTTCAGTTTGCTGAGTTTTCTCAGTAATCTGAATTCATGTTGCTCCTCACATTTTCAATAAGCTCGTCCTTCATCACGCGGGTGTAATTCTCATGAATGTAGCGCTCCTGCCAGTCCTGAAACAAACAACACCGACAGAAAACCCTCAGATCAGTTCATCACTACCCATCCATCCATCCATCCATCCATCCATCCATCCATCCATCCATCCATCCACTCACCAGCGGGTTTTCAAAGATCTGCCACAGATCATTATGAAGGTGTTCTGTCTTGTAGTTTTCTGTTGACAGGATGCGGCCAAATGTGTGTAAATTGTTAACATACATGAAGACACCCTACCAAAAGAAAAGAAAATAGTTCAGGTCTAATGTTATGAGGAACATTTATTAATAATGTTTTAGAAAACTTTAAAATCCCAATGGAAGTGTAAATGTTTCCTATCCTCCATCCAGACCTTGTTGCGAACGCTGTGGCAGAAAGCCATGTCAGAGTCTAGGTTTTGTGAGGTAAACAGTTTGTAGTCTTTCAGCTCTGTCTGCAGCAGGCTCGCCTTCACCAAGTAAACACTGGAAACATATGGGACATTCCACAAGCCCCTGAAGGACAATTAAGAAACAAACACAAGGATCCATCATCAGGAAGAGACTGTGACAGGATACTGCTAATCTTAAAGCAAGAAGATAGCCTTTCAAAATTAACATCCCTGTTTAAATCAAACCTAATATTTAGTAGAAACCTTCCTTGTTTTCTGATCTGAATCCGTTTGTCAAAGCTGATTCAGATCCACAGCTGGCTTCAACTAAAGCAGAGTCTCTTTAACCTTCTCTCTGGTCGTCACTTTGTGCCTCCAGTACCACTTTATGTGTTCACTAGAGCCTGAATTTGACAAACATTTCAACTTCAACTTCATGGTGGTTGGATCAGTCCAAGTAAATTTAATGTTCTATGAAACTCCTTTATCATCAGCCTCATCCACCAACACCTGGGACAAGTCTTTGGGGAACACTATGTGACTCACACTCTCCGTCCTTGGACGATATCCACGTAGTCCTCAGATCGGGCGTAATAACCATCGGCACTGAGTGCCCCCCAGAAATTGCTCCACAATCGACCCGCTCGAGTTATCATCGGTGCCACAATTGGTCTGGGGGAGAGTTTCAGACATGATGGGTTGTTGATGGGGGAAAACACAGTAAATAAACCTTTACAGTATCAGCGACAGAAATTGAATCTGATTTGGTCATCAGATAATTACTGATAATCAATTTCACATAAAATGTACTTACAGGTTTTGTTCAATAAGGATTTTCAGTGTGTTCTCATTCTTTAAGACCACTTGAATGTCCAAGTTAAAGAAATAATCACATTCCTTGTCCGTTCGGCACATATCACTGGAAAACAGGCAGCAGAGTATGTGTTAGGGAAAATAAAACTGGAGTATTTGCATTTCTTTAAAAGTAACAATAATAAAGTCATTTATCGAAGAATTAATAAGTTTACTGCACTATGATCTGTAAACTGGAGTAAAACTCTTGTATTTAGTATGTATGGGCTTAGTTTGATTCAGGTCATGCTGAGTAATCAATAAATACCAGAATTTTGCTCTAATCATAAATTTCCTTCACATCACAAAGGGCAGGAGTCAATATGTAGACTCAGTGTGAGAACATCTCACCGGATTCAAGACTTACAGTAACATTCTCAGATGTTAAAGTTGTATTTACTACAAAAAAATGAAACCAGGTTTAAAGATCTCACAGATACACTTTCTTTTAGTAACTTTAAGAAATACCATAAAATAGGCTGGGTCAGAGCTGTTTTCAAGGAACATTTCTTAAGTTGTTAAATGTTAGTCGTTATAAAAATAAAGAAAAATTCTTCAATAGAGAATTACATAAATAAACAGATGTTAATGCTACAGATGTGTCTGAATAGAAAGGGTGCAACTAAAGATAAAAACCTTTGATTATAACACCATATGACCTGAAGTGTCACCTTCCTACAAGCTGCTGTAGAAGTGTGTCTGTTTTATTTGTGCTTAAGAACAAGAAAGGGATCTAATCTTTCTTTGATTCAGTGCTTCCAGCATGAGGGGGCTGATACATGGGGTTCAAACGGCACACTGGCTGTACCCAGTCCATTAGAAATGTTTGCTACTGAAACTTATACCTTACAACAGGCAGAACCAACAACAGAACTGCCTCTCAACCAGTCATTTTAAAGGGTGAAATTTGTACTCAATCCTGTGTTTAAACTCTTTAACACAGATGACAGGCACTGGGATATAGTTGGTCTATTCTTGAGAAATTAAAAAAAGATGAGTTTGTATTTTTCTTTCTTAGTTCATTTATTTATGGATCAGATTTATTTGGTGACAGCCTAGATGACCTGATCCTGGATTTGGAATCAGAGGAATAATTTGTTGTGTTTATAAGAAAAGCATAAGCTACATGTTTCATACTATGGAAAATTGATGGTTGTCATTTTGGGTGTAAACAATTTTTAACATAAACTGAAACTGACAAGGCCAAGTCACGGGCAGCCGCTTCATCCATCTCCTCTTCAGGCCGGATGGATTTCACATCCTGATATAGGCTTCCATGGTCCTGCAGGAAGGAGCTAACCTGATGCTCGTGATGAGGTTCCTGCAGAGAAAACAAGATTTAATATGTGTTTATTAAGTACATATCACCTTTGTTCTCTATGGACAAAAACAGGCTTCACAGGAATATTTACTTTTCCAATGTGGCAGCTTGCGGCAGGGTTCTACTCAGAACTTCATGTGTTCAAACCAAGCTTCAGTACTGCATTTAAATTTACGCCTAGAGTATATCAGGGTTTGTTACTGTTAAACCAAACAGTAACAACTCATCAAGTACTTCCGAAGCAAAATATTCATGACTGAGAGAGTTAGAAACTAGAATCTCAGGAGCAAGTCCTCCACAAAGTCCTATATATACAGGGGTTGGACAATGAAACTGAAACACCTGGTTTTAGACCACAATAATTTATTAGTATGGTGTAGGGCCTCCTTTTGCGGCCAATACAGCGTCAATTCGTCTTGGGAATGACATATACAAGTCCTGCACAGTGGTCAGAGGGATTTTAAGCCATTCTTCTTGCAGGATAGTGGCCAGGTCACTACGTGATACTGATGGAGGAAAACGTTTCCTGACTCGCTCCTCCAAAAACACCCCAAAGTGGCTCAATAATATTTAGATCTGGTGACTGTGCAGGCCATGGGAGATGTTCAACTTCACTTTCATGTTCATCAAACCAATCTTTCACCAGTCTTGCTGTGTGTATTGGTGCATTTTCATCCTGATACACGGCACCGCCTTCAGGATACAATGTTTGAACCACTGGATGCACATGGTCCTCAAGAATGGTTCGGTAGTCCTTGGCAGTGACGCGCCCATCTAGAACAAGTATTGGGCCAAGGAAATGCCATGATATGGCAGCCCATGGGCATGCAACAGTCTGGGTGGTACGCTTCTTTGGGGCTTCTCCACACCGTAACTCTTCCAGATGTGGGGAAAACATTAAAGGTGGACTCATCAGAGAACAATACATGTTTCACATTGTCCACAGCCCAAGATTTGCTCTCCTTGCACCATTGAAACCGACGTTTGGCATTGGCATGAGTGACCAAAGGTTTGGCTATAGCAGCCCGGCCGTGTATATTGACCCTGTGGAGCTCCCGACGGACAGTTCTGATGGAAACAGGAGTGTTGAGGTGCACATTTAATTCTGCAGTGGTTTGGGCAGCCGTGGTTTTGTTTTTTGGATACAATCCGGGTTAGCACCCGAACATCCCTTTCAGACAGCTTCCTCTTGCGTCCACAGTTAATCCTGTTGGATGTGGTTCGTCCTTCTTGGTGGTATGCTGACATTACCCTGGATACCGTGGCTCTTGATACATCACAAAGACTTGCTGTCTTGGTCACAGATGCGCTAGCAAGACGTGCACCAACAATTTGTCCTCTTTTGAACTCCGGTATGTCACCCATAATGTTGTGTGCATTTCAATATTTTGAGCAAAACTGTGCTCTTACCCTGCTAATTGAACCTTCACACTCTGCTCTTAATGGTGCAATGTGCAATCAATGAAGACTGGCTACCAGGCTGGTCCAATTTAGCCATGAAACTTCCCACACTAAAATGACAGGTGTTTCAGTTTCATTGTCCAACCCCTGTACATGAGCAAGGTACTACTTGGACTTCAAGAAGTTTTAGTTTGGTCTGACCCTAACCAAAAAAAATGTATAGTCACCATAACATTTGCAACTTTAGACTTTTCTTCACAAAAAAATATGCCTGTAAAAGTCCATTCTTTACTGAACTACCTGGTCTACAGCCTCTCTGAATTACATCTAGATCAAGGTTGATATAGGTTTTTAGAGACCCTTTTAGGAGCAGCACAAAGGATCTAGCAGTAGTAGGGACAAAAACATGCTTTAAACATCCTAAAACCTGATATGTTAAACAGTTCTCAAAAGAAATGTCGGCTATTCCTGCAGAAGACCTGCAGGAAAAAAATGAAGCACTAGGAAACAAATCCTCCTCAATCACAGTATGTCATTGAAAACTGAATAATTAAATTTGGGGGCATGTTTGTGTCCATGTAGGGAGAAGAAGGTAGATGTTCCCATTGGTTCAGCTTTTGGTGGCCTCTGTTAGTTTTCTAGTAACTCCTAAACATACTCATCTATCAAGGGTCAGGCTGAGGTGACATTGGCACATTACCTGGTTGGAAATGAAGAGTTTGAGCCTGTTCTTTGGGTACTGGAGCTTTAGAAGATTTTCAAAGAAGACGGTGACAAATGGTGTAGGCTGCTGGATGAAGATGCCAATCACCACCAGAGGGTATTCACTTTCCTGCACAAAACAACAACAGGCTTCATACAACTTCTGTTGGACAGGTTTAATTCATCTGATGGAAAATCTGCCTCTGATGAAAATAGCTGTGGCTGGCTGGCTGATGTTTCAAGCAGGAGACCTGAACAGACCTTCAGGGATGAGAGTGAACGCAGATTCTCTTGGCAGACATTGCATCCGGTCTCAAATGTCCATAAGTTAGGGATGTAGTTTCCCAGGTAGTTCATCTGAAGCTGGAAAAGAAATGTGTTTTTCTGTAGGTCATCGTGTCAAAACTAGGTTTTCTTACCAATCATTCTGAAGTGTTTCAGTTATAACTAAATTAGCTGTTTACCCACCCCAGTCATGGTGCCAATATCTGGCAGTGGTACCTCAGAATATTGTTAAATACAGCAGTACCTTTGTTGGGCCGTTCCCATGAAGGACTACAGGCAAGGTATCATACTGCACATTTCTGGCGCGAACATGACCATCTTCAAACTTCAGCACCACCTCATCTGAAGAGACAAACAAGTTCATTAGGAAATGATGAGGCACAACATTATGACCAGCATGGACACTCTGACTGCCTTGTACACAACAAACTGTGATGAAACTTTCTATCAGAACTAGCAGTGAGTTCTTCAGAAGTTACAGCTACACTAGTTCATCTGTATACTACATGCAGCCAAAAATCAACAGTAACTTCATGAGCAATAATAAGCTACTATAAAACTTTGAAATAGGCTTAATGAGACTAGGGGGAAGAATATTCCCCACATGGACAAAAAAACACCCTGAACATGGGGAGTCAAGGTATGCCTTGACTCCCCATGTGCATCAATGAGCCTTGGTCATGACACGGTTTTCGGGCCCGCTCTGTTATGCTTGATCAATACACAATGACAACATCAGATGTTTTATCTGTTTACTCTGTAGAAATGCATCGGACACTAACCAGGGTTATATGCCCTGGTTAGTGTCCGATGCACTAGTGTCCTAGTCATATATAAATTTTGCAAGGTTGTTTCGCAAGGTTATATTTGTATAACACAAATTTTATGTTCTGTTTACAACCCTTGTTAATAGCTAACTAAATAAATTATAATGGTAAATAGACTGAATCTATATAGCGCTCTTCCAGTCATACCAACCACCCCAAGCGCTCTGCGCTAGAGTGACAATCACCCAATCACGCTCACAAACACACACATTAATACACTGATACACAGCAGGCAACTTGGGGTGAAGTGCCTTGCAAAGGGGCACATCAACATGTAGCAGGAGGAAGCTTTAATCAAACCTACAAATTTCGGATGGCAAGACGACTACCTTTTCCACAGAGCCACAGTTGCCTAATGGTAGTTTCAGTATTAGTACTCAGTATTCAGTATTTTTTTTGGTAAAACATGCATTGCGAGTGGATACAGAAGCTTATAATGCCCCCCAACTCTTGATGTCTTTATGTACTTTGACAAAGACTTTCCAAATTCCTTCAGAGGTCCAGAAGAACACTGTAAACCAGACAACTGAAACCTTTCTGGTTCCGTTTTACTTTAAATTCACTGTGCAGACACTGCAGCAGTATAAATAAATAAAAAAGTTTGAAGAAACTCCTATAACATGTAACTCACTTTTTTGGGAATAATTAAATATCATGGACAGGACATATACTTTATTATATATAAATATTTATAACATTAGGTTTTTACAACCAGATCCCCATGTATGCAAGCAGAAGGGGTTTGTTGTGGTGTCTTGGACAGGTCGCCAGTCCATCGCAGGGCAACACACAAACAACCATGCACACCTAAGGACAACTTAAAGAGACCAATTAACCTAACAGGCATGTCTATGGACTGTGGGAGGAAGCCGGAGTACCCGGTGAAAACCCATGCACGCACGGGGAGAACATGCAAACTCCATGCAGAAAGACCCCCGGCGGGAATCGAACCCAGGACCTTCTTGCTGCAAGGCAAGCACACACGATGAGCTATTACCACCTAGCGATAATAAATATACAAATAACAAATATACATGGGGGTTCGGACAATGAACGAGAAACACACATGCAGTGTAGTGTGGGAGTTATTAACGGTAACAATTGGACACGCGCTCTGGGTAGCCAGTATTCAATTGAGTAGCACATTGCGACCAACAGTATCAGAAGCTATAGTGTGAAGGTTATAATTAGCCAGGGATAAGAGCACACAGTTGGTCAAAATATAGAAAGCACAACAACAATTATGGGTGGACATACCAGAGTTCAAAAAGTGATGGGAAAAACAAATTGCTTGCCGAAATATGACCACGTCTTTGTGGCGCATCTGTGAGCCACACGACAGCAAAGTCTTTGCTGATGTTAAATCAAGAGGCACCAAACACAACGGTATCACAAGGGCTAATGTCAGACCATACACCGAAGAAGGCTAAAGAAACCCATATCCAGACAGAGAGTAACTGTGGACCACACAGAGAAGCTTAGTCTGAAAGGGATGTTAGGGAAGGGCTAACCCCTGAGATGTATCCAAAAAACACTAAACCCAACAGACGCGAAAACTAGCCCAAATCACGGCAGAATTAAATGTGCACAATCAAACACTATCCATGTTTCACCAGAACTGCCTCGAGGAGCCTCCACAGAGTCAATATACACGCCGGGCTGCTACATAGCCAAAACCTTGGTCACTCATGAGCCAATGCCAAACGTCAAAGGTTTCACAATGGTTGACAAGTAGACAAGGAGCGCAAAATCTTGGGCGGTCGGTGACAATGGTGGAAACACTGTATGTTCTTGTCTGAGTCCACCTATCTACAGTTTTAACACACCACATCCGGCGAGAGTCTACGGATGTGGAGACCCAGGCCCCAAAGAAGGTAACACGCGAACCCAGACCGTATGCAGAAAATGCCCAGAGTGAAGCACACATGGGGGTGAATCAAGTGATGGTTTGGAGCCCGTAAGCCATATCATGGCATTCCACCATGGCACCAATACTTGGGATAGAATGGGCGAGTCACTTGACAAAAGACAGTATAAACCGAACCATCTGGAGCGACCTCAAAAGGTGCAACACCAATGGTTACAAAAACATTGTATCAGCTGACGGGGCTGCCGAATGTACAATGTTCAGGATATCGACAATGAGCACAATACAAACAGCAAGACTGGTGAAAGATTGGTTTGATGAACCAGGTGAAAAGTGAAGTTGAACATTTCTCCCATGGCCTGCACAGGTCACGTACCAGAAGTCTAAACATTATTGAGCCGACCTGGGGTGTTTTGGAGAGAGAGTCCAAGGAAACGTTTCTCTCCACCAGGTATCACATAGTGGATCCTGGCCCCTATCATGTCAAGACAAGAAGGCTTTAAAATCCCCTTAGCTGACCACAGTGCCAGGAATTAGTATATGTCATTCCCAAGATGAATTGACGCGTATTGGCCCAGACAAAAGGTGGACCCTGTCCAACCACCATAAACGTAATAATTAGTGTGTGAGTCTAAAACCAGTATGATTTTCCAAGGTTTCATTGTCCAACCCACCTGTATATAAGAGCAGACAGATAGTATATGACGATACTAATCACGATACAAAGATAACAATATTTTATATTACCATAGAGACACATATATATATATATAATACAGATAATTAATACAATCATAGACACATATAATAGATACATATGACATATATAAATACCATATATGACATATCATGAGTAGACATACACAACATATATGATATATATATATATATAGATAGATAGATATATACATACACCAACATACGATATCTACTTAAGAATTAAGTATATATAATTTTTTTTAGACCACAATAGCAACACCCTATCAGACAAAAATAACAATAATATATACACAACTATAAATACTAATATATAGTATATATAAACATAATAGACTATATATACACACAACATATAATATCCTATATAGATATAATATATATACATTAATACATATATATATAATATATATATATATATAATATATGATACTAAATACGTACTATATTATATATAATATAATATATATAAATACACAACATAGACGAGTACAGACCACACACAAAAGTTTGGGACACACCTTCCTCATTCAAAAGACGTTTTCTTATGTATTATCATTACTATTAGAATATTGCTGCTTTCACACACTGTGAAGGACACATCAAATACTAAATGAATTAACATCTATGGGAAATATATTTGAGCTGACAAAAAAACGTATGTGAAACAACTGAAAAGATGCTTATAATTCTAGTTCTTCAAGTAGGACACCTTTACTTATAGATTTTATGCTCGCACCACTTCGTTGGCATTCTGTTGATGAGCTTCAAGAGTAGTCACCTGAAAATGGTTTTCGCAACAGTTAACATTAAAGGAGTTCCCTAGAGAATGCTTAGACAATCTTGTTGGCCCTTTTGCATTCAACTCTATCGCGGGCCAGCCTCATCCACCAAACACATCTCCATTGGGTTAGATCAGGTGACTGCAGTGGAGGCCAGGTCATCTGGCGCAGCACCACACACTCTCCTTCTTGTCAAAATAGCCCCTCTTACACAGCCTGGAGGGTGTTTGGGGTCATGTTCCTGTGAAAAATAAATGGAGGGTCCACACTAACGCAAACCCGATGGAAATAGAGCATGCACGAAACGGCAGGATGCTGTGGTTAAGCCATGCTGGTTCAGTATGCCTTCAATTTCGAATAAAACCCCAACCAAAGTGTATGCACCAGCAAAGCACACCCCCACACCATCACACCTCATACACGCTCCAGGCTTCACTGTGGGAACCAGGCATGTAGAGTCCATCCGTTCACCTCATTCTGCGACCGCACAAAAGCACAGTGGTTGGAACAAAGATCTCAAAACTTGGGACTCATCAGACCACAAAGCTACAGAGTCCAGGGTCTAATGTCCATCCTTGTAGTTCTTGTCTAGCCACAAACAAGTCTCTTCTGCTTGTTGCATGTCCTCAGCAGTGAGTTACTAGCAGTCTATTTTACCCATGAAGGCCGATTCACACAGTAACTCCTTCTTAACAGTGTTAACTAAAGAGTGTCTGCTGCTAGAACTCTGTGTGGCATAATGACCTGGTTCCTCTAATCTGAGCTGCCTGTTAACTGCACGCATTTCTGAGGCTGGTGACTCGGATGAAACATTATCGTCCGCAGCAGAGGGACTCTTGGTCTTACCTTTTCCTGCGGGCGTTCTCAGGTGAGCCACCAAGTGTCTTTGTGTAGCGAGAAGTCTGATGGTGTTTGATTCGCGTAGGCCACCTTCGGGACACTTTCACAAGTCTTTTTCCATTGTTCGGAACACAACAACCTGACTGACCTTGCATTTCTAAAGTAATGATGGCCACTCGTTTTTCTTTACTTAGCTGCTTTTTTCTTGCCATAATACAAATTCTAACAGTCTATTCAGTAGGACTATCAGCTGTTCAGTTGTTTCACACTTTTGTGTTTAGTATATAATTCCACATGTGTTAATTCATAGTTTTGATGCTTTCAGTGTGAAACTACAATATTCATAGTAAATGGTAAATGGTAAATGGACTGAACTTATAGAGAGCGCTTTACACTAGAGCCACATTCACCCAATCGCACACACTAACGCTCAGACATTCATACCGATACGCAGATCGGTGTATTTTCATAGTCATGAAAATAAGGACAACCCTTTGAATGAGAAGGTGTGCCCCAAAGAACCTTTGGTCTGTTACTGTGGTGTCGATGAATTTCTTATATAGATATATCCTATATATTATATATATTGTTGCCTTCACAGCAGCAAGAAAGGTCCTGGGTTTGCTTACCGGCCAGAGGGCTTCTGCCATTGGAGTTTGCATGTTCTCACCAGTTCGCGTGTTCAGTGGGTTCTAAGCCGGAGTACCTCCAGGCTTCCTCCCACAGTCACAAAGACATGCCTGTTAGGTTAATGGTCACTCTAAAATATAGCCCCTATCGGGTGCATGGAGTTGTTTGTGTGTTGACCTAGCGATGACTGGCGACCTGTCCAGGGTATTACCCCGCTCTCGCCCAATAGACTGCTGAGATAGGCACCAGCCTCCCTGGACTATATTATATCATAAGCACTGATTGTAATAACATACCACAAACACACACCAATTATAATACACAGGGTTGCGACACTGAATGAAACACCGGTTTTAGACAACAAATAATGTGTATTAGTATGCGAGTAGGGCTCCTTTGTTCAGCGAGGCCAATACTCAGCAGTCAATTCGTCTCGGGAATGACATATTACAAGTCCTGCACAGTGCAAGGGGATTTTAAGCCATTCTTCTCGGACAGGATAGTGGCCAGGTCACTACGTATAGATATACGGTTGGAGGAAAAAGTCTTTTCCTAATTCGCCTAACTCCTCCAAAAACCCAAAAGGGGCTCACTAATAATTTAGATCTGGTGACTCTGCAGGCGACATGGGAAGATGTTCAACTTCACGATTCGATGTCATCAACCAATCTCTCACCAGTCTTGCTATTTGTGTATTTGTTGAGCACATTGTCATGCACTGAACACCCGGGCACCGCTAGACTACAGGATACCAAATGTGATGAAATTGAAACCAGGTTAAGGATGCACATGGAATAGAGCAAACTCACACAAGAATTGGTATACGGAGATCCTTGGCAGTTGCACGCGAACATCTAGCACAAGTACTGGGGCCACGGGAATGCATGATATGGCAAGCCAAAAACCATCAATGATCCACTCCCAATGCTTCACTCTGGGCATGCAACAGTCTGGGTGGTACGCTTTCACTGTGATCCTTGTGCGGCGCTTTCATCCCTCGGTGAAAGTTGAACTAACGCGGCTTCTCCACACCGTAACTCTCTCGGAATGTGGGGAAAACAGTAAAGGTGGGACTCATAAGAGAAACACAATGAATGTTTCCACATTGTCCACAGCCCTGAGATTTGTGCTTCCTGGCCGCCATTGAAACCGATGTTTGGCATTGGCATGAGTGACCAAAGGTTTGGCTATAGCAGCCTGGCCGTGTATATTGACCCTGTGGAGCTTCCCGACGGACAGTTCTGGTGGAAACAGGAGAGTGAGGTTGCACATTTAAATTCTCCATGATTGGGACAGCCGTGGTTTATGTTTTTTGGATACAATCGAGGTTAGCACCAACCTCCCTTGCAGACAGCTCCTTTTCCTTGGTCAAAGTTAATCCTGTTGGATGTGGGTTCGTCCTTCTTGGTGTATGCTGACATACCTGGATACCGTGGCTCTGATACATCACAAGACTTCCTGCTGAGACTTGGCACAGATGAGCAGCAAGACGCCTGCACCAACAATTTGTCCGCTTTTGAACTATGCTATGTCACCCATACTGTTGTGTGCATTCAATTATTTTGAGCAAAACTGGGCTCATTACCCTGCTAATTGAACCTTCACACTCTGCTCTTACTGGTGCTGCAAATGTGAACAATGAAGACGGCTACCAGGCTGCGCCAATTTAGCCATGAAAACCTTCCCACACTACAATGACAGGTGTTTCAGTTTCATTGTCCAACCCGTATCTACATTGAACATACATACACACGTGGAGACAACCTTGTTGTAAAAACAACCCCCTGGTTCCTGCCGCCAAAACCACACCATGAGGTCACCGGACAACGACCACTTGCCTACTGAACACCCAGGTCCTACCTGGCATCAAATCCAGTTTATGCAAAGTACATGCACCCCCACTATATGCCAAGCACAACGACACCCTAGCCACTTGTGTGCGCCGCAAACATGCCTCCAACAGACATTACATAAACAAACATAAACTCATGAAACAGACCGTGTCCAAAAATGAGTGCCCGGTACGCCCCGGGCTACAGTGTACAGAAACTAGCAATCTGTCTGCACACACACTATTTATGAGGCCATTCACACATGACAATATGTCAAATGATTTCCGCTATAACTGTCTACAATTAAGACTGTCTGCACCTTCACCAAAACTCTTGACAGCAGGTAATTTTAGCCCCAAGCACCATCATGAGCAAACTCTGCTCCGTTGTCTCGGGTGATAGGGTGCCTTTTGTCCATGACAGCAATGTTTCAGGTCTAAGTCCAAGATGCTCACTAGGATTTATTAGGTCACATGCGGCTCATAGAGGCTACGTCTATCAGAATTCAGTCCAGATGTTATCCTCTTAGCCATTCTTGTGGTGTTTAGCGGTGTGTTTTCGAGAGTATCAATTAATCCTGTTGCACAAAGACCCCATATATGACTTCTGCCGGACAGAGACCAAGCTTTCTGACACAGGGCAGACATCATTTCTCTAGAATCCACTATGATAGTCCGTGAGATTGATTTATACCCTCGCACAGATTGCAAGGTACAACCCGATCCAGAAGCAGCAAAGCATCTAAATGTGGGCCATCACAATAACACTAGAAACATCAGCTGAACTTCAGAGGCAGTTTGATGATCAGAAATGTGTATCAGCCAAGATGCATCTTAACTGATGAGGAAGACAACTGATATAACACAGATCACACGCAACACACATCTAAACAATCAGAGGGCTACATTAAACAATCAGATCAAACGACGCTGATGCCACTCCCCTCTGCTATGTTTTTATTTTAAAACAGCTATGTATTTTCAGTGGAGCTTCAGTATTACTCAATCATTTATATTAATCTAAAACTGTTTTGAAAAACGCACAAAACAGTTGGATCATGCTTGATTTTTTAGAACAATGCGGAAGGACTTCATCGTGATGTGACCGTCTGACAGGAATTTATAGATTACCGTACAGGACAATGCCAAAAAAGGGAGGACATCTTACAGAACACACAGATCGATCCTCACCTTTATGGTGCAAACTTCAGAGGGTATTAAAAATGTCAAGGACAATCATGTCTTCTCAAACAGAGTCAAGATGAGTGCCAAACACATAATGTGCCTATAAGTTGCCCCAGTAAAGCTGGACACTGACCTGTGAGCTTTTTGCTATACGTCTTAGCAAACAAGTGTGAACGTCAATCAGCTGTCTGTTCTGATCCAAGCCATGTTACTGAAGTGGAAAAAGGAGGATTCCCCTATATTATGTCCTACTTTATCATTCCTATTTTTGACAGTAACAAAAAGAAACATACACCAATTAGCTTCATCCGTCTTAATAATGAACATTATACCTAAAATTCTCCACATGAAAAAAATCTAAACAAGCTTAAGCCTTAAATAGATAGTTCAGATTATTTGAATTGAAGTGTCTTTTTGTTAATCAATTAGTTTTTCCTGGAAACTAAAGCTAAAATCTAGTCAGACCTCCACTACTAAATATAGTCTCATAAAGGATCATGTCGACACTTTTTTCTAGCACTTTAAATCGCCACTGTTTGTGTGATAATGTTTTTTTTTTACATAAAAGTCTATAGTTCTTTCAAGTAAAGTGTCAAAGGTATGGGATCACTTTAAACAGAAAAGAAAACCCAGCGCAGTGCATGTACTGTACAACTACATTAGCATTCCATAATAGCATATTCTCAATGCTGCAACAGCTGAGCAGAAAACATCTGCTGCAACGGCGCTTCGATAGAACACCAGAAATCTATGTTTTACTGACGCAACCTTTTTGATAGGTAATGTGTAATGTGTGTCTACTTCATCTGGATGACATTATGCTTTTGGATGTTGAAAAAAAATCTCATACATGCAAGTGACACTTTATGCACTTTTTTGTTTGTGACTATTTTCACTACAGAGGCAGCTAGAACTGTATTGATGTTCAGTCAACCAGAACGGGCCGAGCTTCTGACATGTTGATGTTAGAACATTCATTTAACTGCATCCTTTGCTACAAAGGTTCATGTATGCACTAAAACCTAAACTTGCTATGATGTTAACAAAAAAAAGAATCAAAGCATTTGTTTACTTGCGTTTTCTCTTTGATGCTTTCTATTACTCATAAAATAAGCTTAAGTACTTAAATGAATGTGATAATCGTGGGAATAATCGATAGAACACTCAATTACTAAACTAATGGTTAGCGGCAGCCAGAGACGAAAAATCCCATTTCATTTTTTTGGGGGGACAATAAGCAGGAAAATTTTAGAGTAATTATTTAATAATGTTTTTGAAAGTAATACTAGTAATTAAGACATTGTTCTTTACTGACCTGGTTGGCTGACAATTGGACACACATACACAGGGCATGTTGTCATTAGCACACACCCACTACAAAACAAAAAGAAACTTCTATGCATAATTAATAATAATAAATAAAAATACCTATTGTTTCCTATAGAAGCAGAACAAAATTTTGTATCAAGTTTTTTTTATCAAAACTGAACAATCTTTAAAAGAAACTTTAAAAGAAACTAGAAATCTGTCAAACTGAACATCTAAGTCTTGTGATAACTACTACACTACAAAAAACAATCAAACTTGAATTAAGAATACTTATATACATTTCAAAATATAAGTACCGCTCCAGGAACAAATCTAAAATGTCAGTAAAATATAAATAAGTCCTATAGCTGACATTAACATCCTGACAGACTGTTTGAAAAACCTGTCTTTATTTCCTCCCCTTTTTTCCCTCATCTAGTTTTCCTCTCAGTCCTGAATGATCTCTCTTATTTCGTCTGTCTTCGTCTCTTTTCTCTTCACACTCTCCTCCCTCCTCTTCTCTCTTCCAGCCGCCCTGTCTCCTGTCTCTGCTGCTATACTACATACTAGTTTGAACTAGATAACCATCATAAGGTAGGCTATTTGCTTAACCCGCGAGCTAATAAAAAAGAGGCTCATTTTTGACAAAGTGGGAGAAATGTTACTTGTCAAGTTACAACCTTGTGCTTATTGAACAAGTGATAAATGACTTAATGGCTTTTACACATTTAAGTAGTTTCCTCATCAGGTGAGCCTTTCCCTCACAGGACCACGGCGCTGGTGAGAGGAGCTACACCCACTGGAAACGGCATGCGGACCAAAGCACTTTGTGGAATAGAGGGGGTCATGATCTTTCAACAATTAACTTTTATAATTTAAACCGCTTGAGTTGTACTTTTATTTGATTTTTGATATTATTATTATTTAAAAATTTTTATTTGTGTTTACAATGATTTTTGGGGGGACATCTTTATGCAAGATCTCCTGTCCCCCCCAGGATTTACGCCTATGGCTACAGCCCTACTTTGCAGGAACAACAATGACGTTTTGAGGTAAGATTCGTTTGAATATGACAGAAAAATTCTTGTCTTCCTCCTACTCTCAAAATTGTTGTCTGGAAAGTCATTTATTTCATTAAAGTAATAATGGCTAAACATTATCTATTCCAGGTAAAATAATGATGGCTCATAACCCCTCAACAGAACAACAAATGTAACAGAGTGGGCTTTCCATTCCTAACAATGTGTCAGAGTGACGTGTGTCCACTAAACTAAACTGTGAAAAGATGGTTTAGGTGTTAAAAAGTTGTCGTAATTGGATTGACTTTAAACACTCACCGAGAGCTCCGTGAAGGTTCTGGAACAACCTACATTTAGTGTCCAGAGTGATGTTTAAGGTTTTCTGAAAATACATTTAAAAACATTCGAGTGAGTTAAACATTCTTGGTGGATGGTTTAAATTTTCAGCTTATTTAGATCTTTGTATGTAAATATTTATTCAAGTGTTTTTGTGCTGCAAGTTAAAAAAGGAAACATTTTGCCACCAAGTTACTAGAAGCTTTTATCATGAAACGCATGCAGGTCGTGCTGAGTCTCATTAGCTGTAGCTGATTGTTTTAATTAAAGGGGCTTCTTTGTTTCTTTACAGTGAAACATATCTTACCCTTTTAGCTGGATCTATGTAAATCTTAGTGAAGAAGAGCTGGTCACTGTCATTCTCCTCTCCTGTCCAGTTAGCGATCATTTCTTTGATGCTGGGAATGTATCCAATGAAGCCTGAGGACAAAATAAAACCAACAGAAATCACGCCTGACTAGAACACTGGCCTTCAGCTTGTACAAACAAATATAGTGAGCTTTGTGTGTAAGGCCCATTTGTCCAACATATACAACGTTGTGAGGACCTCCTCCTCCTTATGGGGTCCAAAGCTGGGGCCCCATGAGAAAAGTGCAGTTTTTGGGTCGGGGCTAAGTTTAAGATTAAGGTGTGAATTTAGTTTAAGTTAGGATTAAGGTTAGGTATGTACTGGTACTGGTTAGAATTATGGTTGGGCCACAGAAATGAATGGAAAATGAAAGGAAGTCAATACAAAGTACCTGTAAAGATAGAAACACATAATATGTGTGTGTGTGTGTGTTAGTGTCAAATTGGCACTATGAATGAGGTCTGTTTTTACTGGTTGGTGAAATGCTGACTGTAGAAATGTGCACAGCCACTTCAGCAGCTCCTGTTAACACAACCAGCACAGCTGCCTCCCAGAGAAAAATCACTCAAAGAAAGGGCGGAAAATTTAAATTTGGGCCGATATCAATATCCAATATTAATATTGCTGTAATGGCTGATAAGTAATATTTTCCGATATTATATAGATTTCCAGACTTTTTCGACACCGTGAAAAAACAACCACACTGCTGAGATTACTGATTTTTTAGTTAGACATCCCACAATCCTGTGCTGCATTACATGACCAAACAAATACAACATGGCCACCCCGTCCTCTCTCCCTCCCAAAACACAAACAGCGACAAGATGGAAATAAACATCGGTTATTAATATTGGCCCAGTTTTACCTATCGAACTAATATCGGTCTGTTAAAAAATGACTGACATCGGCTGATACCGATGTTAATGCTGATATGTTGTGCATTCCTACATTTAACACAAATCTTTGGATTGATGATCAAATGTTTATTTAGCTCATTTTGGTTTATTTATTTACATGCATGTTTGTTTAAATTTGATTTTTATTCATCCAACATTGTAGATCGTTTAGATGTAAATTACTGTTGTATTTTGTATATTTTTAAAATTTTTACACCTCATTATTCCTTTGTCTATTTTTTAGTTCTTTTTTTTCTTTTTGTTTTGTTTTTGTGTCTGAATTATAGGTGAAGGTTAATAGGCTTGACAAACAAATAAATATTTATCTGAAACTGGTTAAAAATAAGCAAAAAAGTCACAAAAGTCCAAGAAAAAACTTCCAAAATCCTGAGGCATTATGGCTCAAAATCACTTCAACAGATCACAAGTAACTTGGGGTGAGTGTAAGCTAATAGATAGAAAGTTGAGTCAGGATCGAGACTTTTGCACAGCACTGATAACACAGTCCGAGAATAGCAGTTTATGTTTAGCTGATTTAAAAACGAAATGTTTTTTTCTTCATATAAATACAGCTTTTAACATTAAGAGCCATGTGATCTGTGCTGACTGACCCACCTCCTGAACCCAGAAACCTGTTCCCCTCTCTGACGTGGGGATATTTGTCTTCCAGATGTCTGTCTGGCCAAATGAGGCTCTCAGATGAAAACACCACCTTGTGTTTAGCCTGCTGGAACTTCTTCAGCAGCTCTTTAGGGCCTGAGGCGAAAACCACGTCGTAGCTGTGTTAACAAGGAAGAGAAAAAGGAAACATTTATTGCTCCATCTGGCACGACGAGTGGGACTAATGAGGCGTTTCCTTCTGTAAAATGCTTTTCATCTGAGGAGTTAAGCTGCCAGTGGTTTCATTTAGTTGAAAATAAAAATACTTGTCTTCAGTAGATGGGCTCATTCACCTCATCTATCTGGATGCCTGTAGTCCTTCAGGTATAATGTAATCTCAAAAACTTTCAGAAAATGTAAAAGTCATTGCAATAAAACTGAACGTTGCAAATTTTACTTACAGGACTGTTTCAAATTCCTGAGTCCTTTCCATTTTTCTTCAAAGCAGCCAGGCTGTTTTATGACTTTATTACTTCCTTAAAGTTTCTAAATGTCTTTCAGTGTTTCCTTTAGACTTCAGCTGTTTTTATTTAGAGTCCAATACCTGAACATCTTTAGAGGAATGTTTTTTAACTTAGACCTATTAAAAATCAGGTATAAAATGGACAAATCAACAAAGAAATAAATACCAGGTGCAGGTTGAATGTGAGAGTCAGTCAGACCATACCTGTCAATAAACAGGATGATCTGGTCCTCAGACTTTATCTCCAGCAGAGCAGCTTTCAGGAGGTGCACCTTCTGACCTCCTCCTGGAGCTGACATGTAATCACCTCCCCTCCATTCCTCGCCACGGCCAAGAACCTGGAAACATAGACACACGCAAAAACACGTGTACACACACACACATACACGCACACACAGGTTATCAGAAATGTATCAAAAAAATGCAATGATCACACAAAAAATAACAATTAAGGTTTTCATTTTTTATTTAAAGGGATACAGAAGCTGCAGGTCTTACTTTTACAGTGTAGTTGAAGTGTTTAGCCGACCTCAGAAAACGCCTGAAGCCATCTGTCTCTTTGGTTGCAACAGTCAAAACTAAAAGTTTATCTGGAAAAAACACGAACAGGAAGCATTTTTTTCTTTAAGATGAAGAAAGGTGTTGCTACGGATTCAACAGGAGTTCAGAAACAAGCAGAAGCACGCCGAACGCGGACCTGTGACGTAGACATGTACCAAGATGTACAGTTTGAATCAACAGGAAAATTCAACTGCAGTGGCCACCGTTGAAACCGAAAGAGGGCAACTCTAAGACGGTTTTAGGAAAAATATTGTAAAGAACTTTACATGAAAATGTAAAAAATTGCACAGTAACCAGTATATGTCACAAGTTGTGGTTGTGTTGGTCACTCTGTCACAAACAGATATAAATGGAGGGGTCCTTCCCATAATTGCCTCATGCTTGATAAGGAGCATGGAGTCACTGACTAAATGCAGTTGACTTGGCTTTTTTAGATACAATACTTTTGACTAATTGGCATTATAAATTGTACTGCACTGTATTATACATAGGGTCAACTTGGAAAGTATGTAATACATGTGGCTGGATTAAATTGATCTGATTATGTATTGTTTAGTCTTGCAAAGAGCGTTAACATGACTGTTATGAACAGGCACCACATAAATAAACTTAATTCAAGTAGTAAAGATGGAATTATACAAAATGTATATATTTTTTAAATGCTGTATACCTTTGTTATTTGCTTCTACATAAAGAGTTTGATGCTATGACTGCGAAAAGATGCCTGGTGTTGCACTTGCATAGCAGGAGCACTTAAGAAGCACATTTAAAAAAGAATTCTGGTAATAGAACAGTACTTAACCCACTAAAATATAATTTAAACATTGTTAATATACCGTCTGTCTTATAAGGTTCTCACTTTGCCTGTTTCAATCAACTGCGGACAATTTTCTGCATTTTCTCAACATCACCTCTATAAAGTCCAAGTTTCGAGAATAAACGACCATCATCTCATTAAACGTGGTAAATATTTGATGATGCAGCAAAAAAGTTGCCGGAGGCTTTAACTAGACCCGGCCGCCCTCTGCGGAATCCCGTCCACGTCAGCGACATGGAAGGGCTTCTTCTGATGCTGAAGTTAGTATCTGATTAACAACTTGGCTGATTTTAGGGTGGCTAGTTTAAAATACTAGCACAGATCGAAACTGAACTGGTTTAATAAAATATATAACAACAATGTTTTGGAAAAAAAATTCATTCAGTGTATAATCAAGTCATGTAGTCTTCATGCTAAAAACCCAAAACACCACAATTCTCGTTTGTTTTATCACAAATAGAGTAAATAATATACAAATAACTGATTCTGTGATCAATGTACACTAGTTCCGGTTATGTTTAACCTGTCACAGTTACTACTTTACAATTTAAATCATTACACGCAGTCATTTCTTATAGTTGCGAATCGGAAGCTAGCTTCAGCGCCGTGCTCTATTTTAGAAAGTTTTAATCGAGCAAAAATTTCAGATTTATCACTTTCTATTTTATTAAAAAACAAATTTAAAAGAAGCAAAGTCACAATATAAAGTAGTCTAGTATGGAGAATCATAATTCAGCATCCGTAATAAGTCCCAAAAATGAAAGCGTTAAGGACTAAAAGTCACATTTTCTAACCGGGCTGATATCACTGCGCAGCGCAGTGCCGTTTAACCTACAGCGAATCTGCTGAAATGTCCTCTAGCCAGACGGATACCATGCAGCGGTACAGCTATCAGCACACCTAGCGAGTCTTTACCCAGACCCACACAGGCTGCTGAGGAGTGTCAAACACCGCGCTGTTACGTTGAGACAAGCCGCATTCTGAGCGATAAAACCCGGTGATAATGTGAGCAGGGCTCCGGCGGAATACTCCACTTACCCTCCGGGATGCGCTGATTTTCACTGTTTGCCAGCGAGGATAGTACACATAAAAAAATGCACGAAAGGAGAAACAGAAAGGGGGGGTTCATGTTAACCAGAGTTTAGAAAAATATGTAGCAGAATCCCAGATCCCAGTTTGATAGTTCGAAGGCTTCCTATTTGTAGCTAGGCCCGGACTGTGAACTCCGTTGACGGTTAACCCTGCAGGTCTGCCTGGACACTTCTCCCTCTGCCTCTCTCCACCCTTCCACGCTTCGTTTCTCTTTAACCTGCGGGCCTTTTAATCTCTTCACATCAGACACATTATTGTAAAACGATTACAGTCTTTTTGTTGTGACGTCTTAAGAAATGAACGGGGCACGGTGTAATTGAACCACCCTCTCCATGAATGGGTGGGATAAAAGCTTTTTGGAAAGGAAGACCTGGTCCTGTTTGGAGGACATGAGTCCTTGCACGTAGACTTTCTCCCTAACACAACACTGTCCAAAAGGCTGAAGGTATGACTAATTCTATTAACATGGTGCGTCCATGCCAGACAGATCTTGTGTTGGCCTTGAATAAAAAAAAATATATATTCTTTGCACATTAGCTTTTTCACAGTTTTTTTATTTTTTTTGTTAATTAACTTATCTGTCGATTTACAAAGACTTATTATCCTCCTCTCTCTGTTGCATCTGCAAAACATAAAGAGGTAAATCCCACAGAGCTGCTGGTCAAAACCTTGTCCATTCCATGACCACCCCTTTAAAAAAGCTCAAAATAGGAAATTGGACTAGTGGACGACTGCTGTGTCAAGGAGAAATACAATATCATATTTTTGATCTTACAGAAGCAATTGTTTCTTTGGGAATGTTTATAATGCCCATTTTCAAACATGTGGAGTTCTTCATTTTACATAAGGGAAGATTTTTCAGTAGAAGTTGGCCAATAAAGTGGCATATTTCAGATTGTCAAACTAATTATAACATACAAAAAATAGCCTTGATAAATAAAAGCATAATTAGAAAACTGTTTTTAGTATTTACTAAGGGAAAAAAGCTACCCAAGCCAACAATGGAGTATGTATAAGTTAATCGCACCCCCACCCCCCCCAGATAAGAAATAAAGTCACTGCCAGCTATCAGTCTTGCAAGGGTTACAAGGCCTAAGGTGTCTGGACTCCAGCAGCCCACAATGGGGGTCATTATCCACAAATGGAAAAAACATGGAGAACATTCCCTGAAGTGGTGGGCCTACCAATTGCTCCACAGTGATGTAAAAGACTCATTACCAGTTATTGCAAATGCCCGATGGCAGCTGTTGCCACAAAGGTGACACAAGCAGTTATTAGATTTAGTGGACTTCATCATATAGGGTCAGGTTGGTTTTAATAGATTTTTATTCTTTAATAAATGAAATTATTTAAAAACTGAATTTTGTAATCAGGTTACAAGATATTAAAATTAGTTTTACCTGAAACGTGTACAGTTGATATAAAACCAGCAAAAACAGAAAAAACCTGTGAGCGGACAATACTTCATGGCATAGCATATCAGACATGGATAAATAATAGCGATACTTGCAGTTAAAATATTCAGTTCAATTCAGTTTTATTTGCCGTATTTAGCGCCAATTCACAACACATTTCAACGCACTTTACAAAGTCAATTTACTTTATAAAATATTCAACCTCAGGCTCACATACTAAGCCAAGTAGACTTGCCTGTGAGCAGCAAAAGGTTGCCGTTTGCAAGAAAAATCTTTAGGCCAGGAGTGCCAACAACTGGCTGCTTCCATATACTACACCAAATCACAACAGCATATCCCTGAATGAGGTCCAGTTCAGTCCAAATTAATTCAGCTTAATCCAGTTCATTCCAGTGCAATTTAAAAAAAATACAGTTACATTAAGATTTAAATCCAGTTACACATAGTTCAGGTCAATCCAGTTGTAATATAGTACAGTCAGATTCAGTTGGTTGGACAAGGCCAACAGGCAGATACCTTCTGCTGACCCAAGCTCAGGCTTGTCTGGCAGGGATCCAAGATACAGAAAAACATAAACATGGCATAGTGTTCTTCTTTTTTTTCTTTTTTTTTGTTGCATATTGTTCTCGTAGAACCTCAAGGAATTATCAGTAAATCTGTAGCTTAATAGTGATGTATTTAAAGCACGAGTGTTAAAGTCCGCTCCCCCATGGACAGTATCCTGCAGCATTTAGATGTGTCTATGCTTCAATATACCCAAATCAGATGCTGATGTAAATGACAGTAAACCAGCCAACAGTCTTCCCTGAAATACTCTTGGTGCAAAACCAAAGGATAAATCCCTTCCTTCAGATCTGGGAAACTTGTGCCTGGATGAAACAGCAACCAGCAATACAGAGATATTTCTCTTCAACCCCAGGACCTAGGAGAAAACAGCAGTGGATTGTGATCACAACTAATGATAGGACCAAACCAACTGAAAACACAGAAATTCCTCTAGAAAACAGGTTTGCTCCACTTCAGCAGGACTCTGACTTCCTGAAAGAAAGCTCATCTTCGTACACCAGCAAAAGGTATGAGAACCGATTGCACTCTAAATGGTTTCTTTCTAAACTGCTTCACAAAGACCCATCCAACAGGCCACAAACCCTAAGAGTGGGTGATGGAGCCGTGAATGAGATTAAACACTTTTGGAGCAAGAAAAACACAAAATTACTTAGTTTTGTCAATCATATCTTGTCTGATATCTCACAGAAAATATTGTTGATCACAGATCAGCATCCAACAGTGAAAAACCTCATCATGCACACAGGAGCCCTTGATGTAAAGCAAAAATCGGAAATCTTGAAAGTGGATCGTATTAATTAGCTGAACAAAGTTAAAGGTCTCAATATCTAGGTGTTTTCAGTGGACCTTTACCAACGTGGAGATGAGACATTCAGTAGACTGCTGATGCTCCACAAATGGCTTAAAAAGTGTGCTGCAAAATCTGTGAACTTTATCGACAACTTCATCATTTCTGGGAATGAAGGCATCTTTTCAAGAAAGATGGATTTTGTCTTAAAAAGTCTGGAGTACAATGCGTCACAATCACATTTTTTTATTCTGTAAATCAGACACCAGCAGGCCCCACCACACACAGGAGAAGACAAGAGAGTGCACAACAACTGACAAGATGGTGCTCTGAAGGACAACTGCAGCCTGCTGAGATATGGATGAACCATGGAGAAAAAAATGACCCAGAAAGAGATTTCTACATCACTACAACAAGTGGAATCTCCTCAGACTCCAACTGGAGAACAAGTAAACCACCCTTAGCCCCAACAAAGGACCTTAAACTTCTTTCCCCCATGCCCCCTCCACTGCTCAACTCTCTCCACTCAGCACAGACTTCCCTTACCAAACCTCACATTTTCTCCAAAAAACCCCCATCAACTGAATATATTACCTCGGCTACTTTACCTATTTCAGTCTCTCCCTATAGAACTGCCAGACCATCAATTCCAGGAGTGGGACAGACTAATTTCATGATGCATCTGGCAGGGTAAAAGGCAAAGAATTAAATATCAAAATCTACAATTATCTAGGAATAAAGGGGGATGGGCGTTCCCTTTTCTTAAAGATTACTGTGTAGCTGCACAATTGAGACCACTTGTGTACTTATGCAACTCAAATTATTTTGCTAAATGGAAAGAAATTGAAGAAGCAACAACAAACGAATTTCCAATTCAAGAATTAATTGGTGGAAAGATTAGATTGGACAAAATAGAAAATTTGATGCATCCATTTATACCTTTATCTCTTAGATTATGGAATGAGACAATATAATATAATTCATTATAATAATTTAAAATGAGATGGTGTGGATATGATAAAGACTTCACCCCCAACGGGTTGGATTTAAGGTTCAAAGAGTGGGCTTCGTAAGATTTGACTGCATATCGTACCCAGCTAAGTCAAGGGAAAATGAAAAACTTTCAAACATTGAAAACAAATTATGGGTTAAATAATGGTGACTTCTTTAGATTTCTTTAGATTTCTTAAAAAATCGTTGAAGAATACAAAAGTCAGTCAGTCATTTTCTACCGCTTATTCCATAGTAGGTCGCGGGGGAGCTGGTGCCTATCTCCAGCAGTCTATGGGCGAGAGGCGGGGTACACCCTGGACAGGTCGCCATTCCATCACAGGGCAACACACAAACAACCATGCACACACTCATTCATACACCTAAGGGCAATTTAGAGTGACCAATTAACCTAACAGGCATGTCTTTGGACTGTGGGAGGAAGCCGGAGTACCCGGTGAGAACCCACGCATGCATGGGGAGAACATGCAAAAAGAAAGACCCCTGGCCGGGAATCAAACCCAGGACCTCCTTGCTGCAAGGCAACAGTACTACCAACTGTGCCACCGTGCAGCCCCCAGAATACAAAAGTATCAAAATAATCATTTGATTAGAGTAGTTGTGGATGCCTACATTGCAAATAATAACCATAAAACAATTTCAAGACTCAAGACTCTGGTCTCTGCCAATCAAAAGGAACATTGTGCCATGTGAAATAAAAATGGGAAAAAGAGGGCAATTTAACAATATCTGAACTGGAATGGACATCAATCTGTGAGGTACAGTGGAAAACATCCAACTCTATGATATGGAGGGAATATGGAGACCATGGTCAGGTTTTTCAAAACTCCAATTCAAAGAGAACATTTTACTAAATCAGCAACCTGTGGGGGCAATGCGGAGGACAAGAAGCAAACCATTACCACATATTTTGGACACGCCCTTTGATTGTACCATTTTGGAATGAAGTCCATGAAAATTTAAAGAAGGTGTTTCGCATGGACATACCCTTTCAGCTAAAATCAGTGTATCTAGGTTTACTACTTGGGGATAATGTGACATATAAAATTAAATATTTGTTTAAAATTTTGAGTACGGCAGCCAGGAAAGCCATTACTAGGAAATGGCTCAGCCCCCAAACACCAACGCTAAATGAGTGGTTTATAATCATATATGATATCTTCAAACTAGAGAGAATAACATTTAATATCAGATTACAACAAGAAAAACGGAGTAGGTGGATTGAGTTTATCACAAATATAAGGGAAGATTTTATATAAATCTGATGTAAATGGTGACTGTGCTGTATTTCCATTTTTGTATAAATACTGATCTATATCAATGGCACACTCCTAGGGCTACATTCAGTTTTTTTTTTTTTTCAATTCAGTTTTATTTATATAGCGCCAATTCACAACACATGTCGTCTCAAGGCACTTCACAAAAGTCAGGTACATACATTCCAATTAGTCCTAACCATTGAACAGTGCAGTCAGAGCTAGTTATTTATTCAAATTGGATTAAAAGTTTTTTCTGTCTAAGGAAACCCAGCAGATTGCATCCAGTCAGTGACTTGCAGTATTCCCTCCTCCCGGATGAGCATGTAGAGACAGTGGACAGTCACTGGCGTTGACTTTGCAGCAATCCCTCATACTGAGCATGCATGTAGCGACAGTGGAGAGGAAAAACTCCCTTTTAACAGGAAGAAACCTCCAGCAGAACCATGCTCAGTCTGAGCGGCCATCTGCCACGACCGACTGGGGGTTAGAGAGAAAACAGAGCAGAGACACAAAGAGAACAAAGAAGCACTGATCCAGGAGTACTTTCTATGGGAAGGAAAAGGTAAATGTTAATGGATGTGGCTCCTTTAGTCGTTTCACCTAGAAAGAAAGAACAGATAAACTCTGAGCCAGTTTTCAAGTTTAGAGTCTGAAGAGAGCACATAGAGTTAGTTACAGTAAAAGCTCAGTCAGTAGCTACAGGGGTTGGACAATGAAACTGAAACACCTGGTTTTAGACCACAATAATTTATTAGTATGGTGTAGGGCCTCCTTTTGCGGCCAATACAGCGTCAATTCGTCTTGGGAATGACATATACAAGTCCTGCACAGTGGTCAGAGGGATTTTAAGCCATTCTTCTTGCAGGATAGTGGCCAGGTCATCAAGGGACCCCACAAAGGGTCCCACTGATGGTCATTGTTATACTAAAAACCACAAGGATTGGGATACCTCTCTCTGTCAGACTGATTCTAACCATTGGAAAAGAGAGGGGGTCATACAGGTAGCAGAAATGGAGGGTGTGTTTGCACCTCAACCATAACAGAGCCGGTTTAGGCTAAACCTGACTCCCCCTTACTCCATCCAACAGTGAGGGAGGAAGGCTCCCTCCCTGATAAACTAAGCCACTCTAACTATAAGCTTTATCAAAAAGGAAAGTTTTAAGCATAACCTTAAAAGTAGACAGGGTGTCTGCCTCACGGGAGCTGGTTCCACAGGAGAGGAGCCTGATAACTAAAGGATCTGCCTCCCATTCTACTTCTAGAGACTCTAGGAACCACCAGTAAACCTGCAGTCTGAGAACGAAGTGCTCTGTTAGGAACGTATGGAACAATCAGATCTCTGATGTATGATGGAGCTAGATCATTAAGGGCTTTAAATGTGAGGAGGAGAATTTTAAATTCTATTCTGGATTTAACAGGGAGCCAATGAAGGGAAGCTAAAGTAGGGGAAATATGATCTCTCTTTGTAATTTTCATCAGAACTCTTGCTGCAGCATTTTGAATCAGCTGAAGGCTTTTAACTGCATTTTGTGGACATCCTGATAGTAACGAATTACAATAGTCCAGCCTTGAAGTAACAAATCCATGGACTAGTTTTTCAGCATCACTCCTGGATAGGACAGTTCTAATTTTGGCAATGTTCCGGAGGTGAAAGAAGGAAATCCTAGAAACCTGTTTAATATGGGATTTAAATGACATGTCCTGGTCAAAAATAACACCAAGGTTTTTTACTTTATTATCGGAGGTCAATTTAATGCCATTCAGGTTAAGTGATTGACTAAGCAGTTTCTTTTTTAAAGACTGTCTTGTCTGAATTTAGAAGCAAAAAATTTAAAGTCATCCAAGTTTTTATATCTTCAAGACATGCTTGTAGTCTATCTAACTGGTTGGGTTCATCAGGATTTATGGATAAGTAAAGCTGAGTATCATCAGCGTAACAGTGAAAATGTATCCTATGCTGCCTGATAATTTGACCTATTGGAAGCATTTATATAGTAAAGAGAATTGGCCCAATTACTGAACCCTGTGGTACTCCACAATTAACCCTGGAGTTTAAAGATGATTTATTATTTACATGAACAAACTGGAATCTGTCAGACAGATAAGATTTAAACCCGCCTAGCGCTGTTCCCCCTGATCCCTACAGCATATTCCAGCCTTTCTAAGAGAATATTGTGGTCGACTGTAACAAATGCAGCACTGAGATCTAACAGGACAAGTACAGACACAAGTCCATTATCTGAGGCCATAAGAATATCATTAGTGACTTTCAGCAGAGCTGTTTCAGTGCTATGATGAAGATACACATTATATTTAGTCTAGGCTAGCTCACTACCCTCACATGTAAACACAGAACAGAGATCAAACTGAAATGTGGTGTCCGAGCCGAGTACATAATCTAATTCAATACCTCCATGTCTTTTAATGCATGTATCTGATGTTTCAGTCATTTTCCGGAGTAGATGACGACGGCTGCGGAAATTGGGACTGGAGGGGTGCTCACCACTTAGGAAAACATCACACAACAAGAATACAATTATTCCCCCAAGTGTCATTATAAAACCTCCCCCACATTTCCATTTACAACCAACATCCCAACAATGCATCACCATTATCTGAGGCTAGAAGAATATCATTAGTGACTTTCAGCAGAGCTGTTTCAGTGCTATGATGAGCTCTGAAGCCTGACTGAAACTCTTCAAACAGGTCATTGCTGTGTAAATGCTCACACATTTGATTAGCAACTATTTTCTCAAGAATTTTAGATAAGAATGGAAGATTGGATATAAGTCTGTAATTTTTCAAGTCATCTCGATCAAGCGAAGGTTTCTTAAGTTACATATCATTTCTTAAGTGTCTTTTTTGCACTAACAAAACCTTTGAAAATAAAGAATTAAAAAATAAACCGCATCACCGTCCATCTACTAAAAGTTGCCAAGCCCTGCCCACCTCCTATACATGGTCTCCTCTGCATATCAAGGATGATGAGCCTGTTTGTGTTCAGGGCATTCTGGAAACAAACTGATATGTACAGGACCCATCCAGTAAGATTACTAGCAGTAATTGTTTCCAGGAAAAGCTTGGGCTCCTGATGGGAGAATGTTGTAAAATCTCTGTTCTAATACATAACAAAAACATCAAAGCTAATAAGATACGAAACAGTAGACAACTGACCTTAAAATCTATTCCTTGTCGAGCGCAACTTAATTAGGAATGTACAGATGTGCTATAATTTTCAGATGAATAAAAACAAAACTGAAATAGTTATTTTTGGACCAAAGGAGAAGTGATCAAGGGTCAGCACACAACTTCAGTTACTACAGCTAGAAACCCCTGATCAGGCCTAAAATCTGAGTGTGGTGATGGACACAGACCTGAACCTTCAGAGGCACATAAAAACAGTAACAAGGTCGGCATTCTATCACCTAAAGAACATTTCCAGGATTTAAGGACTAATGTCCCAGTAGGATCTTGAAAAACACATCCATACGTTTATCTTTAGTCGAATTGATAACTTCAACAGTTTCTTCACTGGTCTGCCTAAAAAGTCAATCAGACAGCTGCAGCCCATGCAGAACGCTGCTGCCCACATCCTCACTAAGATTAAGAAAGTAGAGCACATCACCCCAGTTCTAAAGTCCTTCCACTGGCCCCCTGTATCTCAGAAAATATACTTTGAAATATTTCTGTTAGTTAATAAACCACTGAATGGCTTAGCACCAAAATACATACATGATTTGCTGTATCAGTCTTCCAGACTACTCAGAACTTCTGATTCATGTCCACTCTGCGCCCCACAGAACCAGAACCAAACATAAAGAATCAGGATTCAGTTCTTATGTTCCAATAATATGGAACAAACTTCCACAAAATTCTTAAAACAAAGAATGCCTGAGTTGTTTGAACCTGTTAGGAATAACCTTGCTTACTATTACTTATAGATAAACTTTCACATACAGTCCAGAATGATAAAGTATGAATGCTAATGTTATTACTTTTCTTAGGATAGGATAATAATCCTCAGTGACCTAAAGTTTGACATGAAGTTTAGTGTACTGGGTTGATCGTGGAACGTACTGTAATAGGAGCGATTAGATTGCTGCAGCCAATCTTAGATTCAGGGTTTGACACCTGCTATTACACACTCTATCAGATAAACACCGGAATGGTGACGCATAGTCTGATAAACACTGAGCGAGTGTACATCCCTTGCATGGAGTACCAGATATAAAAACCATGTGTGACCTTCTTTTGGGGCTGTTTCGTCACTTCAATCACCGAGCGGTTTAAAGACGTGAGCCTCAGCGCTGATCTCTGTAATCACTCCACTGCCTTATTTAGAATAAAAGTGTTGAGAGTAAAGAACAGTTTGAGAGTCATTCCTTTTAAGAGAAAGATTGTTAACAGTGGAGACGCTTCTGGGGAAAATATTTTGGGGGAGATCTGAGGCTTCTGTCTGCCAACGGGTGCATTTGGGCACCAGGGAAGTCCTTCGGTTTATGTTTTTTGTTTGGTGCGGTCTTCTTTCACATTGTATTTTTTGTGAACTATTACTTGTAAACAAAGCCAACTTCATTGCTCTCATTGGACATATAGGAGTAGGGCAGAACCGAGCACAGACCCTATAATGGAGGAAAACCATTATGAAATGAATACTTGCTAATTTGTACAGTTATTACTGCTACGAAATCATTGTCAGTGTTAAGAGCAGCACCTTAAACACAGGTTTCGCAATGTTCTATTTCTAATTGAGGTGTCGTTCCAAGGTACTTATCCCCGACAGAATTTGTATCCCCTGCGTTGGGAGCACGCATTCGGTAGGAAGAGCGGACCCAGTTGTTTTCACCTCAATTCTAACCGACTAGACGTGGAAGTATGTTTTACTTTTGTGAAAGATGAGTGTCGTTAGTTAATCGTTAGGTTAGTGGTTTACAGCAGAAAGTATTGCATTTATTGTTGTTCTTTTGTGGTATCGGACGTGATTATTTGAACAAACTGAGATCGTTTGCCTAATAAGAGGATACTCATGTCAGTATAAATTCGATTAAAAAAAAGTGAACACTTGATATACCATATTATCTACTATGGAGCCCGCGAGGAGACATGGGGAATTTATTTTCTTTTGTGTCCCCACGCAATACTTTTGAGTTCGCTTGCAAAGGTTGTTAATCACCTTGAGAAAGCTGTGCATTTTGGAACAGCAGCACAGATGACAAACTGGTCACAAAACAAACAACATTGATATGGCGTTGGTATGGTTTATTTGTCATATGCAGTCAACAATGCGATTAAATGCTTAAGATAAGAAGAACCGTTTAAATCACGATAAAAACAAAAGCACTAATGTCGTGCAAAAAAAAAGTACACATCATGCAGCAGCAATAAGCAAATAAAGTGTCACAGATGTGGTTTCGTGCAGCATTATTGTCCAGAGTTCAGTAGTTTGACAGATTGTGGATAATAACTGTCTTTAAGTCTGATTGAAGATCATTTTATTTAAGGCCAATTTCAAAATAAAACTAAATAAATCTCAAAAACGGGTGTAGTGTTTGTTCCATTTTTGCAGTTATCTGGTTTGGAAACTATCCCACAAAATATTGCGAGATAACGCAAAGACTATTGTGTGAGAACGCAAAAAGTATTGCGTTGGGACGCAAAAGTATTGCGAGCGAACGCAAAAGTATTGTGTGGAGACGCAAAACAAAAACAAAAAAATCCCCCATGTCCCCTCGCGGGCTCCGTACCGTACTGCCTGCGAGGTGTATTTTACGGAGCCCTAAGTACCTCACTGAACAGTTGTCTACTTTATTCTTTTAAAACACATTTTGTTGCCAAATCCATATGAATGGATCATATGAAACAGATCCCAAATCTAAAAAATACCACAAATATACAGTGGAGTCACAGGGGTACACCAAAATATCAGGCTGAATCTGAACAGTTTTCCACATTCTTGATTTTTCTACTTAAAAACATTTATTTTCATGATTTTTCTATTCCAAAATCTTTGGATCGTATCCCTCTGAACAAGCAGAGGAAAAAGACTCTCATACTTTCTCCATGTTATAACTTTTGTTTCTACAAAAATACATAGATTTCAATAACACTGCAAAGTTGAAGAATGACCTGATGTTTTGGCTAGCAGCCTGAATGTAGCTCTGTCAAAGAATACTCAGCGTACAGTGTATAAAACATGGTATTGTTAACAAAACAAAATCCACAACATAAGGTAGATTTTACCTAATTACTATTTTCAGTAAACATGACAAACTTGCTTTATCTATTTACAGGCCAAACAAAAAAAACTTCTTCAACAGGTGGGCTTTGTACGCAGAGCTGGTGGAGCCATCGCACAGACACTTGTCACACTGAATCTGTAAAAAAACAAAAAAAAGAAGGGTCAGCCTATAAGTGTCTTTTCTTGTGTGAAAGCACCATAAACAAACACAAGCTGCAAATTGCCACCACTCTCCTTCTTATCAAACCACTGTAAATAAAGAAAATGAATCTGAACAAGTTGCTATTGCAGAATTACAGGCCCATCTCAAATATCCCATTTAACAGTAAGGTTATTTAAAAAGCTGTGTTTCAACAGTTAAATACCTTCCTTACAATGACCAGCGTCTTTGACGTCTTCCAGTCAGGTTTTCTGCTCACCACAGTACCGTCTGTCTGCCCTAGTCAAGGTGTTCAATGACCTCTGCATAAATGCAGACTGTGGAAGAACCACAGTGCTGGTATTATTCAACCTCAGTGCAGCATTTGACACTGTTGACTACGGTATATTAATGGAGCAACTGGAGAACTGGGTCGGTCTTTCTGGTACAGCACTTGGCCGGTTTAAGTCTTACTAGATGGACAGGGAATTGTTAGTGTCAATAGATAACTTTACATCAAAGTTGACAAAAGCCACATGTGGGGTCCCCCAAGGTTTCATCCTGGGACCCCTCCTATTCAATATCTACATGCTCCCCTTAGCTCAGATCATAACAACTTAGATAAGTTACCATAACTATGCAGATAATATACTGCTCTATATTACAATGTCACCAGGTCACTATGAACCCAATCAAGCATTGGGTAAATGCATAGAACAAATCAATGTGTGGATGTTTATTCAGATCAATAAAAACAAAACTGAAATAATTATTTTTGGACCAAAAAGGGAGGAGCGATCAAGAGTCAGCACACAGCTTCAGCTACTACAGCTAGAAACCCCTGATCAGGCCTGGGTGTAGGGATGGACACAGACCTGAACCTTCAGAGGCAGCCCAACCAGAACGCTGCTGCCCGCATCCTCACTAAGACTAAGAAAGTAGAGCACGTCACCCCAGTTCTAAAGTCCCTATACTGGTTCCCTGTATCTCAGATAATTGACTTTAAAATACTTCAGTTAGTTTATAGATCACTGAATGGCTTAGCACTGTTAGGAATAACCTTTCTTATTACTTATAGATGAGTTTTCACACACACACACACACACACACACCCACACACACATGCACACACACACACCCACACGCACACACACAGACATCCGTGTTTTACTATCTTTATGAGGACTTTTCAGTTACTTCCATTGACTTCCATTCATTTTCCTTGATTTTTAGTGCCTAACCCTGACCCTAAAACTAACCCTAACCCTAACCAGTTAATACCTAACCCTAACCCTAACCCTGACTCAATTCATACCCTAGTCCTAAACCTAACCCCTGTCCCAAGAATGGAATTTAGAAAAGTGAGGACCAGGAAAATGTCCTCACTTTGTCAAAATGTCCTCACTTTGCGATAAAAATCCGAAAAATGGTTCTCACTCAGCAACAAGAACATGAACACACAAACACACACAGACACACACACCATAATGATAAAGTATACATTCTAATGTTTTCACTTTTGTTGGGATATGGATAAAACGCCTCATTGACGTACATTACAAGGACAAATGACCTACGGTTTGACATAATGTTTAATACACTGGGTTTGATTGCAGAACAGTCTGTAACTGGGATGATTAGAGAAAGTGATTGTAAGCAGAGATGACGTTTCTGGGAAAAAACGATTCGGGGGAGATTCGAGGCGTCTGACCACCAACAGGGTATGGTACCTCAGACAAATTGATGTTTCCCCCCGTGCCCCGGAAGTGCTTCATCCTCTTGCTAGGGGCCACGAACGGACTGGATATCATAGCCTGCGGCCGCACATTGTAAGGTGAGGAGATTCCTCTTAAAAATCTCCAGGATTTTTCCTAAAGACACTGTGTTGTGGCTGTGTTGTTGGTTCTCAGTGAACTGGATTTTTGTACCCTAGAGACTAAATGTACATCCTTCAATCAAACGAGGTGTGAAAATTTTGACAGGTGGGCGGGACTTCCGGTGGCAGGACATCCTAAGGCGGGACTTCCGGCGACATAACCGGATATTGTCATTAACCGGATATCGTCATTAACCGGATATTGTCATTAACCGGATGTTGTTATTATGGCGGGACTTCCGGCGGCGTAACCGGATATCATCATTAACCGGATATTGTCATTAACCGGATGTTGTTATCACAAGGAAGCGAATCTTTCTAATTGTATGTTTTTAGATGTTTTTACATAAAAAAAACATGTAGTTTCTCCACTTTAAAGGACACTCAGGTTAATGCAGGCACGTCACACAAAATTCTAAGCGAACCTGACAGAATTGTAAATTTGTTTTGTTTTAACGCAGGGGTTATTTAGATGGATGTTTTTACATCTACAAAACAAGGAAGACAAAAAAAAGTAGATACAGAACCTTTCTTCCTCTGCTCAAATTTTTGAGTAATCTAATCTGCACCAGCAACTTGTAGAGATGATCTAAAAACAGGGGTATCCGCATTAAATTCAGCAGAGTTCAAAAGAGATTTGCATTTCAAGCAAGCGGTCAGTATGAAATACGTTTCTTCAGTACTCTAGCTTATATGCTGGGTGTGAAACCAGGGGAATGGATTCATGTAGCTGAACCAACACTGGCTCCTTTTCCGGCGGATATAAAGACTGGTTTCTATCATCTATACTGTTACAGCGACGTGGTCAGCCCGCAAATAGTAGGCAACGCTTTTGCACCTTTACTGAGGACCATCAAAGTACAAGGCAAATTCAGTGATATGGTTACTCTGACATTTAACCCCGCCCACTACCTTCAAGTTTCCAGAAGATATATTGAAAATATCCATACAGAAATTAAATCGGACCAAAACGTTCCTGTAAATTTCGTCTACGGAAAGACCATTATCAGACTACACTTCAAACCGGTGATATCGCAACGTAGTCTGAGATAAATTTTATTTGTATAAACAGAGATATATATAACATCTAAGACCGATTGGTTATCATTCATATTCCCCCTGGTCCTTCAACACTGTGCACCAAGCAGGCAAGAGAGAACATGGCACATCTAAGTCTGAGACGTGATCCAAATCGCTTTGTAAATTACTATGTAAGTCAATCAGGCGGTAATCTGCCAGGGTTTTATGGGGCCCCAGTAATGTACGGACACGGAATTGGATCATTATTTTCAAAATTATTTCGCTTCGTATCCCCCCTGTTTAAAAAAGGATTTGCTATTATAAAACCCCATCTGAAAACGGCTGCATCAAATATCGCTTCGGATGTCATAGGTAGAGCCGTGAGTAAAATGAGTGGTTCTACACACACCGACGGTCAGGAAGGTTCAGGAATTATGGTTTTATCCAAAAGACCCAGAACAAGACCCCCTGGTAATCGTTTAAGGACGGTTGAAAAACAACGGCAAGCACGAAAAAGGAGATCAGTCGGAGCTGACAAACGAAGAGGAAGGAAGTCTTCAGCAAGTTTTGATATATTTAAATAATGGCTCTTTTACATAACAAATCATCAGAGTGCACGCTGGCAGAGTTGGACTTATTTTCTGCCCCGATGACGCAGCTATCAATTGAAGATAAAATTTACACCGAGATCCAGCCTTTATCAGCAACCACCGATGGAGGCCCGATCGAGTTTTTCATTCTGGGAGACGGAGAAAAGTATCTGGATCTCAACGATATGCTGTTGCATCTCAGAGTAAAAATTACTAACGAGGATGGAACCAACCTGCCAGATGATGCACCTGTAGGGCTCATCAACTACCCGTTAAACACCATCTTCAGTCAGTGTGATGTCACTCTCGGAGATCGATTGATTTCACAATCCAGTGCCACGCATCCGTATAGAGCCATGATTGAGACATTGTTAAACTTTTCTGAGGATTCTTTAAAAAGCCAGTTTAGCTCTGGTCTTTTTTTCAAAGACACAGCCGGGGCTCTGAACTCTATTGTTATAACTAACGGCCCTAACCAAAGTCTTAACAGCAGAGCAGGTTTTACGGCAAATTCCAGGGAGGTAAATCTTCTAGGACCCTTGCATGCAGACATATTTTTCTGCGAGAGACTTCTTTTAAACTCTGTTGGCCTCAAAATTAAACTTACAAGAGCCAACGATTCTTTTTGTCTCATGGCTGCAAGAGATTCCACTTTCAAACTCAGGATATTAGGAGCCTCTCTTTTCATCAAAAAAGTTTCTGTCTCTCCAGCTGTACGACTGGGTCACACTACAGCTTTAATGAAAGCAAATGCTCTCTATCCACTTTCACGTGTGAATGTTAAAACATATTCCATCCCTGAAAATTCAAGGGTGTGCAACCAAGAGAATCTTTCCTTAGGTGTCTTTCCCAAGTATGTGGTGATTGCATTACCGGATCATAATGCTTTTACAGGAACACGCGATCTCAATCCATTTGACTTTAATCATTTTGATATGGAATATTTAGCCTTGTGTAAGGATGGTAAACAAATTCCTTATAAGGCCTTCCAACCCAATTTTAACCAAGGCAATTCAGTGAAGAGTATTACAACTTGTTTACGGCTACAGGACGACATCTAAAAGATCTTCCTCTGAGCATAACACGTCAGGAATTTAATCATGGATACTCTCTATTCGTGTTTAATCTTAACCCGGGTGAGGACACAGATGCTCTATCTCCACTTTCCAGCGGGAATTTAAGATTGAGAATGCGATTCAGGCAACCATTGCCTCATACAACCACGCTGATCATCTACGCTTGTTATGATTCTATTTTAGAGATTGATTCAAAGAGGCGTGTGCTGGTGGATTACTATTAATCTAATCATGGATAATCATGAAATTGAGGACCTACTGCATCATCTGCTGGGAGATTTGTTTTACGGTGTATGGGCGTGTGACCAGCTACCGCTGCTCGCTGAGACATTCACAGGGCCGGCCTATTTTATAGTGAACACACATCCTTCACACATGCCGGGAGAACACTGGTTGGCTCTGACTCTGGAAGAGAATGGCGAAGTCAGCTTTTTTGAGTCTTATGGGTTCCCTCTGAATTTTGATTTCTACCCGTCCAGCATCGTAACATTTTTAAAAGACAGATCCTCAAAAATATTGTATCACAATAATCAGCTTCAAAATACTCTATCCACTGTATGCGGTCACCATTGTATCTATTATCTCTGTCATAGAGCATGCAGTTTATCACTGCAGCAATTGTTGTCTAAATACACTGGAGATGTGTTTAAGAATGATTTAATGGTATCTAACTTTGTAAACAAATACCCGAAATGTGTCATTAATCAGAGTTCTGCATTTTTCACTCACAGTGCATGCTCCTTGGAGATGTTTCAGGATTGTTATGGAATTTAAAATTGTCTATTTATTTTTTCTGATTTTAATTTTTGTTTAAAATTCTAATTAAAATGTATATCTGTGTGTGTGTGTGTGTGTATGAAGTAGAGCATGATGCTAGACATGAAAATATAATCAATAAAGATTTTATTGAATGAAAGAAATAGGTGACACGTCTCATTTTCTTATAACGGCTTATGATGATGAAAATGTAATCCATCAGGGAGGCAGTATTGTTTTACGAAAAGACTTTTTTGGCTTCATGCTAGTATTTTTAGGGTCTTCCTGCTCGGATCTCGACCAATGGGGAGAAAGAGTTATCTGCCTTTTTCTTCTTTGCTTAATGTGAGGGAATGCTTCAGCACTTTCAATAAATGATCCCTCTCCCTCTGTTTTGAGCCGTCTATATTCATCATGAGCATAAGGGTTATTGACTGAAGATATGGGGATGTTTACCTCTGACAAAGTATGCAGGAAGTCTGACCATCCTTGGGGTAACAGTGCTCCAGATTTTTTAAACGGTAGCATGAGATTTTTCAGCAAGTCAATCATATGGGACCCCTTTACAACATTTCCTTTAAATACAAATTCTCCTCGCGAAGTCCAACCCCCACTTCTTTCGGAAAATTTCTTCAAAATGTACTCAGCATTTTTACGTTTATGCTTTGGCAGGCTTTTCAGCACATCCATAACAATCTGATCAGAAGCAACCTGGTCATGCCCCGGGCCATGTTTTTCTTCGTGCTGCTCATGCTCTGGAGTCTCTCTTGATGTGTCACGCTGAAGCGTCAAACTCACCCGTGGTTCTTCTTTCACACCCTGCTTGAGTAGAGTGAGATACCTCTGCAAAAGCGCATCATATTTTTTTATTTTTTCATAAGAAGTCAAACCGGGGTCATTCAATATTGCTCTCATTTCAGCATCCAAATTCTCCTCCGCCGTCTGTCTGATGACATGTCTGGCTGGGTCAGACGCCTGAACTGATGAGGGGAAATGAGAAACATCTTCTGCGATGTTCTGAGAGACATTATCTCCTGATGATTCCACACACTAGATCACTGATCAAGGGGGCAAGATGGGTAGAATAAAACCACCTCCCTGGTTTTTGAGAGCCAACTGTTTACGTTTTATACCAGTTCTTTTATCATAACAGTCTGATGATTTTTCTCTGCTTCTTCAATTTCCGGTGTTGAGAGGGTGATAGTTTAATGTTACTTTTTAAAATATTCAGAGCAATCTCACACAGAGCCTGAAGAAAGTCGAGTGAGCAGTGTGCGAGAATATCTTTACATTTCTGTGGACTGGCTTGGTACAGAGCTCTGAATAATGGCACATTCCTTTTTATACACGCAGACATGATGACTTACTTTGTTTTGGGCACATACACAGCAGGCCACTGGTGAGGAAGTATGCCTGTTCTCAGTCTGAAATGTTCTGGGCAGGTAGGTGTGAAATCGATGATTAAATAACCATGAGCTTCTCTTGTTGCATCTTCAAAACTCTCAAGGAAGACACCCTTTTGCGATGGAAACATTTGGCGCGCCAGTATATTCAACTGCAGTTTATCTCTCGGGTTCTTAAACAAGATCATATAATTACAGTTCAAACTAATAGTGCGACTGAACTTTCCCTGATGAAAAACATTCTGAGTCAACAGCATGACACTCATATTACGATGGTGACGAAACTGGGTAAAGACCTTCATCACGTTTTCATCATCTGAGGCTTGAGCAATAACATCGTCTAAAATGATCAGATGATTCTGATCAGGAGGAAACAGGTTTTCATCTTCAAAAGAACGAGGCAATCCTTCCACAAATTTCATATTTTTATTCATCTTCTGCAATTCAGCATACATGGGCTGAAAAGATGTGTAAATCCACACAATATTTTCTGGAAAAACATCCATGACATGGTTACAATTTTGCAAAACACTTTTTACAAAAAACGTTTTCCCGCAGCCGCTGGGTCCAATAATCATACATGGGAAAGGCGCTCTAAATCTAGGATCAAAATCAATCTCCTGTAAATCGGCAGAATGCAACATTTTTTTAATTTTTTAATTTTATTTTATCTTTCTTCTTCTTATGCTCTAATAACCAAAAGGCAGAGTTGTCCCGTCAGAAAAAAGGCATCTCTTGTCATACACCAACCGAAACCTTTTAACAAATGCAGCATTTCTTAAGCGGAATCTCTTTATCCCTCCTGATCGTGTGCTGTGGAATTTCAGTGACACCCTCACTGGATCCTGCTAAGTAGCCCTCAACCAGCCCTTTGATGCTGTCAAAATTGACCCTCTCGCTGCATTCATGTGTCTGAGTGATGCCTTTAGCACGTATCACTAGTTTTTTCTGGTTTTTGGTTTGGTATGCATAACTCTTGGGTCCTGTTGATGCAAACTCCAAAATGCTGTCTCCCGCGAGCTCGTCTGTAAGATCACCCAGATAATTTCCCAGTTGAAAAGGAGTCTCACCACTTTTTGTCACATAAATCAAACTGTCCGTGTCAATATAAATCAATCTGTCCTGCAATTGCTCCATGCTGCTGAGAAGTTTTAAACGTGCATAAGTGGTGGTGAATGCAGCAACGAACAGATTGTTTACCTTGTTTGGAGGAGAGATGACACGTTTGCTGTAGTTCCACTGCACTACACACATTTCAGGGTTGAAGAATTGGAAGTAGTTAACCATATATTTACTCGAGAACATGAAGCTGAAAAACTCATCAGGGTTAGTGATGACTGTGGTCTGAGACAGATCACTTCGCTGTGCAAACTTTCCCCAAAAGCTGTTTAAGCACAGTTTTGCTACCTGTCTTTTGGCAGGGTTCACCTCGATTTTGCCTGCATCTAATTGGATACCCTGGTGGAGTTTGTAGTCTGCTACATACTTTGACCTGCTCTCCTCATCCACCGCTTCAGAAGGGTACCCTGAAGCCTCCTGCATTCCTTTTATAAAGCAATGAATGTAACCTTCAAAGATTGTGTCACTGCTCTTCTCAAAATGCCAAACTTCACTGATTTTAGCAAGGCGATAACCACACTGCAGGGCTTTACAAAACTCTACACTCACCCACATACCCGTCAGAGCTCCGTCCTCATCATTATGCCTGCAGGGACCTGACTGGTTATTTATTTCAGCACATGTGCGGCAGAGAGTAAACACAAGTTTACCTTGGGATGTTCTGTAAGGCAAAACGGGGAAAAAGAGACCTTGTGGGGGGTAAACCACAGCTTTGATGATGCCAAAGTAGCTGCTGGGGTCATCAAAATCTTTGTAAATGATGGTAGGGTGCCCGAGGGGAAAGACGCAGTTAGCATTTACATAAGGGTACAAAGATGTGTAATCCACATAGTGTACAGTTTCACCTGGCCCCGCTGTGTACCTCAACCTCATAGGGCAGGTGCGACCACCATGCAGAGCATCTCGGGGTGATAGCGGTTTGGGTGCATTAACTCTCTCAAGAAAGCTGATCACCCCCTGGTTTGATTTTTTCATTTGAGTCCACTCATGCTCCCAAATAACCTCAAGACGAAGGGTATACACAGTTTGGAGTACCTTGCTTCTCTCAACAGTGGCTGCGTAAAACTGTTCAAATGCTGCCCCTCTCAAAGGACACTTTTCATGAGGTGAATAACACAATTTACAGCCGAGGAAAAAACAGCCGTAAAATTCAAACGCAACTTTGACACCGTTAATCTCTGCATACCCATCGACTGAATACGGGCCGATTTTCTTTTCCCCTTTGTTTAACGCATGTTCAATGTCTATTTTTCTGCTGTCTGCAATCCAGCCGAGCCATTGAATGGACGCGCTGGAAAACGTCGTACTACTACGCCTGTAGTCCAGAGGTGAGGGGATGGCCAAGGTTTTAGGAGGAAGGAAATTGGTTACAAAAACCTTCATGCAGGCTGAGGCTATCGTGACGCATTTAAGCGGATCCACACTTGTCTCCTTAAAGAACTCATCCCTGAATTTAACACAACCTTGAAACAGAACGTCCACATAATTTTTACAATAACGAAGAGCGTACTCGTACTCGTACTCGTCGTCTTCCGCTTATCCGGAACCGGGTCGCGGGGGCAGCAGACTCAGCAGAGACAACCCGGACGTCCCTCTCCCCAGACACCTCCTCCAGCTCCTCCGGGGGGAACCCAAGGCGTTCCCAGGCCAGCCGAGAGACATAGTCCCTCCAGCGTGTCCTGGGCCGTCCCCTGGGCTTCCTCCCGGTGGGACGTGCCTGGAACACCTCCCGAGGAAGGCGTCCAGGATGCATCTGGTATAGATGCCCGAGCCACCTCAACTGGCTCCTCTCGATGTGGAGGAGCAGCGGCTCTACTCCGAGCCCCTCCCGAATGGCCGAGCTCCTCACCCTATCACTAAGGGAGTGCCCGGCCACCCTATGGAGGAAGCTCATTTCAGCCGCTTGTATCCGGGATCTCGTTCTTTCGGTCATAACCCAAAGTTCATGGCCATAGGTGAGGGTAGGAATGTAGACCGACCGGTAAATCGAGAGCTTCGTTTTTCGGCTCAGCTCTCTCTTCACCACAACGGACCGGCAAAGCGCCCCCATTACTGCGGCAGCCGCACCGATCCGTCTGTCGATCTCCCGCTCCATTCTTCCCTCTCTCGTGAACAAGACCCCGAGATACTTGAACTCCTCCACTTGAGGCAGGAACTCCCCTCCAACCTGAAGAGGACAAGCCACCATGGCCTCTGACTTGGAGGAGCTGATCTTCATCCCAGCCGCTTCACACTCGGCTGCGAACCGCCCCAGTGCATGCTGTAGGTCTTGGCTAGAGGGGGCCAGCAGGACCACGTCATCTGCAAAAAGAAGAGACGAAATCCACTGGTCCCCAAACCAGACCCCCTCTGGCCCTTGGCTGCGTCTAGAAATCCTGTCCATAAAAGTTATGAACAGGACCGGTGACAAAGGGCAGCCCTGCAGGAGTCCAACATGCACCGGGAACAGGTCCGATTTAGTGCCAGCAATGCGGACCAAACTCCTGCTCCGCTCGTACAGGGACCGGATGGCCCCTAATAAAGGGCCCCTGATTCCATACTCCTGGAGCACCCCCCACAAGGCATCACGAGGGACACAGTCGAATGCCTTCTCCAGGTCCACAAAACATATGTGAACCGGTTGGGCAAACTCCCATAAGCCCTCGAGTACCCTGTAGAGGGTATAGAGCTGGTCCAGTGTTCCACGGCCGGGACAAAAACCACACTGCTCCTCCTGAAGCCGAGGTTCGAATATCGGCCGGACTCTCCTCTCCAATACCCTGGCGTAGGCCTTACCAGGGAGGCTGAGGAGTGTGATCCCCCTGTAGTTGGAACACACCCTTCGGTCCCCCTTCTTATGAAGGGGGACCACCACCCCGGTCTGCCAGTCCAGAGGCACTGTCCCCGACCGCCATGCAATGTTGAAGAGGCGTGTCAACCATGACAGCCCCACAACATCCAGAGATTTGAGGTACTCAGGGCGGATCTCATCCACCCCCGAAGCCTTGCCACCGCGGAGCTTTTTAACCACCTCGGTGACTTCAGTCTGGGTGATGAAAGAGTCCAACCCCGAGTCCCCAGCTTCTGTTTCCACCAGGGAATGGCAGGATTGAGGAGATCCTCGAAGTACTCCTTCCACCGCCCGATAATGTCCCCAGTCGAGGTCAGCAGCCTCCCACCCCCACTATAAACAGTGTTGGCGAAGCACTGCTTCCCCCTCCTAAGGCGCCGGACAGTTTGCCAGAATCGCTTCGAGGCCGACCGGTAGTCCTTCTCCATGGCCTCACCGAACTCCTCCCAGGCCCGGGTTTTTGCCTCTGCCACAGCCCGGGCCGCAGCACGCTTGGCCTCACGGTACCCGTCAGCTGCCTCAGGAGTCCCACAAACCAACCACAGCCGATAGGACTCCTTCTTCAGCTTGACAGCATCCCTTACTGCCGGTGTCCACCACCGGGTTCTGGGATTGCCGCCGCGACAGGCACCGCAGACCTTACGGCCGCAGCTACGGGCAGCAGCATCGACAATAGATGCGGAGAACATGGTCCACTCGGACTCTATGTCTCCAGCATCCCCCGGAATCTGGTCAAAGCTCTCCCGGAGGTGGGAGTTGAATACATCCCTGGCCGAGGGCTCCGCCAGGCCCGTAGGCCGAAACGACAGTCAGAGACCTATCCCCGACCCGAAGGCGCAGGGATGTGACCCTCTCATCCACCGGGGTAAACCCCAACACGAGACGGCTGAGCTGGGGGGCAACAAGCAAACCCACCCCAGCCCGCCGCCTCTCCCCGTGGGCCACTCCAGAGTAGAAGAGAGTCCAGCCCCTCTCAAGGAGATGGGTTCCAGAGCCCACGCTGTGCGTGGAGGCGAGCCCGACTATTTCTAGTCGATATCTCTCGACCTCCCGCACTGAGGGCTGCTGAGGTCTCCACCTTCGTCCGCCACCCAATCCTCTTTGCACCGGTCCCTCACGGTTCCCCCTGCAGGTGGTGGGCCCACTGGGGGATGGGAGCAACCCGGCCACCAGGCGCTTTCCGACGAGTCCCAACCCCAGGCCTGGCTCCAGGGTGGGACCCCGGCTCCGCCGTACCGGGCGACGTCACGTGCCTCGATATATTTGTCCTCATGAAGGATTCTTGAACCGCTCTTTGTCTGACCCATCACCTAGAGCCTGTTTGCCATGGGAGACCCTACCAGGGACATTTAAGCCCCAGACAACATAGCCTCTAGGATCATTTGAACACTCAAATCCCTCCACCACGTTAAGGTGGCGGTTCAAGGAGGGGATAACGAAGAGCTTCCTTCTCAAAGTCAAAGAGCCCTTTGCTCGCTTCTCTGTACCAACTGTTAAACACCTGTTGTTCTTGAAGGCTCATGCGTTCTACAGCATAGGAGGATGGAGGAGGAAAGGACCCCACATACTGGAGACGTTGTTCCGAGGAGAATAGGTGGGGGAAAAAACCTTTGGTCTGATCACTAAAACCTAATGCTTTCGGCATCGCACTCAACTTCATACACATGAAGGACAGACTATCAATGAATTTTAACCTGTAATCAGGGTCGGTTAAACAGAGAACTTTACTTCCCTGCATGATGAGATGAGGTTTAATGCCTAACTGCAGCATAGCTGTGAGAATCAGGTAGCTGTCATACCCACGTGCGTTGTGCGCTATTAAGGCAAAGCCTCTGTACATCGGCCTCCTGAAATGGAGAAGAAATTTTTGGGTGCAATTCAATCCATAAGCATGCCATTCCTTACCTTTCAATGTTTTAACACAGACCAGATAGGGGATGTAAACACCGTTCTCATCGATGAAGCATTCAAAATCATAAAAAATCAGTTTATCATCTAACTGATTACAGGGCTGGCCGGGTTGAATGTAACAAAGATGACTATCGCACGTCACATCTAAATCAGGTGGTATATTCTCACCACAAATACGGCATTTTACATTACACACGTGTGGTTTATCCTGCCTGCTGATTGGAATAACGTATATCCTGTTGTACACCTTGCACAGTTTTACCAACTCACAGTCACTCATAGGCCTGTCAGCACTAGGTCTGTTGCGGGGTTCCCTGTGTCTACTGAAACATGAAGAATTACGAAAGATTCTGTGACAACCTGCACAGGTTACAGGTTCGCTAATTTCATGCATACACTGGTATGAGTGACAAACTGGACAATAGCCTTCACAGTGGTGTGTGTCTGGCTTTTCATAGCTCCCATAACAATATGCACAGATGTATCTCGATCCTATAAAACCCTTGAGATTTTTTTATCCCATAGTAGTGACCTTGAAATAACAGCAGAAAGAGAGGGTTTGATCGATCAGGGAAACTGGTTTCAATTTTACACAGAGCTGTAGAGCCTGTATCGGTTCTGTGAAACACTACAATTTTTCCTCTTTAGAATGTTTTCAAATTTACCAATGTCGCTGAAAGTTACTGCTGTCTGATCATCTAAACCAGCCCTGTGTTGCCACATCCTACCAAGCTCTAAAGCCTGATTATCAGTAAGGTTAGGGTCAGAGACGTGTGCAAGACTGATGGCAAAGCATAACTGATTACCGGTATTATCTAAAATATACAGGTGACGTTTTTTCTTAATAATCAGTTCACAGTCTAACGTTCCTTTAACCTTACGTTTCGACCCTCCTGCAGGGTCTGTAACTACCTGTAGAACAAATTCCAGGTTATTATCTGCAGGCATTTCAGCGTTGGACTGTACTAACTCATCTATAAAATCCTCAAAAGCAGGCAGAATCATATTTCCATCATCGGTAACGGAAAACGTGATGTTACGGTTGAGATTTTCTCCGACTAATTCTAGCAGTACAACATCGTTAAGTCTGGCTAAAGATCTTGCAGTATCGGCTAATTCAGTGAGAATACGCATGATGATTATATAGACTGCAGCGAGATCGAAGACATTACCAGGGCAAGGAGGTGGGATGGTGAAAGGTCTCCTTGTTTCAACGTTATTAAAACGTTCACGTTCAACAGTCGCAGGGGGATCTGCCTCAATCTGATCAGGGTTGACTGCAACCTCTGGATTGAAATGACCGCCATGCTGCCCAGTATGATCAGCGGCATGTGACGTTGAAGGTATTTGTATGTCAGCTGATTCATTGTGATGAATGCTGGGTGGAGACGGTGCTCTATTTAAATCTTCAACAGCCTGTTCTAATGAGCGTAAAAAGTCACCGTGCAGATTTTGATTTATTACATTTTCACTGTTGTTAGCAGGAGAGGCATTTAACCCGATGTTATTTGCTACTTCTGCATTAACGGGGATTTCACTGACCTGAGCAACAACATTCCTTATCTCATTCAGCAAATGTGTGATCTGGTTATCCATATTAACACGAGTATCAGAAGAAGAAGAAGAAGAAGAAGACCCAGGGATCAGTTAAAATTACCTTGATATCAGCACAACGTTTCAGTAACAGAGTCTGGCATGCATCCAAAAGCGTTAAGCTAGATGCTTTATTACAACGGTCACGTAGGATAAGGGAAGCTCTCTGTCTGCGCTGTAGCTGTCTGGGTTTTGATGAAATCTGCTCCACCATCAACGTTGGCTCTGGAAAGATAAAGAAAAAAAAAGAAATTAATGAAATATACAAACTAATTCAGTAGGTAAATGAGTATAAGAAGAATAAAAACGTACCATTCATTAAACCTGTTCATTAAACAAGCTTCGCCCTGGTATATAGAGCACAGAGTCGCCGTCTTTTCCTCAATTTAAGATATTCTGTAAAAAAAAAGTTACCTTACAATGCAGGTCTTTTGAAAAAAAAAATCTGGTTTCTGTGAAGATTTGGATAGAACAGAATTTGATAACTTACTTCGTACACGGGGTATTTGAACGGTTCTGGCCGGTTCCAACTCTTCCTGCACTGAACTGGTACCGTTCAGCTGAATGTTATCCAGGCTTGGGTTCTGGATTAAATCATTCGATATATCTGTAGAATATTTATTCATGGGTTAAAACAAATCTGCAATATCGCATACACCCGTGAAAACATATGCATAGAAAAAAAAAAAAAAAAATATATATATATATATATATATATATATATATATATATATATATATATATATATATATATATATATATTTTTTTTTTTTTACTTACTCTCCTCTTCTGGAGCTGTTAATTTTTCCGGCGCACGGTCAGGGGACTGTGGCGCATGAATGGCTTCAACCTCTCCTTCATGGATATTTTTAGCTGGGATGGGATTGTTTTTTTTAAAGACAAGTTTCCGTCTCAACTTTGATTTTTTCGGAGGCAGACGGTTACAAATGCTGACCTCTCCAACGTTCAGCAATACGCCTCTCGTTAAATCTGTAAGTAGAATTTATTTCATTTATTTTTTAAATCACAAAATAGCATTCACCAGTTGACTAAATCAGATGTTGTTGCAGTTAATAATTACCATAGTCGGATTGTGTTAAAATGATACCATCCAGTTCGTCAATTGTGGGTTCTAAAGAATATAAGTTAAACATTATTATTATCCAACGAGCATTCACAAACACTTAAGGAAATTCTTACAGATGAATACTTACTACTGAAGATTGCGTTGTATTTCTCGATAGAAGCAGAATGTTCACCACCTTCTTCGTTTCCTGAAATATGTTCTGACATTTTTTGTTTCTCTTTACAAGTGTTCCAACAATATTTCAGTGAAACTGGTTAAAAATAAACTTTTAGCTACCAGATTTGAAGCCGATCTCCCAGTAAAGATTGCGTTGTGTCTCTTGATAGAACCAGAATGACTGACTACGCCGCCACCTTCTCTGTTTACAATGATGACAACCGATCAGTGTGCAGGGCTATACCCCTTGACCTCACACCCCGAGACACCTCAGCAAAGCCGCAGACACATTAATTCAATAGACAGGGATGTGAATTGTCAGAGACAATGTTCAACACTTTGGGTCAGGAAGGAGCACGGTCAGCTTAATTACTCTGACAACAGTCAGTGTGAAGACTTTGTCTGAGATAATACACAAGAAACAGCTGCGCATGTCTGCCTTAATTCATTAAACAGTGACATGTCTGAGGACTTTATAACTTTTATTTTTTCAGTTCCTTGAGACGTTTAACATAGACCACACCTACAGGATACAACTTCTGGCTCCCACGTGGGATGAGGAGACAACTGTTTTCTCTAAATCCTAAATAACTATTGCTCTAAGATGAAAAAAGAAAAGCTTAAGGTAACTAAAATTATCATCCATTTTACCCAATGGAGTCTCTATTGATTGATTTAGCTGTAGAATCCATTTCTAATTTTGAAACAACATACTGAGCACTCATACAATTTTAGATAATTCCATGTTTGGCTTACTTTTTAACTATTTTTTTTTTCAGTTAATTTGTTTCTCTGTTTTTAGATCATCTCTACAAGTTGCTGGTGCAGATTAGATTACTCAAAAATTTGAGCAGAGGAAGAAAGGTTCTGTATCTACTTTTTTTTGTCTTCCTTGTTTTGGAGATGTAAAAACATCCATCTAAATAACCCCTGCGTTAAAACAAAATGAATTTACAATACTGTCAGGTTCTCTTAGAATTTTGTGTGACGTGCCTGCATTAACCTGAGTGACCTTTAAAGTGGAGAAACTACATGTTTTTTTCAATGTAAAAACATCTAAAAGCATACAATTAGAAAGATTCGCTTCCTTGTGATGACAACATCCGGTTAATGACGATATCCGGTTAATGACGATATCCGGGTATGTCGCCGGAAGTCCCGCCTTAGGATGTCCTGTCACCGGAAGTCCCGCCCACCTGTCAAAATTTTCACACCTCGTTTGATTGAAGGATGTACATTTAGTCTCTTACCCTTGGAGGCAGAGAAATGGTTCAGAATGGTTTCTAGTTAGATTTTGAAAGCAGATTAATACGTGTTATGGCGATGCGACTGCAACGGTGATAAGTTCAGGAGGGGAAGTTACAATCCTCCGAAAAGGCTGCAGTCTAAGGAGGAAAGGTTTGGAGCCAGTTTATTGCATGAGAGGGAAGATAGCTTTCCCTCGCACTCAATATAAAAGCGTAATCCCTGAATGAGGTCCACAAAACGTCTATGGTTTGTTGGGTCCAGAATTTCCTTACGAAGTTTGAAAAATACTGTGGGGGGAAGCAAACTTCAAGGGATGTAGGATTTCAGCACAACCAGTTAGCCTTTAGCATTGTCCAAATCCAAACATTGGCTTTTTCAAAAACCTCACAACAAATAATTACAGTGATTAAACTTGGCTAAACTTTCACCCCTTTAAGACAAATGAGGACAAATGTTAACTCTCTGTAATTTCAAAAGAATACACCAACCATTGCCCTCTGACCAGATAAAAAATAATGTCCTATATTTAAGATTTGGCTTTTCACCGATAGTGTTAGGTGCATTAAATGATACATTTGATTTACTTGATGGCATGAAAACAATTGCACAGACTATTTATGCATAAATAGGTTAATTGTGGCAGGCTTAAATATGAATTTATTTTTCAACGTTCATTACTTAATGGCGCCAAAGGGTAACGAGATGCCACTGCTAGACAGAATGCCTTATTTGTTCTTTTTCTAATGAGAATCACTCCCTTTATAACTAATCTATCTGCAATTGACATTCTAACTTGAATGTCATTAATATTTGTCTACTTTGCATGTGACAATACTATGTGTTGTGAAATGAAGAAGGGGGGAAAAAAGAAAATAAAAGGAAAAATGCTTATTTCACTACCCAAGTTTGTGACTTTTTCTTGTTAAATTGTACTGGGATGGCTGTATGATCAAATTGTTTATTTTCAGGCTTTGCAGGTCACAATATGCAAGAGTTAATGATTTTTCTGAAAAGTTTAATGATGAGTCGTACCACTATATTGTCTGCTGATGTGAGCAATAACCCTAAACATATAATTTTCTCCTAGGTGAAGAAGGCCTGAAAAGGTCCAAATCCAATCCAACTTTATTTATAAAGCACTTTTGCACCACAGCAGACCAAAGTGCTGTACAGAAACTAGATTCCAACACAGTTCATAATTCAAACAAAACACAACACCTTACACAGTGTCAAAAAGCCAAAGAAAACAAGTAGGTTTTAAGACGCGTTTTAAAAACAGACAGTGAAGGGGACTGTCTGAGTTGGAGGGGCAGCTCGTTCCAAAGTTTAGGAGCTGCTGCAGCAAAAGATCAATCTCCCTTGAGTTTAAGTCTGGTCTTAGGGACCCTCAGGAGCAGTTGATCAGCTGATCTAAGAGAGCGGGAGGGATTATAGGGATGCAGCAGATTAACCAGGTAAGGTGGGGCAAGGCCATTCAAAGATTTAAAAACAAATAAAAGTATTTTAAAATGGATCCTAAAAGGCACAGGCAGCCAGTGGAGTGAAGATAAGATTGGAGAAATGTGCTCATATTTACGTCTGTTAGTTAAAAGCCTCGCTGCAGCATGTTGGACCCTTTGCATTTGGGCAATGGAGGACCCACTAACCCCCAGATGAAGTGCATTACAGTAATCCAGCCTGGTGGTAATAAAGGCATGGATTACTGTCTCAAAATGTCTTTTTGGAATAAAGTATTTTATTTTGGCTATCTGCCTCAAATGATAAAAACTCCTTTTAACAACTGACCTGATGTGGTTGTCTAATTTGAGATCAGGATCTACTTCAACTCCCAAATTCCTCACTAACAATTTATTTTACTAAGTCAAGGAACCTAGATTTACAGGGGAGTGACCCGCAGTACCTCCAAAAACCATAACCTCAGTCTTGGTTTCATTAAAACTAAAAAAAAATCATTGCCATCCAGGCCTTCAGGTCGTCAAGACACCTAAGAAGTGAGTCTATCGCAAAGGAATTTGACTTTTTAAGAGGGACATAGATCTGGCTGTCATCTGCGTAACAATGAAATGATATACCGTGCTTTCTGAGAATAGAACCAAGTGGGAGCAAATAGAGAGAAAACAAAAGCGGACCTAAAATTGAGCCTTGAGGGACTCCACAAAAAAGAGGAGAAGGGGAGGACACTGACCCCTCAAGACTAACACAGAATGTTCGGTTGGACAGATAGGATCTGAACCAATTTAAGGCAACACCTTTGATTCCCACCCATTGGTCCAAACGAGATAACAGAATGTCATGGTCTACAGGGTCAAAAGGAGCTGTTAGGTCCAAAAGCACAAGGATGACACAATCACCAGAGTCAGTTGCTAAAAGAATATCATTAAACACTTTTAAACACTTTTTGATATGGGTTTTGATTCATAATTGTGTTAGGACAACTAATGAACGTTTTGGTGTGCACCAAGTTTTGTTTTTGATATGTTTTTTCTCTAATGTCGGTGTTCACTATATGTGTTCGGGCGCCCGCAGGTTGAAACAATTATCTGGGTTTAAGTTTCAGAGGGTGAAAACATAAAGTTCTTATGAATTTTCTTGAGGTGAAATTGGATCTAAATTCTCTTTGAGGTGGGAACAGAACCAAATAGAAACTGTCATTCTGCCATAGGGTTCTGATTGAATAATTTGATGGTAAAAGATTTGGCCGCCCAATCTTCTTTAAGAGTGGAGGCCGAAGCTGGCATGTGTTGTGTGTCTTAAGTGTGTGTCTAAATTTCTGTTTCAATGTTTGTGTCAAATGTTTGTCTGACTAACCTTTAGACTTCAGAGAGAAAAACAGTGATAATAATCCTAGGATGGAAACAGGAAAAAATTGGAAAATTGGGGTAATGACTGGTTACGGCAATCAGATGTTTAATAGGAATGAAGAAATTAATGATGGTATGATTGAGGTTGTCCCGAATATGAAAATAACTTTTATCTAGTATTGGGGGTAGATTTAACGGGGAAGGACCATAAAGGTCTAATTTAGGTAAATGTAATCACATTATTAACGGGCTTGAAAAGCTGTTTGTCCAAAAAATTTAACTGTTTGGATATATCTAACACTGACTAGTGGTTAAAGGATGATAAATTATCAATTGATTGGGCTAAAATAAATATGATTCTGGTTAAAGGTGAGAGGATGATTCTATAAGATTATCAATTTATGTTATGATTTGGGGGTGTTTGGTTTTTGGTTTTTCTCATTTTTGTTCTCACAGTTGAGTTTTGGAATCGCTTCTGTTTATTGTTTTAGAGGTGGTGCTGTAGTTGTTTTGGTTTGTTTTCTTGTGGATATTTTCAGTTCATAGTGCTTTCAGGTTTATGTTTTGTTACAGTTATGTTTCTTAGGTTTGATTATATTCTTGAATTTTTGTTTTGTTCCAGTCATGTTTTGTTTCCTCTCCCTGCCTCTGTCAGCTTCATTCGGTCCACCTGCATCATGTAATCTGTCTCCCCGTTTCACCTGTACCACTCTCCATATATTCACAATCATTCTGTTACTCATCCCGGAAACATCCCATTCATGTCCTCATCTGTTGTCATGCCGAACCTGTCCAAGCCTATCTGCCAAGCCTGTTCATGTATGATCCAAGTTGTAAGCTTTGCTTTTGAGTTATTTTATTAAATTACTTTCTACTCACCACAACACGCGGCTCCCTGTCCATCTGCTTTCCGGGATCCGCTCCAATCAGGTAACGCGACAATTTATTACAGTCGACACTTTCACCAGGTGGATTGAGAGAGCTGAAAGCAGAATCAGAGAACAATTGGCTGAAAGTTTGTGCTGATACCAACTTGACATGGCTGGAGGTGCTGCCTTGGTGATGTTTTCCATGAGATAATCACCCTCTGAGCACATGGGTTTGACACCACATGAGTAGCTGACAGGAAGAACTGTGCTCCCCAGTGTCCACCCAAGCTGGATTCCCAGCTTGGGTGGGAAGATTTAACACTTTACGTTTAACTATTGTAATCTGCTGTGAAGTTTTTGTCTCATAACACACAGGAGGCACTGAATAAAGAACCAAGGGGAGAAACTCTGGAACAGATTGCAACTTGGGAGTGGATATACAAAAAGGTGTTTCACAGATCTTGAAATCTTGACTCCAGTTGGATTGGACCTTTTAAAGTGGTAAGCTCCACCACATTCAGTGTGTAGGTTTGGTTGGATGAGGGACAAACCAATGGAGACCCTTCCTCTAAACCTCAGAGAAATCAGAAAGCACCTGAGGGAGTACATGCGAATAGGTTCAGATGGAGATCTTTGGACTTAGGGGCTTGGTTACTTTATAAGAGGGAACGTGATAAAAGAGTAAATACTAAAAATTTTAGTTGTTGAGCCTAAAGGAGCGTGTGCCAGTAAACTTGTTCTCTGCTTTGGAACCTGGTGGTACAAAAATCAAAGAGGGAAGAAGGATTTCTCAAGTGTGAATAACCAATAAACAAATGTGTATTTCTGTTTGTCGGGAAAATACTTGAGGAACAATTTGCATGAGGGGCTGAAGGAGTGCTCAACTATAGGTCAATTCGAATAACTTCATGGGGAAAAACTATAAATTCCTGTGTGCTTCTAACTTACTTTTTCAAAGATACTGTTGTTTGCAACTTAGATTGTAAATTAGCTTGATATGAGGCCTTGCATTTTTATTTGCTGTTGGACCTTTTATAGTGATCATTCTAGGGAATGACTACTTGTTGACTGGCAGGAAAGATGTACCCTGGTTATCCTCTACATCCAGGATGCCCTGACACCGATTGGCCCACATTGTCGGGGGGACGAAAATGTTGTTTTTGTATTTGTCACATACAGCCCTTTAGCTTACACTGATTATGCTTTACTGAAATCCACACTTCCAGATCCAAGAAAAGGAGCACACATTTGAATCAAAGAATTTGATTCATTGGCTCCCTGTTATATCCATATATTCCTAACAGAGCACTTCGTTCCCAGACTGCAGGTTTACTGGTGGTTCATAGAGTCTCTAGAAGTAGAAAGGGAGGCAGATCCTTTAGTTATCAGGCTCCTCTCCTGTGGAACCAGCTCCCGGTTTTGGTCCGTGAGGCGGACACCCTGTCTACTTTTAAGGCTAGGCTTAAAACTTTCCTTTTTGATAAAGCTTATAGTTAGAGTGGCTTAGTTTGTCAGGGAGGGAGCCTTCATCCCTCCCTGTTGGATGGAGTAAGGGGGAGTCAGGTTTAGCCTAAACCGGCTCAGTCATTGTTGAGGTGCAAACACACCCTCCATTTCTGCTACCTGTATGACCCCTTCTCTTTTCCAATGGTTAGAATCAGTCTGACAGAGAGAGGTATGCCAATCCTTGTGGTTTTTAGTATAACAATGACCATCAGTGGGACCCTTTGTGGGGTGCCTTGAAACAACATTGTTGAAAATAAGCCCCGTTTAACTAAATAATCTGAACTGAAACTTTCTGTGTAGTTATGCTGCTATAGGCTTAGGCTGCTGGAGGACATAATGACCACTTTCACCCTCTTCGCTACATTCTCACACTACTCTCCAATTTTGCATTATTTGCTGTTATTTCAGCTTTTAACTTTGTTCTCTCTCTTTTCTACCTGGCATGACTCTGTGTCTACCTGTGACACCTTTCTGGAGAGGGGCATCGTCCGAGCTTCTGCTGGCAACAACTTAATGCTCACCCTCTACCGATGATCCACATGGCCCTGTCTTTTAGTGTTTAACCCTTTCTCTCTCCTAGGCATGGCGATTGACTGAGCTTTTGCTGTAACTAACTCTATGTGCTCTCTTTTAGACTCTAACCTTGAAAACTGGCTCAGAGTTTATCTGTTCCTTCTTTCTAGGTGAAACGACTAAAGGAGCTACATCCATTAACATTTACTTTTCCTTCCCATAGAAAGTACTCCTGGATCAGTGCTTCTTTGTTCTCTTTGTGTCTCTGCTCTGTTTTCTCTCTAACCCCCAGTCGGTCGTGGCAGATGGCCGCTCACACTGAGCATGGTTCTGCTGGAGGTTTCTTCCTATTAAAAGGGAGTTTTTCCTCTCCACTGTCACTACATGCATGCTCAGTATGAGGGATTGCTGCAAAGTCAACGCCAGTGACTGTCCACTGTCTCTACATGCTCATCCAGGAGGAGGGAATGCTGCAAGTCACTAACTTGATGCAATCTGCTGCGTTTCCTTAGACAGAAAAACTTTTTATCCAATTTGAATAAATAACTAACTCTGACTGCACTGTTCAATGGTTAGGATTAATTGGAATGTATGTACCTGACTTTTGTGAAGTGCCTTGAGACGACATGTGTTGTGAATTGGCGCTATATAAATAAAACTGAACTGAATTGAATTGAATTGAATTGAATTGACGGCGTTTAGTGGATAGGAAATGGCAATTGGTGATATGAGAACTTGCTTAGCAGCTCACCTGGAGCAGCATGACATACTTAACAAAGATATGGCTGCAAGGACAAATCTACCCCTTTAGATCCCATGTCACAACAGTTTTGGATTACCCTTAGGACAGCTTTTCCTGTTAGAACAAAGAACTCTGACACAAATCAGTTGAACCAAACCAGTTTATGATGGAAGACAACAATTCATGTGTTTGGCGGGGACATGCTGTGCACGGTAAGCTCTCAGCACCTCCTTAATTTCTATCAAAACAGAACAGCTTTGGATGTGTCCTTAGCAAAAAGATGGAGAGGTGTGTAGTATTATTGGAGAGGTTTGTTGTTCTTTTATTCCCAACCATACAGCACCTGACGGATCCCTCATGATGGCCCTAAGAGGATCTTAATCACTCTATCCATTAAGTTAAAATCGCACTCAGGATTTGATGAACCATTTATAAATATGTTTTGTGACGTGGTTTGGAAAATGGGGAAACCTATTGGTGAGTATATTCACTTCAATGATTATTGTAGTGATCGCAGTCTGCTGTTGTGCACCATGTATTCGAGCTCTCATCTTTAGGTGCATAGATACATCAGGCAGCTCCCTGGATGCAGGAGGATTGGGAGTCCCAAAAGCCTAACAAATGTCAGTGGTAAAGTAGTGACTCCTTTATTGCATGAGGAGGAGGAGGAGGCTGTGTTCTGGCTTACAGTGGTAGCAGGTGTGATGGAGAATGAACCATGATCGAAGATGAGGACTGCATTCTGGGCTGATATCCTTTACAAAGATTTCTGTGCCTTAATGACAAATGACAGAATACTTTATTGAATATATGAATACTTTGTTTAACTTCACTACTGATTAATTATGTGAAATGTGTACATACAGAAAATTACATGAATGAAATAATGAATTAAAGCTTGCAGTATAAATTAACAAATCATATTGTAACTAGAATTTGGGCATAATTTTGATCAGACTCTTGAAAAAGGATTACGAAATCTGCAGTATTGGAAAATACTAAAATAATATGCTGATTAAATAAATTGAAGTAAAAAAATAGAGGATATATGATTAAACTTATGGGCCTATTAACTATTACCAGTTAACTTCAAACTAGACTGGTTTATGGTTAAGACAAAATGACTCCTTTCTGGGCATAGGAAGGTTTTTAAGGGATTTTTGGGTTGACAAAATTGGCTATTTTGATTAAGTGACGGGGGACGAAGTGGACTAATGGAGTCAGTGGTATTACTAATAGATCTGGTGTCTGACAGAAACAGGGTTGGTTCAGTATTAAGGCCAAAATTTACGACTGGGATAATGATGTTTCCAAACAGGGAGGGAACAGTACTTATGAGTAGCAGTTCAAAAGGGGTTATTCATGTTTAAAAGATGAGCCAATCTGACCTAAAATCACTATATATATGAGCTGCAGATTAAACCGAGCTGGACAGAACAACAGCGATGAGGATTCTGTTTGATTATGTTAAAATTAATAAATAACAAAATGAATGGAATGTGTAAAGTCACATGTAATATGTGTTATAACTTAGTTTGTGTGTCTGTTTTTCTGTGTATAAGGGTAGATAGGATGAGACACAAAATAAATCAAAAAACAAACTGGGAATTATTAAGATTTTACTTCATGAAGGTGAATCATATATGATATCGGAGTGGATTTATGAACGGGGCCTTTACTTGGGACCCCTCAGAGCTGGGAATGTTTAGATAGGCCAAATATGAGGAAATTGTTTTTCATTATTTCTGTGTTAACCTCCTTCAACAGGAACCAATGTGACAGAAGGTAGTTTTTCAGTATGGTCAAAGGATAAATGGATGCAGCTTTAAAGATGCTCAAAAATTTATTTTTGTTAAATGGAGCTAGTGTTTTTTAATCATAATTTACAGGAAGTTTTGCGGTTATTGCAAGTCCAATATTCAGCTTCTTAAGCCCAGTAGAGCTGGCGGGAATGTGTTTTTCTTCTGACTTAATTGCTTTTTTAAGAACATCACCATTTAGGGTCCACATTAACTGATTCATACAATGTTAGACAGAATTTCTAGCTGTGCTCCAGGCTGTTGTACTTTCTTTCCTTTCTCCTATTCATGCACATATAGCTTTGATGAGGTTAGATTTATCTCCCATGCATTGTCACCTGTTGCTTAGACACCACCAGGAGTCTACTAGAGAGATGGAATTCCACCTTTGGGGGGAGGTGGAACCACGTGACAGCTGGAAGAAGATTTCCTGGTCATATATAGGTTTAGCATACACTCACAGGGTGAGTCACTCACAGGCACTCACCAGATCCACTCTTCCCAGCTCAGCATGCAACACTTAGAGACGCCTGGAATGCAGGGCCTTCCTCTGATATGGAGGTTTTGCTTACCCAAGAGAAGATCCCTCTCTTCTCTCCAGGGTTAGATAGTTGATGCTCAAGGACTGTTTTATCTCCTTGTCTCCTGTTTATTTTGAATTGCATTCACTGCCTGTGAAAGAACTATAAAAGGCAGAGCGGGCAGACATCACACTGGTTTGATTGTATTCATCCTTCAGCCATGGTTTATGATCTGTAAATAGTAAAATTACATGTATGACCTTCTCCGGCCACTGTGGTTATTAATATTATTGTAGTTGCTCTTGAGTTTTATTAACTTTTCCCTGCACTGTCTCAACGAAAACTTTCTCATTTCTCCTTCTCCCACGGCCCATCAGTGAACAGCAGTCTGTTCACGTCACATGTAGTCCCTACTCAGCCCCGGTCGTACCTGCTCAGGAGCAGGGACCAAAAAACTAGGTACCGGTACGGAAAAACTGTAATGGAAATGGTTGCATAGCGTTTTAGTTTCTGTTCCCACTTAACCTTCACATATTGAGCAGAATGGTTCCGTGACAGTATCAAACTTTAATACAGAGTTGACAATGTTAGGTTACCATAGGCCTGTAGAAATGTAGTAATAATTAGATTAATTTCCTCCCCTAATTTGTTTGTTGTAGTAACCCCTAAATTATAGAAAGGTCCTGGTTACTTAGTTGCTATTCATCTATCATTTCCTGATAACTAATCATTTCATTTTTTTTTATTATTTTGCATTTAGCTGTCATATCTCTTTCTGCTCATTGTTTAAACATGTCATCAACTGTATCTGGTTCAAATTTATCATCCCGTTCAACCCATCTCAATAGGCCAATGTCCCTGCCTACTTAATATTCTTTGCTGATACTATATCAGGTTTTAAGGGTAAATTCTGTGATTGGATCTAGTTCCAGCTTTTTCCCCTAAACAATGAGGAATATTATTTTCCCCTAATATTGGTTGAATGGGATGTTTATTAGTTGATATAAGATATCAAGTTATAAACATATATACTATTCCAATGAGTTATACACTGTGGGTTACATCAGTATGCTTTAGAGCCCAATTGTGCTGCCTTATAATATACATACCTTCTGTATTAGGGTTTGAGTGTTCAAAATAAATTAAAATAAAGTTGTTTTTTTATCGGATTAGGGAAAACTTGCTGTTCCGAATTCATGTTCCTTGTTGGCCAGTTTACCTTTCACGTCAGATTTCCCTGTATCCCATTGGCTGGAGTTCTAACTAGAGGGCGGGGCATTCTTTACGCACTCGCCGGGGCGGGACTGTTGTGTCCAACAAGAAAACTACAGAAAGGCGAGTATCTCACCAGAAACCATCAAATTCCCTATAATTAACGGTTGAGAAACTGTCTTTGCTCAGGCGCTTTGTATATCGGGGCAATAGGTGGACCCAGATGCGTTTAAACGAGCTTGTTTTCACTTCAGGAAAAGGCCAGCTTCTCCCGAACAACTATTCAAAGTTAACAGGCTAACAGTTAGCTTCTTGTGATTGTCTGACACTTCCGTAAAGAACATGTCTCAGAAATAGCAATGAAAGTTGAAGTCGCATTTAAGTTGGTTAGAACCTTTTACTAAAACAGCAACTGAAGGTTCCAGCTGTCATTCACAATACAGACAAACACGACAGAGAAACTCCAATGAAACGAAAGGCTCCTAAGATTTCTGTTGCGCAAATAACTTGAGGGTAATGTTAAAAACGGGTTTAATGTTTTGAAAACATATTCACAGCTCAGTTCCTTCTGAACAACCTGTAATAGCTCTTATATTCAGTTCCAGAGAAACTGCCACTAAACTTGGTTTAAATTCACGGAAAAATCGGATTTCTCAGATATTTATCCAAATAACCATAATCTTGTTTTATTTTTTATTTCTCTGAATCATTGTTTTACAGATGGCTGCAATTAGAAAGAAACTGGTGATAGTGGGTGATGGAGCCTGTGGGAAGACCTGTCTCCTCATAGTGTTCAGCAAAGATCAGTTCCCCGAGGTCTACGTTCCAACTGTGTTTGAGAACTACGTGGCAGATATTGAGGTGGATGGTAAACAGGTGAGCTGATTATTTGCAGATGTGGTTGTGTTCATTTATAAATAATTCGAACATACTTGATAAATCTTTGATCCAGGAGATTGTTGAGGTCTCCATCTGAGTCTTCTAGAGTTTCTGACAAAGCAAATCAGGTTGAATTGTGTTAAATGCCTGGAGAAATCAAAGAACATGATCCTCACAGTGCTGCTGGCTTTGTCCAGATGACAGTGGGTTTGTTGAAGCAGGTGTTTGATGGCATCTTCAACTCCAACTCAATGGGTATAAGCAAATAGCAGGGGATCCTTATATGTGCTTGTTAACTTACTAAGGTGGGTCAACAGGAGAGTGACTTTTTTATTGGTCCCGGAAAAAGGCAAAAATGTTTTCCACAACATTAGAACCTTCACCTGGGTCAGGCTGACCCAGGTGCTGCAGAATCACACAGAGCTGCTCCACACAGGCCTTTAGGACTTTGGGACTGACACCAGACAGACAGGCAGGAGGGGGGGCAAAGGGAGCATCAGCATCTTCTGACTTGGTTAAAGTCAAACCTGTAGAAGCAGAAGGGTCCACGGCTGAGGTGGAAGAAAAAACATTTGAGGTGTGACAGGAAAGCTGTGGGTCAAAGGAGGGTGGGATGTCTGTTTGGCTGTGAGCAGGAGAGAAGGATGCTGAGCTTTCTTCTGAACTGAACCTATAGAAGAATGTGTTTAGTTCATTGGCTCTGTCCAGACATCCATCGGTCTGATCTTCTTTCTGTATACTCCTCAATAATTGCCTGTCTCCCTCTCTGAAGGCCCTTTTATTCTTGCTTATCAGGTCCTTCAGGTCACTGGTGATCCAGGGTTTGTTATTGGGGAGCATTCCCAGTTCTGGTTGGGATAGTGTTATCCACGCAGACGTTTATATAGTTACACACTACAGTCATGGCATTGATGGTCTTTTCCATGTGCATCCCCATCTGTAGCCTCAGATCAACGCCGCAGGGCTTCTTCAGCTTACTGTAACAATTTTCTCACCAACTCTGCTAACATGAGGACATAAAAAAAGACATGCTAACCTCTTTAGCCGACACCTCAAACACAAATCCTTTCCCTATGAAGTAGACTGACAGGTAAAAAACGAAACGCAGACGAATACTACATAATAATAATAATGGTATAGACTTTATTGATCTCACAATGGAGACATTGTTCTCTGCATTTATCCCATCTCTTAGGAATCAGTGGGCTGCCATTGTGAGGCGCCCAGGGAGCATTCAGGGGCAAAGGGTCTTGCTCAGGGACCCAGAGCGGCAGGCTGTGGGATTTGAACCAGGGTACTTGTGGCCTCTCTGGGATACAAAGCCCTGTTCTCTAACCACTAGGCCACATTTTGATGATATACAGGATAAATGTGACGACCAAACACGATGTCATATGCAGAAGGAGTCTTACAATATTCGACCAGATTCCCTTTTATGAGAGATTTTGGCACAGGTTTGGCACATTTGGCTAAATTGTGCCAAAATGCTAGATCTGCCTCTAAAACCTTTGTTGGACAAATATTCTTCAATTGATTCAGTCTAAATTTGCTGCAGTTATGGTCAGGATGTTGATAAATACAACCTGAGGCTTCTCCTAGGTTTTTCGAAAAGGATTTTCATGCATGGTTCATGGTGGTGAAATGTCGATGTAGTGAAAAACCTTGGGGAGGCTCTAAGAATTAGATTTTTTCTTTGTTTGATCACATATACATCCGACATTGTAACAGTTGCAATAGTGGTTCCCTGGGAAATGATTTTGTATGTCTTACCTTTATAAATGTTTGTGTGTAGACCTTATATCTTAGGAGCAATTCTTCATTTATTTCAGTTATGTAATTTCAGGTAGAAATAGCTTCTAATACCCTTAGGGCTTAACAGGTTAAGGCTCTTTTTACATGATGATGTTTTTTTGTGAAAACAGAAATGTTCTGTTGCGTTTCTACTGTTCATTTACACGACAATGGCGACAGTTTTCTCTGCAAATGGCACCATTTGAAAATGGCTTCCAGAGTGTAATGGTTTGAAAACTCCTCAGTCTCTGTTTTCATGTAGACAGGAAAAATGGAATCTTTCTTACAAGGAAGCCCTGGCTCATGTGCAGTATGACTGCAGTTAGTAGAAATGAATGCGTACACGCACAACATAACGGATGGCGACCAATGTAAAACCAACAGTAACAATGGCGGACTGCAGAGTATTGTTTGTGCTGCTGACTCTTTTGAATCTAATGACGGTTCTTTAACAAAGTGCTCATTTTGTACCCAGTTACCTCCATCATTGGAGACGTATTTATATACTGTATAATAGTATACACTTTAAAACTCTACTTTTAGGCAGAGAATGTTTGAATGCATGTTGAGTTTCAAAGAACATACCACCTACTAGTGGCCTGGCAGGGAAATTAACGTTTCTATTGGTGCTGTGTGCAGATTGTAATAAAACGTTGTCATGTAGATGTATAACAGAAACGGAAAAACAATCGTGTTTTCAATGGATTATTGTCATGCAAACAGGACCTCAGGTAACCTGCATATTTCTCACATCAGACGAAACACTGGAAGATCATGCTGAGAATATGAAGGATCTCTGCTTTCTCTGCATTGTGCTGCTGCTGCTCCTGTATTTACCTTGTGTTATACTGTCACACTTGTTCTCCAATCTAGTGGTACCTCTTACAGTTCATTGTGGTTACAGGTTTGTGATTAACTCTCTAGGTCGGTAGATTTGAAATCATGAAGAGGATGCTCATGGTTCTCCATAATGTTCTTCATTTTATGAAGAAACCTTCTTTGCACAATGATCTCCAGAGGTTCCAAAACAGTCCCCAGAACAGAACCAGCTTTCTTTTGTTTAAAGCCCAACAAGTTAATAAAGAAGGCTGGCTCTGTTCTGGGGACTCCTCTGGAATCTCTGGAGATCATTGTGCAAAGAAGGTTTCTTCATAAAATGAAGAACATTATGGAGAACCCTGAACATCCTCTTCATGAGACTGTCCTACAACAACAGAGTGTCTTCAGTCAGAGGCTTCTTCAGATCTGCTGTAAGACAGACAGCTACAGATGATCCTTCCTGCCCACAGTCATCAGCATCTACAACGGCTCTTTGAAGAAACCTGTATAAAATGAGCTACAAAAGCAATTAAGTCCCCTTTGGGATTAATAAAGTATTTTTCAATTTGAATTGAATCAGCCTCCCATCAGCATGTCAGAACCTTTCAGTTGATCACGAGGCGTAATTAATACAGGTAGATCACAGAAAGTAAGTATGAATTCAAAGGGGCTAGAGAGGCATGCTTCCTGATTTAACCAACCAATGTCTGTCTTAGAACCTGAGAGTTGGAATTGTTTTTCTCAAATGTACCACAAAGCTTTGCTTAAACAGTGCTGTGTTTGATGTGTCATTTCAGGTGGAGCTGGCTCTGTGGGACACTGCAGGTCAGGAGGACTACGACCGTCTGAGACCACTCTCATATCCAGACACAGACGTCATTCTCATGTGCTTCTCCATTGACAGCCCTGACAGCCTAGGTAGAACCTTTGTCATTTGTTTTTAACAAGTTAACTAGTTGTTTATGCTGCAAGTAAATCACATTCACCTTTTTCCTGATTTAGAGAATATTCCTGAGAAATGGACTCCAGAGGTGAAGCACTTCTGTCCGAATGTGCCCATAATCCTGGTGGGAAATAAGAAAGACCTGCGAAATGATGAGCACACCCGCAGAGAGTTAGCCAAGATGAAACAGGTCAGTGAAGCTTTCAGTTCAGAAAGTTTTGAACTTTCTGAACCGAAAGTTTAAGTTACATGTACTAAATTCCAAACATATCCTACTTAATGGGGATTGTTTAAGTAAAACAGACATAAAAAAAATTCCAAAGAAGAGCAAAATAATGACACTACAGAGTTAATGTTCTTATAGACATAACTTGACCTGGTGTAGGGTATTTCACTGGAAAGTAGGATGAACTTCAACTCTCTCCAGCAGATAGGCAGGATCTAAAACTCAAAACTCTTAAGAAAAGGCTTTCAAAGTGTGCTCTCTCTATTGGGGCTATTTCATTACAGTGGAAACAAGATCCTTGCTGATAAAAAAATGTTTTTTTGTAAAATAAATTAAATTATTAAAGTGATATTTAAATTTAGTTAAAGTCTTACAAAGTTGCGACCTGACTTTTTCCAATATTACTAAATCAATAAATTAGCCTTCTATGACGACTAGACAAAGCACATCTAGACAAGTCTGTCCAGCCTACTGCGGATGGTCCGTCTGCGTACGAAGAGCAACATGGAAGAGCTTTATTTCCTCACCAGAAAAACGTTTCTCCTGATATGCGAAAGACTTGTTTGAGGGGTAAAAACATATGAACCAGTACTTAATTTGTCACCCCAGCACTTGGTGTGTTGCTGCGTTTTGTGCTTTATAAGTGCTGTGAAACCATGGAGAGACGAGAAAGAAAGGTTGGTGTTCACTGTAATGGAAAAAAGAAACCTGTTTGTTTTATGTGTCTAAGAGCTGAAATCATAAATAACTGTTTAATAAGACACTTTGAATCATCTTACCTCATCTAAGCCATTTTTTAGAAAGAAAAGTTGAGGATGACCACAAGCTACCATGGAGAATGAAGCACTGAGCCACAAACTGATAAAGTTACATCAGTACCTCATTAATAAAGCAACTGGGTTTTTCTGCATAAAACAGAACTGAACTTCCTTTGTAATTTATGTTTTTTAATATATCCATTTAACTCCATTTTAGAGTTTTTAGGAATTTAGTAAAGGGTGATGAAGTAGTCTGCATTATTTTTACTGTGATACTAATGTTCAGCTCCCAGTTTTTTGTGTCTTTATTTTAAAATACATAATCTGAAGAACAAATTGCCACAAAAGTTAAATATTTTACCCAGAAAATTTCTTTTATTTTTCCTTTTAACAAAAAATTAAATTTCCATTTACCCACTGACAGCTGGAGGTATGGATCGGAGTTCTGCCTCCAGCTGTCAGTGTAGTGCGCTGTGCCTCTATTAACTTTACTGTCTGACTTAACGTTAAGTCATATTAAAGTAATCTGTGTGAAAGGGTAAAATAAAACCCTAAATAATATATGTGTTTGTAATGTATAAAATGCTCCACTAGGATAAATATCTGGACCACTGCCCAGCCATAACTTATAAAATAAGGCTCAGGGGTTCTGATGTGGCAGTGTGGCAGGAGAAGTGGAACCACTGGAAAAGGGGCATATTTATGCAATATTTTCAGCTTGTTGGAGCAACAATTCCTATTTTCTGTCTGTTAAACTGTTATCTGTGGGATTTTTCATATATTCAGGTAAAGACTGGTTGATAAAGTGTGTCCTGGTAACGTGTTGCTGGTAACCACCAATTTAATATTGGTTATTCGTCACCTTGTCTGTTATGTGTTGACTCAACACCGGTACATCCTGTAGGGGACTTTTGCCTGTTTAATACCCAAATAATTTGTAGATCAAAATTAAGTGGTTTAATAAATGCACAAACATTCTAAAAATGGTTAGGCATTTATTAAACCCACGTTAAAGTATTAATGGCAGTGGACTGGGTAATTATTATTGTCAATTACAGATTTTTTTTGTTTTGACTGAATCGAGTTTCATTTTTCTTCATGCTCATGCTTCATCCAATCAGGAACCAGTAAAGTCAGAGGAGGGCAGGGACATGGCCAACCGAATCAATGCTTTTGGTTACCTCGAGTGCTCAGCCAAGACAAAGGATGGCGTGAGGGAGGTTTTTGAGATGGCCACCAGAGCGGCGCTGCAGGCCAAGAGAAGAGGCAAGAAGAGCGGCTGCCTTCTGTTATAGAGTGTCCATTGCAGAATTCATAGTGGGAAGGGAAGGGCCAAGCATTCCTTCTGGGTTAGCTTTGTCAACACAACAGGCAAACTTCAATTCGGTGTAACTCGGGTGTGTCACAAATTTGCCAATGTCAGCCAAAGGGAAAAATGAAATAAAACTGATAAAAGGGAGAATTATACATTTGTGGTTACATGCTAAAAAATAACACAATAAACATACAAATTCATCAAAACAGAATATAAAAGAGCACTGAAAAGGGAACATAGTCAGATTACTTCCTTGTTTTGTTTGGCTTACAGGTTTTCTAAAATAAAGTATCTAATTATGATATAAAGCATGTATAAAGAATATCACCATTATACTCACACCTGATCTGATTGGGTTCATATTTTTCTGTAGGCTTCTTTATGTGGACCTGAGTTTTTTGTTGAGCTGTATTTGTTAGTGTGCATTTTGGCTTCAACATATGGAACTAGCAAGTATATGTTAATTAAGCTGGTTGAAATTATTGAGGCTACGCAGTCAGAAAAGTATGTTTTTAATCTTGTAGACAGCAGAGTATAAAATGGTTTTTGTTATAGTCCTGTATAAAAGTCCTGATCCAGCTTGGATTTCTGAAGAAAACAAAAGACCTTCCTCTGAAAATGTTCAGGTGCTAGACTGAAACAAGGTGAAATAGCTGCCAAAGTCTAGGTTTGCTTAAGAGGCCTTCAGAACACCTGGAGTACTCCTGATCAAGACATGTTTGGCAGCTTAGATTGGGGAATTTCAAGAAATCCTCTGTGTTAAGGACGCTTTCACAGTTCTGTTAGTTCAGGTTTTCTCACACAAACTTGAGTGTTTAGGGCAGAACCAAAGTTCAGTATTGTAGCTAGAACTTACTGATCCCCCCCTGGACGCCCTACAAGTAAGCAGCCAGTATCTGGCAAAGACAATTATCATCCCCAAAGTATGGTAAACACTCCCAACCTTTCAGCAAAAATGATGGTCACCAATACGTTTATCATTTCATTATTACTGAGATATTTGTGTATATTTCAATAACAATGGCAAATAATCATAAATATACCCTAAATAAATATATGAAAACTAGTAAGTACATACTCTGAACTGTGTAAAGCTTTTGAATAATCCACAGCTTGTTTTTCTGTATTTCAACACATCTGTGAAAAAGCAGGTATTATCTAACTTGTATGTTAACCCATTTATTTTGCTTCAAAATTAAATTCAGTTGAATATTAAAGAGTTAAGAAGCTTTTTGAAGACGGGGCTTTTTTACTTCCAGGGTGGAGCACCAGATCTTTGTGTGTAGAAACGATTTCTCCATGTTTTCTGGTGTGCTCCTGTTCAGCTGTTGTCTCGGTCCTTTCAGTAAAATGTGTTTCTACAGTCAGCTGGTATGTTCTGCAACAACAGGGCTGTTTTCAGCTTATTCACACAGTTTTTAGTCATCATAATTGGAAGCTCTTCATTTGCATCACTTGCAGAAAAAGTACATTTTCTCAAGAACAAATTGACAAACCCAAAAACTAGCAAGCTTAAAATCCGTCAGTATTTGTCCGGATTGTTATGTTGCATTGACGTAACTATTGCTGTTTAGTGGTAGAATATGCTGAATTGCTGAGACACATGCTATGTAGCTGTCCCAATTTTTTTAAATCAACCTTTGGTTTGAACTTAATGTTTTTCGTGTGCGCTAGCTAACTCATCTTCTTTTGTGTTTTCTGTTACTTTACGTGATATTCCACTGGCTTACCTTGTACTTTGCACAAATATTAAACATTAGGTCAGTGTCAAGTACTCCCTAGAAACATTTGATGGTGAATTCTGAAATGCACGCAGCTCCTGAAGGATTTGTAAGACAATTGTTCATTTATACACAAACCTTTCTTGAAACTTCTGCAGTTTTTAATGTATTTTAAAGGAAATAAAGTCAACAGAGAAATACACTGTTGTTCATTCTCATGTTTTGTTCATAACATGTTGTCAAGTGAAGTGTTTTACATTTTAAAAGAAATATTGTTTGCTAAAATTGTAACTCGGAGCTCAAAATGCAGTTTTCCTCCTGCTGCCTGAAGGATCATCTGTACATATGGGATTTCTTAAAGTAAAACAGTCCATGTGTCCAAAATATGATGCAGTACTTCATAATTACAGTTTTCCCATTTTGTAATGTAGCAGTCACACACTTCAATGTGTTTATTGGTATTTCATGTGACAGTAGTGCATAATTGTGAAGTGGAATGACAATGATAAATTACATTTTTGTTCATTCTTCTTTATGAAATAGCTCAAGATAAGTTAGAATAGACAGAGACGATATGTGAACATTAAGTTTCAGCCTTTCCAAAAACTCTGTCAGATTTAGAGTTAAGCCATTCTAACATATCAACTTGCTCTGAGGTAAAAGCATGTTGATGTGTATCCCTGGCTGTATGCTTAGTGTCGTTGTCCTGCTCCATAGTGAACATCTGCCGCAGCCTGAAGTTTTCTACAGCCTCTCAGCCGGTATTTAACACTTTCCATCAACTCTGACCAGCTTCCCTGTCGTTGCTGAAGAAATGCATCCCCGCGGCATGACGTTGCCACCACCATTTTGTATTGTGTTCAGTCATTTGCAGTGTTAATTTTCCATAACGCATGCAGGCCCAACTGTTCAGGTCTGATCTTACCATACCTCATTGCACCTTCTTCCTCATGTTTGCTGTGTCTCCATTGTGGGCCGTATTAAACTGCAAATGGCTTTATTGTTGCCATTCTTCCATAGAGTTAATATGGGAAGTGCACAGCTAATAGTTGTCTAGTTTTGAGATTTTCCCTCATGAGATGTGGATCTCTACAGCTCCTCCAATTACCATGGACCTCTTGGCTCTTTTTCTCTGATAAATGTTCTCCTTGCCCAGCCTGTCAGTTTAGGTGGACATCCATGTCTTGGTAGGTTTGTAACGTGCCATCATCTTTTCATTTTTATAAGGATTGAACAGAGCTCCATGAGATGTTAGAAGCCTGAAAAATGGGAAAACCCAACCCTGCCTTAAACATCTTTACGCCTTTATGTCTGACATTTCTTATTTGATGTTTTTCATTCAGATATTCTCTAAAACATACAAATTCCAACTCTAATGGAGAATGAATTGTTCTATTTTAACAAACCTGAGGCAATCAAGGAATACTGGATTTTATTTAGGAGCAAAAGATTAAAAGGAGCTCAAAGAAATGTTTGCGCCACATTTTTCAGATTTTAATTGTATAACATTTAAAATAATAAGAATATATTCTGATGAGGCTCGTCTGTCAGATTAAAAGTACCTCTTGAAAATAACCTAGAAGCATGTATCTAACATACTATTCATTAAGCCCAGATTTCTGTATTAAGATGTTTTTTATTGGCCTGGTGTAATATTCTAATCTTAAATGTCATGTTTTTATTAGCTGGAAGCAGAAAATCATAATTAACAGCAATAAGGGCTTGAAAACATTAGTATGGGTGAAATTAATGTACATATAGTATACTCCTTATGTTTCCCACCTGGTTTGAGATATTTGTAAAGGTGTTTCAGCTTGTTCAGATCTTTGTTAATCTCTGAGGTTTGGGCTTTCTCCTGGACTCCTGGATATTTATGTTTTGCTTACATTCCCTCATTGGAGCCTTTTTAGGTGACAGTCTCTCTTTGGCTCAGATAGCTAGATAGACGCTAGATAGAAAAACTTTTTATCCAATTTGAATAAATAACAGAATCTGACTGCACTGTTCAATGATTAAGATTAATTGGAATGTATGTACCTGACTTTTGTGAAGTGCCTTGAGACGACATGTGTTGTGAATTGGCGCTATATAAATAAACTAAATTGAATTGAATTTTAGGGTTCAGAATTTTTTAATTCTTCCTCTTTTGAGATGTTCCAGAAAAAAATTACATATTGGTTTAAATATGTTATCCATTTTATTTAGTATAAAATTAGAATTATATGCATACCAGCTAAGAATTAAGCATTTAGGTCATTTTCTCCTGTCACTTCACACCGAACTCCCAGTATTGATTCCATCCTGAGCTTTTTCTTATTGTATGCATACCTTTGATAGTTTCTAATACAAAGTAGAGCTTTTCTAAGTAAGTATTTCTAATAACACTTAGCTTAAACACTAAAGTTTGCAGAACATTATTATAGTTCAGCTGAACTCAAACAGTGTAAATGAAATGTATGCTCCTGGAATAAAGCTTTATTATTTTTTATAATTCTACAATCAAGATTTAGTTTAATATACGAAGCACAAAGTGAAATTTAGTTGAGATGATTTATTGTAAAAATGCTCTTTGGCAAAAACTCTTATACAGTACTTTAGGAAATCTTGTTTATTTTTCCCAAAAAGGTGCCACATTTGTGGAAATTTATGGAAGATGCATTTGTGGGTTGAGCAGATGAGTTGAGTATGTGAATATGAAACACCTGTCAAAACCCATCTGCCAATGCCAAGCAGCTTTAGGTGCAGTCAGACTGATGGTGTGGGTCAGCATGCCGCTCACTGGAAAACCAAAACTTGTCAACATTAAATCTCAATACAGAGAGATATCTAGATGGGAATCGTGCAATCAGTGGAAGTCCCAACTATTCATTCTTAGGTCTGAACAGAACCAGGTTAATCTGAGACTACCTTCAGAATTTGGAACTGGAGAGGAAGGAATGGTCTGCCTGCAGTCCTGACTTCAACCCCATTGAGCGTTTGTGGGATCACACTGGACATGCTCCTAATGCCAGATGCATTTTCCTTATAAATGTGAAATTATTTAAAGAAACCCTACAGGCTTTCTAATTTACTGAAAAGAAGCAATTGACTAAAACAAATTTCCCTGCCCTTTTTGCCAGATGAGCTAACAGTTTATTTTGGATGTTAGAGACTAAATGTACATCCTTCAATCAAACGAGGTGTGAAAATTTTGAAAGGTGTGCAGGACTTCCGGTAGCGGACATTCTTAGGCGGGACTTCCGGCAGCATAACCGGATTTCGTCATTAACCGGATGTCGTCATCACAAGGAAGCAAATCTTTCTAATTGTATGTTTTTTAGATGTTTTTACATTAAAAAAAACATGTAGTTTCTCCACTTTAAAGGTCACTCAGGTTAATGCAGGCACGTCACACAAAATTCTGATAAAAAGAGAACCTGACAGAATTGTTAATTCATTTTGTTTTAACGCAGGGGTTATTTAGATGGATGTTTTTACATCTACAAAACAAGGAAGACAAAAAAGTAGATACAGAACCTTTCTTCCTCTGCTCAAATGTTTGAGTAATCTAATCTGCACCAGCAACTTGTAGAGATGATCTAAAAACAGAGAAACAAATTAACTGAAAAAAAAAATAGTTAAAAAGTAAGCCAAACATGGAATTATCTAAACTTTTATGAGTGCTCAGTATGTTGTTTCTAAATTAAAATTGATTCTACAGCTAAAAGACTGTTTGGAATCAGTAGAGACTCCATTGGGTAAACTGGATGATAATTTTAGTTACCTTAAGCTTTTCTTTTTTCATCTTAGAGCAATAGTTATTTAGGATTTAGAGAAAACTGTTTTCTCCTCATCCCACGTGGGAGCCAGAGGTTGTATCCTGTAGGTGTGGTCTATGTTAAACATCACAAGAAACTAAAAAAAAAAATTAAAGTCCTCAGACATGTCACTGTTTATTGAATTAAGGCAGACATCCGCAGCTGTTTTTTGTGAATTGTCTCAGACAAAGTCTGCACACCGACTGTAGTCAAAGTAATCAAGAGGAATGTGCTCCTTCCTGACCCAAAGTGTTGAACATTGTCTCTGACAATTCACATCCCCTGTTTATCGAATTAATGCGTCTGCGGCTTTGCTGAGGTGTCTCGGGGGTGTGGGGGAGTGTGGCCAAGGGGCGTAGCCCTGCACGCTGATCGGTTGTCGTCATTAGGGGGCGAATCTAGAATCAACGAATTAAAAAAACAGAGGGGCGTGCTTCAGTGTTTGTTTTAAATACTAGCAGAAAACGCTGCAAATTACTTGCAACATTAGCTGGAAAAGAACACTCGTTGAACAATGGTTAGGGTTAAGAGAGTTTTTCATCAAACCGGGGAGAAAAGCAAGGCGTGCCGAGATGATGAACAACCATCTACATCATCTACTTCCTCATCTGAGATACCTATCGGAATTCCTATCATAACATACTCTGCAGATGATGATCCAACTTCACCAACAACAATGGATGAAAAACAGGCCTCAGGTCAGCTAAGACGTACGTCTCTTCTGTGTGAAACCCCAGTAACCGTCTACAGGCATACACGCCGTGAATTGGATGCCCCGAAGAAATCAACATATTACCTATGCAAGGTACAAAGGCCTCCGTTCGACACTCTGCAGGAAGAGTGGTCTTTGGAACCATATGGCCTGAGTGGTAGCTGGGGGTATATTTTCATGTACGAAATAGGAGAGCTCTGCCTGTATCAATTGGATCAACACGAGGTATTTAATGGATCATTGGCTCTGTGTACTCTCACCCACAACGACTGGGCTGTGTTACGGCTGGCAATCCCACACCTTAACGATAACCCTGAATCAGTCTCAGTGTACGAGAGGGAGGATGAAGATGAAAGCTCTCCCCGACCAGCAAACAGGATGAGAATGTGTCCTCACCCTTCCGATGTTGAAATAGCTGCGAGAGAACCTCTCTAGTGCAGTGTAGGGATCAAAAACCACAGCAAATGGCCGCTGGTCTTTTCAGGCCAGCAAACGCAAGAACAACCAGACGATCCCCTCAGATCTGTTTGTGTTGGAGGCATTCAATCAGAACTGCGGTGTATTCAAGACAGTGCTGGCTCTAGCGTATGATGCTTGGGCTGAGAAGATGAATGAAATTGGACAGCGTCTTTCCAACCTTTTCTGAAACTCACGCTGCTGGACTGATGTTATGTCAGTGAAAAGAATGCTGACGTTCCCTGTTGTGGATCTAAAGCCACCCTCTTTTGAGGACCCACCCCCCTTTTTGAGGACCCTCCCCCCTTCCTGCGCTATATATCAGGGTCTAACTGCGAGCTCACAGACTCTTCTTCACAACGGCGGGCAGCAGACCTTGAGAATGTATGGAGCGTACGGGAAAACACCACACTGGGACCTCTACAACCAGCAAGAAGAGACCCTCTTCTCTCCTGAGCATGATGAAAGCTTCAACACCGGGCCGTATCATCCACCTTCTCCAGACCTCTACTCACAAGCCACCTCATCGTCGCAGCTCTCTGAATCCCTCTTCAGTCCAGGCACACCTACAGGATACAACCTCAGATCATATCATCCGCCTTCTCCCGACCTCTATTCACCACTATGCGTGGCTGAGTCTGTACACACAGATATCCAACCTGAAGACAAGAGGGTGATCGTGGAGGACGAGGCAACCATCAGCTACTCACCCTCCCCACAAACTCCAGACCCTATACCTACCCCTTAGCCTTCACCGGAGGAGGAGGAGAGTAATCAGGGTGATGAAATTGACGGCTGGATTTCAACCGCTCTCATCAATACGGTGAAAACAGCGATACTTCATTTATTCAACATAACCTGTTTGAACTATCTCAAAGAAACCTGTTTCGGGTGCATAACGAACCACACGAGCCAACGACAGCATCAGTGCCTGGAGATATTGGAGGAGGAGTATTACCCAATCAACTTTCAACGCATCGTGCGACGACTCATAAACCCCAAGCTCCTTCCTGCTATTCAGAAACTTCTGACACTTCGACGCATACAAGCAGATGACTTCAGAGTGAAAACAATTGCAGAGACGGTTTTATATGAACTGAAAACAAGGCTTCCATAGTGTTATCACGGATATGCACGATAAGATGAGCGGTAATGACTGTCTCAAGCAGCTTAACTCTGTTTCAGAGTGCTACGATCCGATCTCAGATGTTTGATGACTTGTTCTGTCTTTTCTGTATTCCCATCTCGGCTTTCTATTGGTATACATATATTTATGGTTTTTTCTATAAAAAAGATTGCAATGTTTGAATTGATCTTTATTATCTGAATGTGTTTTTTCTGTTTCTCTATTAAATACGGGTAAAAATAAAAAAGAAGTATAAATATACCCTCAGGTGTTTGTTTTTTCATTATTTAACAAGTAGTCTTCAGAGTGAGCATAAGACTGGGATGTCTGAAAGAAGGTTGATGAAGAATGTGTATTACAACCCATCAAATCCGGGCAGTTTAGGGGGTATAGAAAGGTTGAGAAGGGTTTTGCAAGATGAAACGGAGAAGAAGGTAGCGGTTGAAAAAGTTAAAGATTTTTTATCGGGAGAAGATACCTATACTTTACATAAACCTGCAAGAATAAAGTTCCAGAGAAACAGAGTTTTTGTCACCAGACCACTGAGACAGTTCCAAGCCGATCTCTGTGACATGCAAGCTCTGGCCAAGGAAAATGACGGTTACAATTATTTATTAACAGTCATTGACATCTTTTCAAAGAGGGCGTATGTACATGTTTTGAAGAGGAAAACTGCTGCAGAGGTGCTAAAGGCTTTTGAATCAGTTTTTAAAGAAAGTCAGGTCCCTAAAAAACTTCAGACTGATGCAGGTAAATAATTTTTTAACAAGAAATTTAAGCTTCTATTGGAGAAACACGGTATTGAACATTTTGCCACAGCGAGTGAAGCAAAAGCCTCCGTGGTTGAGAGGTTTAACCGTACGTTAAAAACAAGGATGTGGAGATATTTTACGGCTAACAACACCCGGCGGTACATTGATGTCCTGCAAAATCTAGCTAGAAGCTACAACCACAGCTACCACACCAACATTAAAATGAGCCCTATGGAAGTGACCTCAGAAAATGCCTTTCAAGTGTTTCAAAATCTGTATGGTGTCAAGTCCAACAGATATTGCAGGGCCTCAGTGACAATGTTTAAACAGGGGGATCTTGTCAGAATATCCAAGGTACGTGGAGTGTTCGACAAAAAATACTAATAAAATACTGGTCGCACGCCCATACACAGTAAAACAACTCTCCCGGCAGATGATCCAGTAGGTCCTCAATTTCATGATTATTCATGTCTGATTAGATTAATAATAATCCACCAGCACACGCCTCTTTGAATCAATCTCTAAAATAGAGTCATAACAAGCGTAGATGATCAGCGTGGTTGTATGAGGCAATGGTTGCCTGAATCGCATTTCCAATCTTAAATTCCCACTGGAAAGTGGAGATAGAGCATCTGTGTCCTCACCCAGGTTAAGATTAAATGCGCATAGAGAGTATCCATGATTAAATTCTTGACGTGTTATGCTCAGCGGAAGATCTTTTAGATGTCGTCCTGTAGCTGTAAACAAGTTGTAATACTCTCTCACTGAATTGCCTTGGTTAAAATTGGGCTGGAAGGCCTTAGCAGGAATTTGTCTACCATCCTGGCATAAGGCTAAATATTCCATATCAAAATGACTAAAGTCAAACGGATTGAGATCGCGTGTTCCTGTAAAAGCGTTATGATCCAGTAAAGCAATCACCACATACTTGGGAAAGACACCTAAGAAAAGATTCTCTTGGTTGCACACCCTTGAAGTTTCAGGGATGGAATATGTTTTTACATTCACACCTGAAAGTGGATAGAGAGCATTTGCTTTCATTAAAGCTGTAGTGTGACCCAGTCGTACAGCTGGAGAGACAGAAACTTTTTTGATGAAAAGAGAGGCTCCTAATATCCTGAGTTTGAAAGTGGAGTCTCTTGCAGCCATGAGACAAAAAGAATCGTTGGCTCTTGTAAGTTTAATTTTGAGGTCAACAGAGTTTAAAAGAAGTCTTTCAGAAAAATATGTCTGCATGCAAGGGTCCTAGAAGATGTACCTCCCTGGAATTTGCCGTAAAGCCTGCTCTGCTGTTAAGACCTTGGTTAGGGCTATTAGTTGTAACGATAGAGTTCAGAGCCCCGGCTGTGTCTTTAAAAAAAAAGACCAGAGCTAAACTGGCTTTTTAAAGAATCCTCAGAAAAGTTTAACAATGTCTCAATCATGGCTCCATACGGATGTGTAGCACTGGATTGTGAAATCAATCGATCTCCGAGAGTGACATCACACTGACTGAAGATGGTGTTTAACAGGTAGTTGATGAGCCCTACAGGTGCATCATCTGGCAGGTTGGTTCCATCCTCGTTAGTAATTTTTACTCTGAGATGCAACAGCATATCGTTGAGATCCAGATACTTTTCTCCGTCTCCCAGAATGAAAAACTCGATCGGGCCTCCATCAGTGATTGCTGATAAAGGCTGGATCTTGGTGTAAATTTTATCTTCAATCGATAGCTGCGTCATCGGGGCAGAAAATAAGTCCAACTCTGCCAGCGTGCACTCTGATGATTTGTTATGTAAAAGAGCCATTATTTAAATATATCAAAACTTGCGGAAGACTTCCTTCCTCTTCGTTTGTCAGCTCCAACTGATCTCCTTTTCCGTGCTTGTCGTTTTTTAACCATCCTTAAACGATTACCAGGGGGTCTTGTTCTGGGTCTTTTGGATAAAACCATAATTCCTGAACCTTCCTGACCGTCGGTGTGTGTAGAACCACTCATTTTACTCACAGCTCTACCTATGACATCCGAAGCCATATTGATGCAGCCGTTTTCAGATGGGGTTTTTGCAATAGCAAATCCTTTTTTTAACCAGAGGGGATACGAAGCGGAATAATTTTGAAAATAATGATCCAATTCCGCGTCCGTACATGACCGGGGCCCCATAAAACCCTGGCAGATTACCGCCTGATTGACTTACATAGTAATTTACAAAGCGATTTGGATCACGTCTCAGACTTAGCTGTGCCCTGTTCTCTCAGGGTAAATGAATGATAACCAATCTGTCTTAGACGTTATATATATCTCTGGAATAGTTTATACAAATAGAATTTATCTCAGGCTACGTTGTGATATCACCGGTCTGAAGTGTAGACGGTCTTTCCGTAGACGAAATTTACAGGAACGTAAATGGTCCGATTTAATTTCTATATGGATATTTTCAATATGTCTTCTGGAAACTGGAAGGTAGTGGGGCGGGGTTAAACATCAGAGTAACCATATCACTGAAGTTGCCTTTTTACTTTGGGGTCCGCAGTAAAGGGTTTCCCAAAACGTCGCCTACTATTTGCTGGGTTGACCACGTCGCTGTAACAGTATAGATGATAGAAACCAGCCTTATATCCGCCGGGGAAAAAAGGAGCCAGTGTTGGTTTTCACCTACATTAATCCATTCCCCTGGTTTCACACCTTTTAGCATATAAGGTAGAGTGTTGAAGGGGGGCGTATTTCATACCGAACCACTTGCTTGAAATGCAAATCTATTTTGAACTCTGCTGAATTTTTCATGCGGATATCCGAGTTTATTTTTTTTTGGAAAAATTTTCCCGTTCTGTCTCGATTTTGAATAACGCTGGTTATAGTAGCCTCCTCTAATCCTCTGCGTATGGATCTCCCACATCACAAAAATTCCTCCATTCAAAGTAGGCTACATGATCCGGTAAATTATGCCATCTATGGGGGTATGAAATTTTCCTTGAATGCAACCCCCATTGGCCTTGTAAATCAATATGTTGAGCTAAATTTTTAACCCCGGGGAAAAATTTGAGGGGTATTATTTTTAAAAACCCCTTGCTAGCGTTAGAGGGAAGGGTAACGAAAAAAACCCCCCCCATACTCTGCCTTGCTGTCCCATGATGCTGTATGAATCGTAAGGTTTTAGCACACACCTATTTTATACGTTTCGTAGTTCTAAAACACCTGATCAAAATTTTTAAATTTCTCAGGCCAATTTTTCCAGCGTAAAAAAAAACCTGTTTTTAAACCCCCTTGACTGGGTTTCCGATTTAATATTTTTCTCCACTTGAGTTCCTCAGCGTAAAAAAGAACCCTCGATAGGTTCTCCATCCAAACTTTGAGTCTGAATAAAAGGAGGAGATCGGGGTATCCGCTCATACACTGTAAACACTGACAAAAATCCCCCTGTTTAAAAAATTGTCACTGGGGCCCTGCAAACTTTTGGGGACTTGACACCATACAGATTTTGAAACACTTTTGAAAGGCATTTTTCTGAGGTCACTTCCATAGGGCTCATTTTAAATGTTGGTGTGGTAGCTGTGGTTTGTAGCTTCTAGCTAGAATTTTTTGCAGGACATCAATGTAGCCGGGGTGTTGTTAGCCGGAAAATATCCCCCACATCCTTTTTTTTAACGTACGGTTTAAACCTCTCAACCACGGAGGCTTTTTGCTTCACTCGCTGTGGCAAAATGTTCAATACCTTTGGTTTCTCCAATAGAAGCTTAAATTTCTTGTTAAAAAATTTTATTTACCTGCATCAGTCTGAAGTGTTTTTAGGGACCTGACTTTCTTTAAAAAAACTGATCCCCAAGCCTTTTTAGCACCTTTTCTGCCAGCAGTTTTCCTTTTTTTAAAACACGTACCTACGCCCCTTTTAAAAAAGATAAATGACTTTTTAAAAAAATTTGTAAAACCGTCATTTTTTCCCTTGGCCAGAGCTTGCATGTCCCCCAGAGATCGGCTTGGAACTGTCTCAGTGGTCTGGTGACCAAAAACTCTGTTTCTCTTGGAACTTTTTTCTTGCCGGGGGGTTTATGTAAAATTTATGGGGGTTATCTTCTCCCGATAAAAATTTTAACTTTTTTCAACCCCCTACCTTTTCCCCCGTTTCATCTTGCAAAACCCTTCTCAAACCTTTCTATACCCCTAAACTGCCCGGTTTGATGGGGTTTGTAATACACATTCTTCATCAACCTTTTTTCAGACATCCCAGTCTTATGCTCACTCTGAAGACTACTTGTTTTAAATAATGAAAAAAACAAAACCCCGGGGGGTATATTTATACTTTTTTTTTTTTTTTACCCGTATTTAATAGAGAAACAGAAAAAAAAAATTCAGATAATAAAGATCAATTCAAAAATTTGAAACTTTTTTATAGGAAAAAAAACCATAAATATATTAAAACCAATAGGAAAAGCCGAGATGGGAATACAGAAAAGACAGAACAAGTCATCAAAAAATCTGAGATCGGATCGTAGCACTCTGAAACAGAGTTAAGCTGCTTAGGACAGTCATTACCGCTCATCTTATCGTGCATATCCGGGTAAAAACTATGGAAGCCTTTTTTTCAGTTTAAAATAAAACCTCTTTTCCCGCAATGGTTTTCACTCTGAAGTCATCTGCTTGTATGCGTTTGAAGTGTCAGAAGTTTCTTTAATAGCAGGAAGGAGCTTGGGGGTTTTTGAGTCGTCGCACGATGCGTTGAAAGTTGATTGGGTAAAACTCCTCCTCCAATATCTCCAGGCACTGATGCTGTCGTTGGCTCGTGTGGTTCGTTTTTGCACCCCGAAAAAGGTTTCTTTGGGGATAGTTCAAAAAGGTTATGTTGAATAAGAAGTATCGCTTGTTTCACCGTATTGATGAGAGCGGTTGAAATCCAGCCGTCAATTTCACAACCCTGATTTTTCCCCTCTCCTCCCCGGTGAAGGCTAAGGGGGTAGGTATAGGGTCTGGAGTTTTTTGGGGGGGGAGTAGCTGATGGTTGCCTCGTCCTCCACGATCACCCCCCTTGTCTTCAGGTTGGAAAATCTGTGTGTACAGAACTCAGCCACGCATAGTGGTGAATAGAGGTCGGGAGAAGGCGGATGATATGATCTTGGGGGGTTTTATCCCGTAGGTGTGCCTGGACTGAAGAGGGATTCAGAAGGGTGCGACGATGAGTGGCTTGTGAGTAGAGGTCTGGAGAAGGTGGATGATACGGCCCGGTGTTGAAGCTTTTCATCATGGCTCAGGGAAGAGAAGAGGGTCTTTTCTTCGGTTGGGTGTAGAGGTCCCCGGGGTGGGTTTTTTTCCCGCTTTTTACGCTCCATACATTCTCAAGGTCTGCTGCCCCCCGTTGTGAAAAAGAGTCTGTGAGCTCGCAGTTAGACCCGAAAATATAGCGCAGGAAGGGGGGGGGGAGGGTCCTCAAAAAAAAGGGGGGGGGCCCCAAAAGAGGGTGGTTTTAGATCCACAACAGGGAACGTCAGCATTTTTTTCACTGAGCCATAACATCAGTACCAGCAGCGCTGAGTTTCAGGGAAAAAGGGTTGGAAAGAACCTGTCCCAATTTCATTTATCTTCTCAGCCCAAGCATCATACGCTAGAGCCAGCACTGTCCCCCTTGAATACACCGCAAGTTCTGATTGAATGCCTCCAAAACAAAAAGATCTGAGGGGGCGTTTTTGGTTGTTCTTTGCGTTTGGCCTGAAAAGACCAGCGGCCATTTGCTGTGGTTTTTGATCCCTACACTGCACTAGAGAGGTTCTCTCGCAGCTATTTCTAAAACCCGGGAAAGGGTTGAGGACAAATTCTCATCCTGTTTGCTGGTCGGGGGGAGCCTTTTATCTTCTCCCACCTTCCCTTACACTGAGACTGATTCAGGGTTATCGTTAAGGTGGGGGATTGCCAAAACCGTTTTAACACAGCAACCCCAGTCGTTTGGGGGGTGAAAAGTACACAGGACAATGATCCATTAAATACCTCGTGTTGATCCAAAATTGATACAGGCAGAGCTCCCCTTTTCCCTTACATGTAAAATATACCCCAGCTACCACTCAGGCCATATGGTTCCAAAGACCACTCTTCCTGCAGAGTGTTGAACGGAGGCCTTTGTACCTTGCATAGGTAATATGTTGATTTCTTCGGGGGGACCAATTCACGGCGTGTATGCCTGTAGAGCGGTTTACTGGGGTTTCAAAACAGAAGAAGGACGTACGTCTTAGCTGACCTGAGGCCCCGTTTTTATCCATTGTTTTTTGGTGAAGTTGGATCATCATTTTTAAGTTATTTTATGATAGGAATTCCGATAGGTATCTCAGATGAGGAAGTAGATGATGTAGATTGGGTTTTTCATCATCTCGCCCCCTTGCTTTTTTCCCCGGTTTTTATGAAAAACTCTCTTAAAACCCTAACCATTGTTCAACGAGTGTTCTTTTCCAGCTAATGTTGCAAGTAATTTGCAGCGTTTTTTGCTAGTATTTAAAGCCGCAGACGCCTTAATTCGATAAAAAAAGGGGAGTGGGTTGTCAGAGACAAGTTTAAACACTTTTTGGGTCAGGAAGGAGCACATTCCTCTTGATTACTTTGACTACAGTCGGTGTTCAGACTTTGTCTGAGACAATTCACAAAAAAAAGTGCGGATGTCTGCCTTAATTCAAAAACAGTGACATGTCTTGGGGGTTTTTTTTTTTTTTGTTTCTTGTGATTTTTCATAGACCACACCTACAGGATACAACCTCCTTTTGGGTTCCCCACGTGGGATGAGGGAAAACAGTTTTCTCTAAATCCTAAAAAAATTTGCTCTAAGATGAAAAAAAAAAAAAGCTTAAAAAGGTAACTAAAATTATCATCCAGTTTTAAAAAAAACCAATGGAGTCTTAACTGATTCCAAACAGAGTCTTTTAGCTGTAGAATCAAAAATTTTAATTTAGAAAAAAAACATACTGAGCACTCATAAAAAATTTTAGATAATTTCCCATGTTTGGCTTACTTTTTAAACTATTTTTTTTCAGTTCATTTGGGTTTTCTTTTTTTTTAGATCATCTCTACAAGGGGTTGCTGGTGCAGATTAGATTTTCTCAAAAAATTTAGCAGAGGGAAAAAAGGTTCTTTATCTATTTTTTTGTCTTCCTTGTTTTGTAGATGTAAAAACATCCAACTAAATAACCCCTGCGTTAAAACAAAATGAATTTACAATACTGTCAGGTTCTCTTTTTATCAGAATTTTGTGTGACGTGCCTGCATTAACCTGAGTGACCTTTAAAGTGGAGAAACTACATGTTTTTTTTTTAAATGTAAAAACATAAAAAACATACAATTAGAAAGATTTGCTTCCTTGTGATGACGACATCCGGTTAATGACGATATCCGGTTATGCCGCCGGAAGTCCCGCCTAAGAATGTCCAGAAGTCCCGCCCACCTGTCAAAAATTTCACACCTCGTTTGATTGAAGGATGTACATTTAGTCTCTGATGTTTGCTGTTATTATTAACTGATATTCAAACCATAATCTCTCATTTATGGACAAATAATGTTTATGTTAATGGTGTCTCCTTGAAACATTTATTCATTAATCTCTGTGTCAAAAACAGAAAACATTCCCATATAAATTACACAGCTCCAGCATAACGTGACTTAACTGGCTTGAATCAAAACAGAACAGGATGTCATTTCATTCAGAAAATTTCAAATCATTTAAAAAATCCAACATTTATGGTCTACAGTCATTTAAGAAGGTTGTGCTTAAAAGGAGCATTAGTCTTTTCAGAAAGCCTGGATAACTAAGAAGAACTAAGATAAGAAGAAGCACTTTAAAAAATGACAAGAAAATCTGTATGCTTAGAGGGAAGAAGAAAGAAATACCAGCTAACTGGGTCTCTTTTTGGGTCTCAGTTTTTGGCTTTGTCATTAAGAGGCATTTCTCAGGTTAGGTTTTGCCCATTTTAACATTCCTTCTTAATTCTACATCATACAAATTGGTGAGAATGTGTGCAAGTAAACAGAAGCCCTAAATGATGAGCAAAGCCTCATACCTCAATACAACTTTTAAACATTATATGAACATGTTAAGACACTGAGATTGTTCATTAAAATTCTAACAAAAAACTGGACAGATTAGATACCCTGATGTCTTTGCACAAAGGCCTTCCAAGTGATGAGCAGGATGCATCCCAAACCTGGTGCCCAGTCTGCTGCTGTCATGTGATCCACTCCCATAAACACTCAGTCTCGAGTTTCCAGCCTCAGCCCACTGAGCAGAATCCAAGGTGGTCTCTGGGTTTAGCTTTAATAATTCCATTTCTTGTCTATAAAGTCTGATGGAGTCCTGTTACAAGTTCCTGATAATATGGCTCTGAAATGAAAAGCACTATTGGGTGTCAAGTAATTGGCTGATTTCATCATTTCTTTGAGCAGCTGAAAATGTTGCAGGCAGCTACAAACCTGTGTCCGGCTCGATGAACGAGTGTCGGATAAGGAAGTCTAGGATGACCATGGCAGAGTTGGGCTTGAAGTCATCAGTGGCCAGCAGTTCCTTCACCTGAAACGGGATGAAGCAATCTGAAGAGACCCCTGTGACGCCCTCTGGGAACACTGGATTGACATAGAACCAACCTTCTCTATCGGCAGCAGGTAGAAGTTTTCAACTTCTCCATCTCCTATGCAGGGCTTGAAGTCCAGTGGAAGTTCTAAATCAAAGACAAACTGGCTCTCTGCGAATACCCCCTCTTCGTCCTCATAAGTGTAGCTTCCAGTGGTTAGAGAGGGAGATTTAAAGGTCTTGGAATATTCATGGCATACATAACAGTTTTTCTAACAATTAAATGGGAGAAACACTGGCAGAAATACTGAATGTTTTTCTCATTATCATCTAATAAGTTTGACTCAAGTCAGTAAACTCAGTCCATGTTCATGTTGTTTTCAGATATGTGAACAGGCAAACATCTTTTCCTCCGTCAAACAACAGGAGAAAAAAAGGAAGCCCTTTTTTACAGCTCCATCGCTTTTTGTCATTTAGCGTATTGTTTAAGGCACAAATATTTTTATTCAAACTAAAGCTTTTTAAGCTTGTTTGGTTGGATTTTAATAATTCAGAAAAATCAAAAGCAAGCATTCTGTCAGCATCCAGTTTTACATCAAGTTCAACTGGAAACAATCTACGAATCTGCTGCAGTGCTGCTGTGTTTCTCTCAAATATAAGGGAATAACAGGGAAATCACACAACCCCCCTTCTAGCAGTGTTCATATGGATTTTTTATTTTGTGGGAAAAACCTTGAAAGCATCCTGGTCATTTCCTGAAGAGGTAGGTCAAGGTAAAAGGAAACTTTATTATCCGTGAAGGAGCAACTCAATATATACCCAGCAGGGAACAAAAACAGAAAATAAAATCAGAATAAAGAACATCCACCACAGTCAAAACAGTGAATGCACAGATGTAGGCTTATTTAGTTTCTATTTGGGAGATCAGTTAAAGTGATAATGAGGCCAGTGCTAATAGGGGCCACTTCTAGTTTGTTGCCAGTGATTTTCAAACACATTGACAGTAATAATTTAACATTTACAAACACTAATCGTTTAACTGCTCTAATGTGGGATTATTTACAGAATGAAGCTCACCTTACTGTTGATACAGGATGGGCCTTCACAGCGATGTCTGCTGGGATACATGCTTCCTCCTCACACTCTTTGATTAGAGTGTGTTTGATTCCAACACCAGCAGCCAGGCCGCCAGCCACCTGAGCAAAGACACAAAGAGACTCATCAGAGGAAAAGGAATCCTTAGACTTCAGAAATGTCCCATTTCACTGAGATTGTAAAGTCTCTTGAGGCCGTAAAACTGTAGTAAGGAGTTCTGAGGAAACGGGGGACTTAGTCTAAAGTTTGAACAAGCACACCTTACAGGTCCCTCCCCTTTGCAGGCCACCAATGATGGCGGACAAACAGCTATGGCACATTCACTGGTAGGGATGAAACATCAATGATATGCTTTACATGGATTAATGAAGTATTTTTGAATTGAATTTTCATTGACTATGGCCTGCCCATACTTTGACTAACAACTTGGCCCTCAAATCATTAGCACAGCGCCATTAGCACAGCTGCAGCACACCAGCAATATTGAACGACGGTACACACTATGAGGAGGAGGGGTGTGAGCAGCGCGTACACGATTGTGATTAACACAGCTAAGACATTCCTCCTGGCTCTGATTGGTTGTTTCTGACTGGAAGCAATGTATTTCTGCAAATGGCAGTAGGACCACTGGGAAGAGCCAGGGGAACGCAATTTTCTACAGATCATCTGTCTCATATTCTACTGTCAGGACATAGTGACAGTTTTGACAAATATTAAAAATAATAATAATTTTTTACAAAAGTTACCTAGTGCAGCTGTTAGAATAACCAGTAACTGAAATATGTCCTTTATGAATCTGTGGCTGATTAGAATAATTTTTCATTAAGATAAAAACCATGACTGTCACTAGAATCAAATTATCTAATTGTTCATTTTGACCTAGAATTGATGGTATGGCTCACTTGTAAAAAAAAACTTAAATATTAATTGACAAAAGTTTGGAATCAGCCATATAGCCTTTATTGGACCGATATTTGATTCATATGTCCACACTTGTTAAAAATTGTTTTTAAAACCTTAAGACGTTCCAAAGGATCACAGTGTTGATTTCTATTTTAAACAATGACATAAAAAAATGAAAGAGTCCAGGTCCTATCATGCTTCAACCATACAGGGAATAGGCAGTCTCATTCTGTACCTACCATGTTGTCCAGCAGTCCAGGATATGTCTGCTTGGTAATGGACCGTCGGGCTAGCCACATGCTAACTTTCCTGCTGTCACTCACAGTGTATCCATTGACATGAACTCCATACCTTTTGACGCCAAAAAGACCTGTGGAATAACGGCATGGTCAGAACACAATACACTAGCAAGGTCCAAACCTCATGAGCCACCATGCTCTGCTGAAACATACTTGTAGCTGCTCGTTCCATCCACATCAGAGGCAGATCAGAGAACCTGGGCTTCACACTGTACCTCTGAAAAATAGGTGCTTCAGATTAGCAGGGATTGCATGAAGGGAATGTTGCTACAGTCCAGAAGGGTTTAATAACTTTATGACATCAGTACAGTAAAAAATAATTAATTCTTCAAGAAACACAAAGGAACTCAAACAGGGGTATGAGTTTGAACATGTTGCAGGGTCAGATTTTATATACAGTTGAAACCAGACAGTTACATACACTGTACAAAAGGAGGATAATCCCTGTCTGACATAGAATTACCGTTTTTCTGTTTTAGGTCAGTTAGGATGACCCAGTGTATTTGCTAAATTCTGGAATAATGAGGGAGAATTCTTTCCTTTCCTTAAAGACAGAAGTTGACATACACCAAGAATACCATGCATTTAAACTATTTGAGAAAGCCCAAATAATGATTTAAAACTTTGTAAGCTTACAAAAGATAAATCCACATTTCCAATTTCAGGATGAACCTAAAGTCCACTATAACCTTTACAGGTGAACCTAATGTGACCTTCTCTTAACATTTGGATGAGCATGTCCAGCAGTTCAATGTTTCAGTGCATTTTAACCCAACTTGCTGTTTTCTAACAAGGAGCTTAAAGGGAAAATTCACAACAGGTGTTTGATCCATGAATCAACCAATGCCCTGGTTCATTCAGAGTTGGTATTTAAATAGTCCTCCTCATCATGCTGTTCACTTTTTAAAATCATAAGACGTCTCCTAACATTCCATCAACAGAACCTCCCCATTGCAAAGCTTCAAACAGGATGTTCTCAGATGGAAGTGGCCACTGAGTGTTATCAGAAGGGTGCCACAGATACACTGGAAGAATCATAGAAAGGCATAGAAGTTGGCATCCTTTGGCCACATCCCACACTGATGACCACTTCATCGTGAACAGTGCCCTGCAGAACCGGATGATGGACCACATGACATGCAAGGACATCTGACCTCACAACTAGGCACAGGCATTATCGTCTTGCTTGAGTCAGGGAGCATTTACTCTGGATGAGGGACCAGTGGGACTCAGTGCTGTTCTCTGATGATAGTTGATTCATGCTGAGCAGAAATGATGGCAGCCAACTATGTTGGGGGACATCACCAGATGAGCCTTTGGTGGTGGTGGTGGTGGTATTACAGTGTGGGCAGGTGTGTGTCTAGTCAATACAGAACTGCTCTACACAAATGGTATGGTGAGAAGCCCATACTACCTGAATAACATCATTAAACCAGTCTTTGTATTCCAGCTTGAACAACACAGGCCTAATTTCATCTTCATGGACGACAATGCTCCAGCTTATCAAGGTCACATCATTAGGGAATGGCTGCTGGAGACTGGTGTACCTGGAATACAGTGACCTGGACTTTCTCCAGACCTGAATCCCGTAGAATGCCAATGGGATCAGCTTAATCTCTGTCTAGAGGCTTGTGACTCTGTACTCCAGAACCTCAATCAAGAAGAGTGGGATACCAATCCTCAGCAAGAATTAAGTCGACTTGAGAACAACATGATACATCATTGTCAAGCTTTAACTGATGATCAAGGGCATGACGCGTTATTCAAACATTGACATATTTTGTTATAGTATACCCACCACTTTTGTTGGCTTTTATTTCAATAAATAGTTTGAGGTGACAAAATTACCACTGTATGCTTCTACTTAATGTGACACAACACAGACAGCTGCAAATAATCTGAAATTTCTTATATATATATTTCAGTCACTGTCAGGAAGAGACGCAGCAGAGTCAGGAGAAGAAAGTCAGCTGTCATCAGATGGCTGACCACAAGTGCTGCGATTTGCGGACGGTCATATAATTCGACCAGAGTCTATATTTGCTGGATGCCAGAAGCTGGATTCAGTATGTATGAATCATACCGCACCACCAGGAAACAGAACGAGCACAACATCCGGATTTTCAAAATAATTCACTAAAAACAGACTAGATCTATATCAATAAATACAAGCATATATTTACATATACACGTGTATATATTAGCAATATATATTAGATCAGTTAGTTCAATTACTGGGCTATATACATTAACTAAGGTATTATGAATCGAACAATTAAACATTAAATGCACCAAACTAAGGAACAAATATAGCTTTACTGCAGTCAGTGAACTCACCCATTGTAGTACAAAACACATGAAAATATCTAGATGCATTAAACCAAAAATGAAGCAGTTTAACCGGTTTAACTTCCACAAAATTAGTTGTTTTGCACTTGCTACCGTATTTATCACTGGCTTTGATTGCGCGACCTGCGTATGGTTCTTGAAGCTCATCCAGGCCTTGCAGTGGAACGGAGCATTGAGGATGTAAATCAGAAGGGTGGAGAAGTTTGCGGCTAGACTGGAGCAGATTCAGTGTAAATCCAGGGTTACAGTATATACAGCACTGTGTGAAACAACCGGAGGCAAATCTGAGCAGCATGGAGCAGTAGCAGCAGACACAAGGGATGATTCAAGACCTGAAGACACTACCAAGTGTGTCATTTTTTCAAAAGTTTTTATATTAGATGTATGTGTGTGTGTAATTTATCTTATTTTAATAATAATAATAATTTCGGATTATTATTCTTCCTTGAACTGCCACCTTTATGTGGTGGATCGGTTTGAGTGCTCGAATGATCCTAGAGGCTATGTTGTCCTAGGCTTAAATGCCCCATGGCAAACAAGCTCTGGGTGACGGGTCAGACAAAGAGCAGTTCAAGACGCCTTAATGAGTACCACACAATCGAGGCACGTGACGTCGCCTGGTAGGGCGGAGCCTGGATCCCACCCTGGACCCGGCCAGGCCAAGCCCAAACGAGAGACACGAGGCCATCCCCAGTGGGCCCACCACCTGCAGATGGACCCATGAGGGACCGGTGCAAAGAGGATCGGGCAGCAGACGAAGGTGGAGACCTCGAGGACCCAATCTCCAGATGCTTAGGCTGGCTCTAGGGATGTGGAATGTCACTCTTCTACTCTGGAGTGGTCAGCGGGGAGAGGCGGCGAGCAAGAGTGGGTTTGCTTGTTGTCCCCCAGCTCAGCTGTCTCATGTTGGGGTTTACCCCCATAGATGAGAGGGTCACCTTCGCTTCGGGGACAGGTCTCTGACTGTTATTTTGGCCTACGGGCTGAGCGGTAGTTTGAAATACCCGGCCTTCTTGGTGCCCCTGTCGGGGGTGCTGTATTGTGCCCCTCCCGGGAACTCCGTTATTCGGCCCACGTGGGAAACGACAGTGACACCTGGAGAGGCGTGATTGGGAGGAATGGCCTCCCTGATCTGAATCCGAGTGGTGTTTCATTATTGGACTTCTGTGCCAGTCACAGATTGTCCATAATAAACACACTGTTCAAGCATAAAGGGGTTCATCAGTGCACTTGGCACCAGGACACCCTAGGCAGGAGGTCGATGATCAATACAGGGATGTATTCACCTCCCACCTCTGGGAGAGCTTTGACCAGATTCCGGGGGATGTTAGAGACACAGAGTCCGAGTGGACCATGTTCTCCGCATCTATTGTCTACCGTAGCTGTGGCCGTAAGGTCTGCGGTGCAGTCGCGGTGGCAATCCCCGAACCCGGTGGTGGACACCAGCAGTAAGGGATGCTGTCAAGCTGAAGAAGGAATCCTATCAGCCGTGGTTGGCTTGTGGAACTCCTGAGGCGGCTGACGGGTACCGTGAGACCAGGCGTGCAAAAACTCGGGCACTGGCAGGAGTTCGATGAGGCCATCGAGAAGGACTACTGGTTGGCCTCGAAGCGATTCTGGCAAACTGTCCGGCGCCTCAGGAGGGGGAAGCAGGGCTTCGCCAACACTGTTAACAGTGAGGACGGGGAGCTGCTGACCTCGACTGGGGACATTATTGGGCGGTAGAAGGAGTACTTCGAGGATCTCCTCAATCCTGCCGTCAAGCATTCCCTAGTTAAAGCAGAGGCTGGGGACTCGGGGTTGAACTCTTTCATCACCCAGGCTGAAGTCACCGAGGTTGTTAAAAAGCTCCACGGTGGCAGGGCTTCAGGGGTGGATGAGATCCGCCCTGAGTACCTCAAGTCTTTGGATGTTGTGGGGCTGTCATGGTTGACACGCCTCTTCAACATTGCGTGGCAGTCGGGGACAGTGCGTTTGGACTGCCAGCCCGGGCTGGTGGTCCCCTTCATAAGAAGAGTGACTGGAGGGTGTGTTCCAACTATAGGGGGATCACACTCCTCAGCCTTCCCGGCAATGCCTATGCCAGGGTATTGGAGGAGAGAGTCCGGCCGATAGTCAAACCTCGGCTTCAGGAGGAGCAGTGTGGTTTTTGTCCCGGCCGTAGAACACTAGACCAGCTCTACACCCTCTGCCTGGTACTCGAGGGTTCATGGGAGTGTGTCCAACCGGTCCACCTGTGTTTTGTGGACATGGAGAAGGCTGGCCCCCTCTAGCCAAGACCTACAGCATGCACTGGGACGGTTCGCAGCCGAGTGTGAAGCGGCTGGGACGCAGATCAGCTCCTCCAAGTACCAGGCCATTGTTCTCAACCAGAAAAGGGTGGCTTGTCCTCTTCCGGTTAGAGGGGAGTTCCTGTCTCAAGTGGAGGAGTTCAAGTATCTTGGGGTCTTGTTCACGAGTGAGGGGAGAATGGAGCAGGAGATCGACAGACGGATCGGTGCGGCTGCAGCAGTAATAGGGGCGTGTGCCGGTCCGTTGTGGTGAAGAGAGAGCTGAGCCGAAAAATGAAGCTCTCGATTTGCCGTTCGGTCTATGTTCCTACCCTCACCTATGGCCGTGAACTTTGGGTCATGACCGAAAGAACGAGATCCCGGATACAGGCGGCTGAAATGAGCTTCCTCTGTAGGGTGGCCGGGCACTCCCTCAGAGACAGGGTGAGTAGCTCGGCCATCCGGGAGGAGCTCGGAGTAGAGCCACTGCTCCTCCACATCGAGAGGAGTCAGTTGAGGTGGGCTCGGGCATCTATACTGGTTGCCTCCTGGACGCCTCCCTTGGGAGGTGTTCCAGGCACGCCAACCTGGAGGAGGCCCAGGGGACGGCCCAGGACACGTTGGAGGGACTATGTCTCTGTAGGCTGTAGGAGGTGTCTGGGTACAGGGAAGACTGGGTGTCTCTACTGAGTCTGCCACGCCCTCGACCCGGTCCCGGATGAAGTGGAAGACTATGTGTATGAGTGCGAGTACGACTAATTTCAGATTATTAATGGATGTACTGGTCCACTTAATAAAATAGATGGCATCATGAGGAAAGAACATTTGGTGGACTTACTAGAGCAACTGTTAAATACATCACCAGGGAAGTTAAAGCTTGGCCACAAAGGGTGTTTCAAATGGACATTGACCCTAAGTATACCTTCAAAACAGTTACGTGGCTGGAGGACATTAAAGTCAATGTTTGTGAAGAGCCCATCACAAATCCAACTCAATTAAACCAGATTTGCTAGGAAGAATGGGGCAATATTCCAGTAAACTACTGTCAGAAATCTCTGTCTCATTTATTCAGACATTAAGCAAATAGAAATAATTGGAAAAATTCTAACTGATCTAAAACAGGACAAGCTCTGATTTAACATCAGGAAGCGAAAAAATGGTTACAGGCTGTGTAAATATTTGGATTCAACTGGGCATTTGGAATTTTCAGGAATAGGTATTTGATTTTAGACAGGTGCAAAATAAACACAGATCATATCATTTTATTTATGTATCTTCTTTCAAATTTAGTTGTATTTCATAGAAAGGTAACAGCAACTCGGGTTACCATTTTGATTAGCATTAGCCATTTACTGATTACTTTATCAGGGAAACAAACAACATCTCAACAAAAATCATTTCATGGTGCTATACGGAAAAAACTGAAATGTCAAATCAATTGCATTATAGACCATTCTAGGTTTATTCCAGTTTAATTTGGTCACATTTAGTGCATAAGTGATTATCAAATCCAAATGTACTAGATAATTATTAATGAAACAATAGAGGAGTAAAATCTGACCTCATCCCTCCATCCTTTGAGGCAGGTCAGAGAGCTCTCCTGTCTGAGAGTCTGTAAAACTTCATTCACAGCCTCTGACCTCCTCTCATAGCAGTCAAGCCTGGGACAGAGGGAAACGACGCCCTCCTGTGGTGGAAGGAACACATCTGTGTGCCGTGTGATCAGTGAAGCTACGTGAGAAGGAATCCAGCCAACCTGGACTCCGTCTATCTCAAACTTGAAGCAGCTGGACCGACAGGAACCTGCGAAAACAGCTCTTTAAAATGGGTCCATGTTCTAAAACTCAATGTGTGGTGTTTAGTCTCACTACCTGCTGAATAAAAATTGTTCATTCGGCGAAGGAGGTGCAGTATTTCCTCGGTCCAGGCGCAGGAAGCCATTTTAAATCACACACTTGTCAACATTCAGTGGAGCAGTACGCATGTGCAGTATGGAGAAGTTTAGATTATGCTGAATGGAGCCCCTACGGAAGAGGATTAGGAAAAAACAAATCTCCATGTTTTTGACTTTGTGTCTCAGAATTCTGACTGAATATAGCGCTAAGGAGCTTCATATAGGTTAAGTGTTAATCAGATCAGATTACGGCTAGTGTCAGTATGCTGTAGAGGGTTTCCCACCACATGACATGACAGGATGTAATACAGAATCCAGCTGTAAGAAAGTGCCTCGGCGCAGTGAAACCAGCTTCAAATTGATCGGAATTACCATTTCGGATGAGTCAGAAATTGGCAGTGGCTAAATACTGGATTAATCAAAGCATATCATAAGAGTTATCCAACAAAGAGGGTTTTGGAGTGTTAGGAAAGAGGAAGATGACATAAAAAGGGTTTAGGTGGACAGGGGTGGAGAGACCGAGACAACTGTAATCTTTTATTTTTGTACCTATTACCTATTTTGTAATAAATGTATTATTATTTGTGCAGTTGTATTATGGCCTATGAGACCATTTTGGACTCTTGGATACATTTAGATATGAGAAATACATGAGGAAACCCCACCAGATATGATTCATGATTATTAAAGCCACACAGATAAAGGTACAGGTTTTTACTGACCTAAAATTATCTAAAAACAAACTACATGAACTTCCGTAATAAACACACACACACACACACACACTGTAATCAGTGGGAAATAAGAGATTCGTTTGTCAGAATTAAAGGAAATGGTCTCTCATTTTACTTATCGTCTGAAGACAATAAGATAAGTTTTAAAATAAAGGGGAAATCAAATGGAGCAGCATGGAGCAGGAGGTTCCACGTGCAAGACAAACTACTAAAAGTGGAAGCTTGCACTGAACAAATATCTTTAGTTTTAAGTTTTAAAGTCAACTAGATTAATTCAAACACTAACGTAGGGGTGCCATAGTCCAGTCTCGGAGAGCTACTATATCCTGCAACTTTTAGATGCATCTCTGCTCCAACTCACCTGAATCAAATGAATGTCTCGTCACCAGATCTCTGCAGAGCTGAACACTGATTATGGAATTCAGCCACGTGGTTCAGGTGTGTTGGAGAAGGTAGGCTTCTAAAAGCTGGTGGATACTTGCTCTCCAGGACTGGACTTGGGCACCCCTTCATGTGAACACAGACTGTGATGGACGGATAAACCACAAGGGGGTGGTAGAGCTAAATACCGCAAAACGCCCCGGAAGAAGAAGTAGAAGCGGAAACACTGCAAAAATCTGCACATCCTTATAAGTGAAGATAAACGAGTTCAAATGTTCTTGTCTCAACATTTAAGCTTCAGACATAGTTAGATTTTATTAATATAAATATAATAAAATAAACGAGAAATCTATCAGCTGGACGCTGTTGTCTTGTTTCAGTGCAGTTTAAATCTAACTGGATCCTTGGTGGTTAAAAACGGTTTTTACCTTCAGGAGGAACCAAACACAGAGCAAACGGAGAGTAAAGGTAAGATGTCCTCAGTTTAATCAGAGTTTCATGGCAGCTGGTCAGACGACGGTGATAAAGCTTGCTTCAGGCACACTTTCTGATCATGTTAGACAAATACTGTTTGCTGCAGTGGTTCCCCGAGACGGAAAGCTCTGTTTGAATTGAAGCTTATTCAATCTCAATAGAATAGAAAAGTAGCAGCTGGAGGGTTTGACAGAACGACCTTAGTTCAACTTTAAAAATGAAAGCTAACTCACTCTTTCCGCTCGTTTCTCAGTCTGCTACGGAAAATCTTCATCCAAATGATGACAGTTCCAGGACACAAAGCTGGATAAACTCTACTGTGGAATCGGTCATTCTGAAAAGGCTGTTGGTCAAATTTCGCCTCTTCGCCATTTATTTAGCAGCTACTGCTTTACATCGGATCGGAGCTTTTGCCTTTTAAAGAATTCTGCTGCATTTATGAACTCCATAGAACATTTGACCCGTTCTAGTCTAACATACATAGAATGCTCGACCTCGAACTGCATTTTTAACGCTAATTAAACAGTTTGTGATTTCTAAAACTTTAGTTTTTTTAGTGAAAACACACCAAAAAAATGGGTGTCAGACCAACTTCATGGGTTCCTGCTTAAACTAAATCATCTAGACAACTCAAACCTAGTCAGGACCATTCAACATTAATTACAGACTAAAAAACACAGTTTGTGATTTGTGAAACTTTGATTCTATTTATAAAAAAACAAGTTCTTTTGTTGAGCTGACCTTTTCTCTCCTCTTTTACTACAACACCAACCATAACGTGAATACAATCTCTCTTTAAAGTGGTCAGATAGTCCTTATTACCACGATACTCTATCCTCTCTTCCATCTGCCTTTTATCCATATGTTCCACCGCTATAAACAAGGTTTATTTTCTGACATTTCCATTGTCTTTATTGCAAGCAATGTTACATGCACACAGCTGCTGATAAGTAATGCTATTCAGGTCCATTTCAATTAATTAGACTGTCTCAGTTAATTTAAATGTCACTGAGAGGTCGGTTTCTTTCAGTAATTCAAACTTGTGTATTAAATAGATTAATTGAACATAGCGTCAAAATTCACACATTTATTTCTGTTAATGTGGATAATTATGGCTTACACATCACCAAAAAAAAATTCAGTGTCTCAGTAAATTTGAATAAAACATAAAAAATACTTTTATTCTAGAAATGTGGGCATACTGAAAATATGTTCATCTACTGCATGGTATATGCATTCAATATTTGGTTGGGGCTCTTTTTTGTTTGAATTACAGCATCAGCCTGTGGCAGTACTGATGTTGCTGAGTACTCTCATGTTGCTTCTTTGGTGACCATCTGCTGGTCTCATGCCTCACATTCTATCACACTTTTTCCATCCACTTAACTTTCTGTTAATTACTACTTAATCAATGGCCTTTTGAGGCTAATCCCCCTTGTGGATAGTATCATTGAGTGTCTTAAGAACACCAGACTTGACAGTCTTCCTAGTGATTGTTTAAACTATAATATAACAGTTTTGTATTAAATTCTTTTTAATAAAATGTTCCGAGAAGCACAATTTTGGGTTTCCTTCAGCTGTTAGCATCATCAGCAAGATGATTCATTGAGGTTTGGACATTAAACATTTATTTCAACTGCCAAGACCTGAAAATAATCTCTTTGTCGCTCCAACATTTGTATACCTTAATGCATGACTGTTTGTTTCTGTATTTAGATTGAGTGTAATTCAACAATTCAACATCTTCTGCTCCATCAGAATATTCCACATGGTTTTACACAGCGCAGCACAGTCATCAGTTAATTTGGTGCAGACCTTGAGACATTCCAGAGAGCAAATAAAGACACGTACCAGAGGCATTAGTTGTTAGTTGTTTTCATGAAAAAAATATTGCTAGCCAAAACTTAATTACTGTTTTTTTTAAACAAAAAATCCCTTAATTATACTTCCATTTTTAAATATTGATATTTATATCCCTTTCTTACTTTCTTGGTCTAAATAATCAGCTGTTCCTGTTGTGAGCCTATGAAGTCAGTGAGGATGACTGCTGTTTCTGTTTTGTTACGGTTTTAGTTTCAAAGATCCTTTCATGGCTTCGTCAGATGTCAGCATGGCAGAGGTGGTCATCGTCACCATTCCAGACCCTGTGTCCAACGAGCTTCCTTCTGTGGTGGAGGAGGATAAAGCCGTGCTGGTGACTGCAGAGCTAACTCCTCAGGCTGGGTAACGTGGACACACACAACTCGTATGGATTTGGAAGTTGGCTTCTTGTTTAAAATATTTTTGTGCTAATATTATCCAAATATATTAGGTTAGACATCTGTAATCTACTGTGTCCACTATTTGCAGAGGTGGGCAACATTCTTTATCAGGGATATATCAAGCCTTAAAATAATTTCATCTTTTCTTGCAGCAGGATAATCTCACACTTAAATATTTAGAAAAAACAGACACACATTCAGTAAATGGACTGAATTTATATAGCGCTTTTCCAGTCATACAGACCACATTCACCCAATCACACTCACTAACGCTCACACATTCATACACCGATACGCAGATCGGTAGGCAACTTGACGTTAAGTGCCTTGCCCATGGGCACATCGACATATGGCAGGAGGAAGCTGGAATTGAACCCACAACCCTCCGATTGCAAGACGACTACTTGCCAGTGGGAAGAAAACATGTCATGTTAGTTGTGTTTACAAAATAACTAAAGGCACAACTATCGGTACACATAACAATCCTTTCTGTTTCCTTGGGGAAGAAATATGATTTATCCACCAGGTCTGGACGAGGACCCACAGTGATCCTTCTGCCAAGCTTGGTGAGCAGGGTGGTACAAAAATCTGTTGCAGACCACCATCTTGGGATCCCAGATTCTCCATAAGAATCATTAAGCACTGTCTATGACGTGTATGTCTGATATCAGAAAAAAGACTTTTTTTGTCCTACCATCACAAAAGTAACATGCAGAGTTTGCTAAATTCTGCTGGAACTTTAAAGGGGCTTTTAAATGCTTACTTTTCACCCTTAAATCATTGAGTTGTGGTCTATATAAATTGGAACTGCAATGCATTGATCTGAATTCCTGGTTATTGTAGCTCCACAGGTCCTCTTTTACCTGTTCTGAGGTGCATCTGAGAGCAACTCGTTTTGGCGCCGTTTCTTTAAATTTTACTGAGGCACTTCACACCCCGCCCCCCTCCAGGTCAAAGAGCACTTTAACCTGTTCGGCCATTTTTGTAGTTTGATAACAATTATCTGGCACAGCAGAAACAAGACAAAAACAATGTAAAACTGTTTATGTAATAATAATATTCAAAACACGCAGTACGGTTCTGTCCTCAAGGAGCTAAAGCAGCACACAGCAGTACTATAAGCAGAAGGCACGATGCTACTGCTATAAGAACAATGACCAGGACATCATATCAACACACAATAAATTCATGTCTTAAAGAAAGTTTGTTGTCATTTTAGCGTTATTTGCAGCTTACTGCTTTGCTTTGTCCGTTGTTTCCATAGATAGAAGGAACTGATATAATAATTATTAATATTAATCAGATGAAGTCTTCCAGCAAATGATTTTTGTTACTGGTGAAGGTTGCTGAAGCACTTGTCCTTGGAGCGCTTCATAGAGATGAAGAGAATTTTCCCCACTGTGGGGAACAACAAATTTAACCAGGCACGTTGAAGAGGTTGTGATGCTGGGGAACGGTGTAATGAATTGTAGTTAATACACCCAACAACACAACCAAACGTATCCTCTTGCAGCTTCGACATACTTGAGCTTGGACTACAAAATTGCAACGAGGAATAAATATGGTGGATAAAAAAAAAGTCCATGACCTTGTTTAACTGTTCCACAGCAAATACTTTGATGTAACAGTTGGAAAAACGTAACAGATGATGAAAACTGAACAGACTGAAAGATATGACCCACATAAAATATAAAGATGTCTCTGCAACACCTGGGGAGACTATATTAAACTTTTCTGCACTCCTATAGACTCCAGGTACCCAACAAAATATATTTTAAGGGCTAAAAAAAGGGATTTTGCATGATATGTACCCTTTAACTGAAACTGTGTATTTTGATCATACGAGACAAAAATGTAACTTTTCTGCAACAAACACTCCAGGAAGGAGTGAATATGTAACAAAGGCCGAATATATGAGAAAGAACCTCACATTCCTCCAGGGTTTGGGTCTAGGGTTGGCGGGGTGGCTGTCGTGTCCGGGGAGGGATCGGGGTGGCCGGCTAGTGGGTAGCGTTCAGGGGCTGCAGCATGTGGGGTGGTGGGGCTGTGTCCTCTTCTTGGATGTGGGGTCACCGGTATTTGGATGGGCTGAGCGGTAATGGTAGAGCTGAGCTGGATAATCTTTCTCCCTGGGTTATCGTTGCAGTGGTGGTGTGTTTGTGTGGTTGTGGGAGTCGTGGTGGGGGATGCCAGCCCCGGGTGCTTGCCGCTGGCTGGGGACCTCTTGCCGGGTGAGTTTGTCCCATATTGGTGTGATGTCCTGGGTTCTGTTGTGGGCGCGGTGCTCTTTGCTGTCTGCCCTGTTATACCTGTGGGCGGAGGCTGGGGTGGCGTTGCGCGGGGCCCTTGCCTTGCTGTCGCAGCATCTGTGTGGTGAGGGGCAGGATGTGGCAGAGGTACTTGGAGTGGGACAGTGTGTGGAGCTTGCGCTGTGTGGGTGTGGCTTTGTCGGCTTTTCAGGGATGGAGCTCATGTGTGGGGCTTTGCCCCTGTGAGGAGGGGATTAATGGCGTTTGGGTTGGGGGGCATGTGTTCGACATTTGTGTCCTGGTTGGGGGTGGCCCTGTGGGGAAATTCATGGGAGGTGGGGGGCTCGTGGGGTTGAGATCAGAATTCATTGAGAGGTTAGTATTGCTTCACCCTGTGGCAGCTCTGGTTGGCGGGCTTGTTTGGACCAGGTAGACCTCTCTTTTGTACATGGCCCCCTCTCCGAATGAGGATGGGGGTAGTTGGGGACCGGAGTCGGGGTGGGGAGTTGGGTTTCCGGGCTGGGGTCGCTCGGGTTTGGGCGGTGCCGGCACTAGTCTGGGCTGGTACTAGGTCGGTCTGCCTGTCTCCACCCCCTATGGGGCAACTGGCCCTATGGCCCTGGGAGTATAAAGTATATATGGGGAGTGTGAGTGGGTGTACGTGTACGACGTCCATTGTTGTGTGTCTTTACGCTGGGTGTGTGGGTGTGATTGTTTTTATGTGTACGCATGAGGGTGGGAATATGATTGTGACTGTGAGCCTGTTTTTTGTGTCAGGTTAGGTCTTGGCATGCTCCCTCTCCTGGATCAGTTTAGGCCCCCCATCAAATGTGGGGCCTATTTCCTCCCCGCCACACTACTACCTGCCGGTGGTTGGTGTCTCCGCCCGCTGGTGTACTTGTGGTTCTCTGTGTCCGGAGCTGGGTGCTTTGGTGTGTGCTGGTTCATTCCCGGTGGCTGCTTGCCAGGGCCTGGACCCCTGGGCTCTGTCGGGCCTCTGCTTGGGGAGTGAAATGTCCCGAGGTCTCGGGTCTCTGGGTCCATGGCTGGATCTGCTCTGGCGTAGACGGCTGCCAGCGGGGCCTGTGGGCTCGTCACTGCAGCTCCCTGGGGATTCTGCACTGTGGGTGCTGGGTGGTTCCCCTGGGACTCTCTCCTGCTCTTCTCTGGGGGGGTTGCGGTAGTCCCAGCAGTGGTTCTCCTGGGGTTCCTGTGCTCTGGAGAGCCTTTGGATGTCTGTGACTTGGATCTCCTCCGTATCTGTCCCGGGTCCAGGGGGGAAGGTCTGTGGCTCTTCACACTCGCTATTGCATATTTTTATGGAGAAACCTTGCATAAACAAGCACGTTCACACTCAGACTCACAGGTGTTTAGATTCAGGTGTTAACAGATACACAAATGTTCTATATTGAGCCGCATTTACCAATAATTACATCTTGCATTGATAAGTACCGTGCACTTTTTGGTGAAAAAGCTGTTATTGTATATGTTTCTGCAGGTGTAAAAGCAAGCAGGGTGTTATCTTGTATTCTCTTCGTCCTTCTTTATCTCCTACATTCTTTTCTCTTTCTCTCCCCTTTTCCTTTTTGGCACACCTCTCTCTTTTGTGTTCCTAATTTTTTCCTTTTCGTTTCCGTCTCCGTAACAATTGAAATAATCCCAAGGCAGTTTCTAATAAAGTTTCTTTTTATTAATATCTAGCAGAGTTTTAAAGCGTTCGCTGTATTGCTCCACTTTTGAAAGTAAATCTGTTGGGCTTTTTCCTGGCACTCAGACAACAATTCTGAGTGCTACTCTGCCGGACAGGACACGGTTATAATAAAAAATAAAAAAAACCTTGTTAAGGTGCAAGGCATCCTGAATTCTGAAATAGCAGGATATGTTGTCACAATTGGGTTTTCAGCTGGATAATGATCCAAAACTTGCAGCCAAATCTACACATAAAAGCCATGGCCATCTCCCACTTCCTCAGACCTAAATCCAATAGAAAACTTTTTGGCTGGGCTGAAGAGATCATCAGAGATGAACCAGGACACTGGGCCACCTAAGGAGGTTGTGCAAAGATGTTTGTTCATCAGAAGATATATTCCTAGACTAATGTCTGTCATTTAGGCAAATAGGGGTTGTATAAAGTATTTACAGCAGGGATACGGATAATTTTGCCACTAGTGATTTTGTTATTTCTTAACATGGGATTTACCTACTGAATAAAAGTACACATGTTAAAGGTTGGGTTTTTCTAAATGTTTCATATGCTGCTGCAATGAAATATTCATTTATTTCTTACACATATTTACCATGGGTCAATAAACGTGGCCTGCCATGTATCGAATTGTTCTAAAAACCTGCATAAAGACAAACTTTCTAATCACAGACAAGTGAGAAGGAAACTGGGTCAATTCTTTGGGCTGCTTAGAGTCACTCTGCTGTCATCAGTCTGAATATTCTTTTTGACAGCTTTCTTATTACCGTTGACTTTATTACGTTAACAAAAAGTGACTTCTCTTCAGCTTAAAGGTTTGGGAAAAGGTTTGTCAGACATTTGACATTTTCATGTTTTTAGACTGTGGAGACAGTCAGACTCACCGCTCTGGTTTTTATCAGACTGTGATATCTGCCTAAACAATGTGTTTTGTCGTGCTTTTATTCTTAATTTTAATCACCCTTTGTTGTGTGTTATTATGCTGTATAAGTAAAATGTTTGTTAAATATTAGCCAGAAATACTCAAATACCAATAAACTTTAATAAAAGGATTAAAAGATCTAAAATACTTTCAAGAAAACAGGAGAACTGCAGATCATGGACTTTTTAAAGGGTTCTAAAAAATCTAGACAGAAGGAAAATGGAGAGAAGAAAAAGCCTGAATGAGGACAGTTTGAATATGTGAGGCCCTGAAAAATCAACTGAAATGTATCTGTCTGAATCCTGTTGTCTGTGTGATAAACAGTATCTGAAAAAGCTGCTGAAATGTTTCAAATTCACTCAAGCATGACCTTTTTAAAGTGATGTCTTGATGTTTTCCAGGGAGGAGGTCCTCACAGTAGCACCAGTGGAAGCAGAAACTGAAGCCACAGCTGACTCTCTGTCTAAGGAGGAGGCATTTATTGGTAATATGAGCTGCAGGGACTAATGATTGTTTCTGAGGTGGAAAATGAGCTGATTGCACATAGCTTGAGTATCACATAGTTTATGAGTCTTGTCCTGTTGCTCAGAGATCCACCATGTTGTCTCCATCTCTGACTGTGCAGTGAAACTTTCTGAGGAGGTGGACGTGGAGGCTGATGTCTTCTACCCAATTACCTGCGGAGATGCCAAAGCCACGCTGGTGTGGAAAAAGTTCGTCTGTCCAGGGATCAATGTCAAGTGTGTCCAGGTGCTCTGTTGGCTCATGTGGAATCAAAACTCAGATTACTTATTATAACGACTGTTTGCTCATAAAGAAGCGGATGGTGACTTCCATTTCATTCTTCTCTTTCCAGTTCAATGATCAGCTCATCAGCCCTAAAGAGTTTGTGTGTTTAGCAGGGAAATCCACCTTAAAAGACTGGAAGAGAGCAATCCGCCTCAATGGCACCATGCTCAGGTTGGGAATGCTTTGTAAACACAAAATCAGGATTTTCATTGGTGGATGAAATCCTCTTAAAATCTGTGGGATTCTTGGTAAATGCTGAAATATCCTTTAGTTGTTTACACAGAAACAGCTGTAGCATGTTAGCCACTTTAAAAATCTAAACATGTTTCTGTGAGTTATGTATAAACTGATACAAAAGCAAAAAAACTATTTTTCACAAGTGAAACTGAGTTTTGAGTTAAGCAGGACTTCATCATGGTTACAGGCACACATTTAATGGAGGCAGTAGCTAAATTCTTCTGTAATTGTATGAAAGTTTACCTTAAGAAGCTGGACAAAGTGAAGAATAATGAAATCATATTATTAAATATGCTGGATGGTTTTACAGAACATAATGCCATCATCATCTGTTCCCTTAATTTAATCAAGTTGTTATTTACAGTTACACCACAGGGTGGCACTATTCACTCAGTCAATGAAGATCCTGACACCCTTAAAGGCTGTCATTCCTTTATTTTCCCAGGAAGATCATGGATTCAGGTGAGCTGGACTTCTATCAGCATACAAAGGTCTGCTCCAACACCTGCCGCAGCACTAAGATCGATCTGGTGGGAACTAAACTGTCAGTCAGCTGCGACCAGTCCGCCGACCTGCTCTCTGCCTCTGCCTCATCAGCAGATTGTAAGTTCCACAGCTTGAACTACCAGTTGGTTTATGAGCTGATCTCAGAGACCTGATGACCAAACTGGAACTCTCTAAACAACTGTCCTTCAGCTTTCTGCACCTCTTAATCCTTGCTGGGCTCATGCCCCTCCAGCAGTCTGTAGGTGAGAGGCAAGACCCTTCCTGGACAGGTCACAACTTCATCAAGGGCTCTACATTGTTAGACAGTTGTAAGATTTTGGACTAATATTGGGATGATTTTATTTTTTGTTATCAGGATGTTTCTACCACTCTCCATGAGCTTTAAGGATCTCAGACAATAAAACACCTATATCAGGTATGGGCCTCAGTGGCTCATTTATGCAGAGAGTGTATGCAGCACACTCGAAAATCTTTCCAATATTGCAACCAAGCTGGTTTGTGTCTTTGTTGTGTTGCACATACTGATTTTGAAATGATTTTGAAATGGGAGCAGGAGTACTTGTACGAACCCCACGCTTGCATGGAGATAACGGGGAGAATACACAAATTTTACACAAAAGGTTGTGTTTGGGATTGGAACCTTCTTGCTGGGTTGTGCTAACAACTGTTCCACAGTGCAGCCTAGCTCTTTAAACAAATAATGAGAAAAAGAGGCGACTTTATCTCACTCTTAAAGGTTTTAAACTCCTTGTGATCCTGCAAACTAACTGAGATGTACTTTACAGTTCACACACTACAAACAGCTGCCAGATAGCGCTGATTTACACATTAGGGTTTAAATGGAAACATTTATGTTAAAGGTCACTTTGTCTTGCATGTGAGAGTACATCTGGGTTTCTGGATTCATAACCTTATTACTTTTAAGGCCTTCCAGCATTTGGAGAGATCTCATCTTGCAACAGTTTAGATTTGAGGGCTTACAGGACAAAAATTCTCTGGATCATAGAAAAAATCCTGTCTTGCTTTACTAATATCTACAAGTCACCATATGGTTTAAAGTTACTCATTTAGCTCAAAACGAAAAAGAAAAGATCTTATTTAACTTTTCTTAGTCTAATGATTTAAACCCAACTGGAATACAAAATCTAAAGTTGCTTTTTGATTGTTCCCACCAGAAAAGAAAAGGATTGTTTGCACTGGAATTAGTCTCAAAAGAAAGATGAGATCCTAAAAAAATGAAGTTTTATTGTTAAAGAAACAGTTTTGATTTTAAGCCTTCAACAACTGAGAGCAGAATGCAGCCAGTCTGAGCCGGATGGCTGTTCTTTATTATTGGTCTGGATGCTGAACATTTTTTAAGAGAATCACCTGTGTGTCTAAAACCACCTTTGAAAATACAAATGTTGCAGAAGAGAGAAGCTTCTGCTAAAAAGTAGCTTTACACATTTTTTGCACACTTCCTGTTTTGAAATTCCAGAGTAAAATTGCTAGAATCCGTAGTCAGTGATGAGAGATTTTTGAGCTTCTAATGAGATCATGTAATCTAAATCTACTGCTTAGAATGTACTCGATACAATGCAGGAAAACGCACTTCTGAATTAAAAAAAACCATATACTGCTTGCTCTAGCACTTCATTATAGTATATAATAGACTAGTCTTTATTGTCATTGTACTGGGGGTCCAACAAAATTGAGGGTTTATTATTTATTATCACAGGGTTTAAAGTGTTCTTCTTTATAACATGTTTGTTTAGTGAAAATCAACCTAGGCATCCAGTTACTGAGGCTGAGAATTCTATTTTTTTTATGAGGAAACGAAAGCTAAATACCAAAGGTTGTGTCCATTATCTGTTTTTTGTTTTTCCTACTTATTACTACCACTATGTACTCCATTCCATATTTCCCTTACTTATCATGAGACAGTGCTGAGGGTTGCTATGTTAGTGCGTGTATGTACCGTATAGTGTAGTGCTTTAGCAATGGACCAAAATGAAAGGTAAAAATAAGGCTTTATTTATTGTTGATATGTACACACGTGCAATGATGTGAAGCAGTATTATCAGAATTTTTTTTCAACTTTTTTGTTAGACCTAAATGTTTGAGATCATCAGACTAATTTTAATATCAGACAAAGATAAACTAATTAAATACAAAATGTAGTTTTCAAATGATGATTGAATTCATGAAAGAAAACAAGCTGTGATCCTGTGTGAGAATATATAATGCCCTCCATGTTAAATTATTAATTAACTGTAACAACATTTCATTGGTCAGCCCAGACCTGTGGAATCAAGAAATGAATCATATAGAACCTCTCTAACATCATTAAGAATGTTTAAAGTCATCAGTCTGATGACGGAACTATGAAATCAGCTTTAGGATATCCGGCCATCAGTGTCTGACCTTAAGCTTAAGCATAGCTGACTAGGCTGAGTGGCCTAGTTAAAGTCTGCACTTAAGTCCAATGGAAATTGTGGCAAGCCCTTAAACATGTTGTTTATGCTTGAAAATCCTCCAGTGTGGCCTGAATTAAAGCAGTTCTGCAAAGAAGAGTGGACCAAAATTCCTCCACAGTAATTTAAAGGATTCATTGCCAGTTACTGAACGCGCTTCATGGCAGGAAATCAGGTTGGTTAGGATAGCTTGTATTCTTTATTCATCATTAGAGAACCGCTTTTCCTATTTAATTAGGTTATCTTTATCTTTGTTATATTTGAAAAGTGTCATGAAAAAATAAGCATGAGACAAGTAAGACAAATACTATTTAATGTCAGTTTAAGTGTATGCTCATCTACTAAGTTTTATAAAGCCTTATATTGACCTTTTTATTTGGCCTAATGCTCCATTTTTTTTTTTTTTCATTTCTTTACCATCTGTTTCAGTTTTAACACATTTACTGTCTTTGTTGCAGTAAACGGAGCAGCTGTCTCATTTCCAGATGTGACAGACGAACCTTCAGAGTGGGTCACTACAATCGGAGGTGATCACCCGCTTCTTTAATCCCACACAGAACCACCCCTCAGTAATAACACATATGTTTCTTCCATGTCTCCAGAGGACTCTGTGGTGTTCTGGCGTGCAGTGAAGGAGGCGGGGCTGCTAGAGGAAGTGGTGGAGGACTTTCAGAAAAGGGTGCAGGAGGTGTTGAAGGGGCTACAGGAGAGGGTATGTGAGCCACCGATAGAGGTCAAAGGTCAGAAGCACACACACCTACTTTTTAATCTTCTGGAATACGATTTGTAAGATGCTTCATCCTTCTCTGCTTTGTTCATCAGATGCTGTTCTGCTTAACAACATAGTGCAGAACTTCGGCATGCTGGATCTGGTGAAGAAGGTTCTGGCCAGTCACAAGAGTCAGATGGACCGGTACAGAGAGCAGTACACTCGCAGCCTTGCTGGTTAGTTATCTCTGTCCCTCTGTCATTCACACCAATCAGCCATAGCTGATTATGACCACCAGCTTCCTAATGTTTAGACCCCTTCCTTTGCCACTGCAACACCCGTCGACAGATGGGCTCCGTCAGGTCTGCTGTGAGATGTGGATCCAAGTAGTCAGCAGCAGGTTCTTTAACAACTGGGAACTGGCAGGTGATGCCTTCAGGGATTGGGCTAGTTTTTCCAGAACAACCCACATTTGTTTCACTGGATTTAGATGTCAGCACCTTAAACAGGTTTTGTTCCAAATTGTTTTTGAAGTATTGTTGCAGTATCAGTGTATTTTTTTTTTAAGTGCACTTCTTTGCTGAGCTTCTGGGAAAACTACACTGTGGGGTTGACTACAGAGGGAAGAATCCGCTGCTGATTTTAAAAGGTTTTTTTTTTTACAAAAAAAGAATAGTCTCTGCTTTTTATAGTAGTTTAATTTTAATGTGCAGAAACAGAATGCTAACTAAAAATTACAAAGAACGTCCTCACATGACATAAAAAAAATCAAAACTGGTTTACATACCATTGAGAGCATTTAATCCAACAGCAAAACATAACTTAGAAGTTGGTAGAGAAGCCTTTATTCATGAGCAGAATGATAAGACATGTTCTGAAGATGTTCACCAGGTTTTAAGGAGGGTTTATGTTGCACTTCTTTACAGAAACTTCATATTCTTTTTAGGTTTCCACTCAAATCTTCAGCTCCTTCCACAGATCTATTGAAGAAATGAGGCCTGGAGACTGACTGGGCCACACACTATCTTGGTTTAGAAGTACATTTGGATCTTTGTCATGTAAGATTTTAGTCAGTTATGGTATATGTTGTTACAATTGGTGTTTTTGATAACTGTGGTCCAACTGCCTTCAGATAATTAACAAGCTCCAGCAGCAGCTGTCACCTTTTCACCAAGTTCTTACTGATGGTTTTGAAGCTGATTCCAGTCTTCCGCAGATCTACAGCTCTTTAGTCTTTCTCAAGGGCTTTGGAAAAATTGGAAATGAAGAAAATGATTCTGTGAAAAGGTTTTTATATACCTTGTGGGCCGAACAGGACTATCTGTAATTTTCTGATTTCTATGCCACATGGAACCATAACCAATCTTTGGGAGCCACAATTCTGGCTGGGTTGTAGAAGGTCAAATATTTATTTCCCCCGTTTAATGACTAGGATTTGTTTTTTATTCCTTGCATGTCAAAACATTACATTAATGAGCAAAGAGGAAAAGAGTTTGACCTTCTACAGCCTTGATACAAGAAGAAAACATTTTTCAAATTCAATTCAAATACTTTATTTATTCCAAATGGAAATTAAATAACAAAATTGCTACTATAATACTCTGTCTAAATGTCATTTGCTAAATCATACATTTCACACATGCATCCATCCATTGTCTGTACCTGCTTATTCTCGCAGGGGTCACAGTGGGGCTGGTGCATCTCTATAGGTCATCAGGTGAGAGGTGGGGTACACCCTGGATAGGTCACCATTCCATCACAAATAACCATGCACACACACACGTAATACTTAAGGACAATTTAGAGAACAGTTAACCTAACAGTCATGTTTTTGGACCAAGGGATGAAGCGACCCCTTGCAAGCATGGGGAGAGCACGCTCAACATCTCCAGGAGACTCCAGGATTCAAACCCAGGATTTTACTGCTGTGGGGCCACAGTGCCCACAACTGGCCCCCTATACAGCTCAAATGATTTATAGAACAGCATGTTTAAAATGGAAGCATACAGACAAAAACTCCCACTGGTAATCACAGTTGTTAAGGTTGTAAAGGTGATTTGCAGTCTCCTGGTTTTATGTTATTTATTTCAGTACGGTCTGTGGATAAAAAGAGGTCTGCTAAAATCTTTCCTGACTGTGGTTAGCTGCATGGACCTCTGCAGACTAGGAACATTTGATATGTGCTGAACGTTTGGTGTGGTTCTGACTCTGCAGTCTAACATTGGAGCTTGTTAGAGTATATGGAGTCTGCACATTGCTCATTGTTCTCTTCTTGCCTGATGGCTTCCACCCACTGTCAGGTACTATTTAAACAAATGAATCTTCAGCTGCTGGTGGTCATATTGTTTTGGCTGGTCAGGTTGGTTCAGTTCTGTGACGGTGGCTTGTTTACCTCTGCAGCTCTGGAGCAGCAGTGTGATGAGCACAGGAAGCGAGCCAAAGAGCTGAAGAGTAAATCTCAGCACCTTAACAATGTCCTGATGAACCTGACCCCCATACCATCTCCAACAGCACCCAAACGACCCCGACTGACCCGTGCCATCTCTGGCCCGGCTGCGGTGAATGCCACGCCCACTCAGATTGCTCTTCCACTCAACCAACTGGGCAGCCTGCCACTCGGAAAGGTGCTGACGGTGGCAGGAGCCCAGGCTGGCAGCAACCTCGGTGGCTACACCCTCCTGACTTCACCACTCTCTGGGTCTGAGCTTGGAGCCAATGGCTCCAATGTGACTGTCTTCTCCACGGCAGCAGGTCAGGGGGCTGCGGCAGGGTCTGGCACCTCCGGAGCCTTTGTTAAGGTGGTTGGGCCACAGTTTCAACTGTTGACGCTGCCACTGGCTGCCACACAGAACCCCATCGTACCACAGCAGGTCAGCACCGTCACTGTGTTTGATGCCACGGTAACCCCAGCTGATGAGTCGCAGGAGGGAAGCCAGGCTGATGGTTATGAAGGTCAGCCAGGGCAGGTGGCTGAGGATGAAGAGGATCGGCAGTAAGAGGAAGGACAGCTGCTTGGCTCCCAGCTTTAGTTTAGATTGGAACTGGTTTCAGTAAATTGTGATGACTAACAGCTGGAGCTGACTTTAACTTTTCCACATCTGATCATCTTCCTCCACCAGAAGGAAGCCCACATTTCTGCATCAGCTGTGCAGAGTGGGCTTCTCATGTCTTACTGTGCTGTAAATCTTTTTTTGTAACTGATGTTTTTTTCATGCTGTTTTTTAAAGCACAAGAATGCTCCTTTATTTGGGATTAAATTCTTAGGATGTAAACAGCATCTCATTGTGTTTGTGCATTTATTCCAGGACTGACAAAACATGTAGAGCTCAGCAACTACTACTTAGTATTTTTTGGAAAGACAAAGAGAAAGGAGAGATACTCTTCGAACAATGAACAACAGTTGATTAATAAAATGCTACAAGCTTGATGGTGCAGGGATCCACTACCTTAATAGCTGAGTAAATGAGCACATAAACTTCTATAGCAATCATACAATTATTAATATAGAAATATGATTCACTTTATCATCCTCCTGGGGGGAAATTAAATAGTTTCAGCATCAGGTCAGATTAAAGGTCCCCCTCTAGTAAGGTAATATTTGGAAGGATAAATAAATAAAAGAAACAATAATGAATAACCATGAATAAAAATTGAACAAAATTGCAAACAATATTGTACAGAAATATTAAAAATATTTACAGACTGTTAAATGCTTACAGAAAAATTGAAAAAAGTTGAAAAAAAATAAATATATATATACAGTACAGACCAAAAGTTTGGACACACCTTCTCATTCAAAGAGATGTCCTTATTTTCATGACTATGAATATTGTAGCTTCACACTGAAGGCATCAAAACTATGAATTAACACGTGGAATTATATACGGAGCAAAAAAGTGTGAAACAACTGAAAATATGTCTTATATATGTTTGATAAGGAAAGGTTATTTATAATCAGATTTTTGAATTGTGTTTTTTAATTCTCCATTTAGAAATGGGATTTGAAAATACATTTTCAAACTGCAGTATTTAATAATGGATTAATAAATACAATTTACAATTCCTCTTTAGAAATTCAACTTCAAATGTGCAATTACAAAATTCTTTTCAAATTGGATTCCTAGTATAAGTATTTGTTGTATTGTACATGATGATGTACACCCTGTCTACTTTTAAGGCTAGGCTTAAAACTTTCCTTTTTGATAAAGCTTATAGTTGGAGTGGCTTAGGTTATCAGGGAGGGAGCCTTCCTAACCCCTAACCCTTGGATGGAGTAAGGGGAGAGGTATCCCAATCCTTGTGGTTTTTAGTATAACAATGACCATCAGTGGGACCCTTTGTGGGGTGCCTTAAAAACAAAATTGTTGGAAATAAGCGCCATTTAACTAAATAATCTGAACTGAAACTTTCTGTTTAGTTATGCTGCTATAGGCTTAGGCTGCTGGAGGACATAATGACCACTCTCACCCTCTTCGCTACGTTCTCACACTACTCTCCAATTTTGCATTATTTTCTGTTATTTCAGCTTTTAACTTTGTTCTCTCTCTTTTCTCTTCCTAGAAGCTACACCTGGCCTGACTCTGTGTCTACCTGTGACACCTTTCTGGAGAGGGGAATCCTCCAAGCTTCTGCTGGCAACAACTTAATGCTCACCCTCTACCGATGATCCACATGGCCCTGTCTTTCAGTGTTTAACGCTTTCTCTCTCCTAGACATGGCAACTGACTGAGCTTTTACTGTGACTAATTATATGTGCTCTCTTTCATACTCTAACCTTGAAAACTGGCTCAGAGTTGATCTGTTCTTTCTTTCTAGGTGAAATGACTTTTCCTCTCCACTGTCACTACATGCATGCTCAGTATGAGGGATTGCTGCAAAGTCAACGCCAGTGACTGTCAACTGTCTCTACATGCTCATCCAGGAGGACGGAATGCTGCAAGTCACTGACTGGATGCAATCTGCTGGGTTTCCTTTCCTTAGACAGAAAAACTTTTATCCAATTTGAATAAATAACTGAATCTGACTGCACTGTTCAATGGTTAGGATTAATTGGAATGTATGTACCTGACTTTTGTGAAGTGCCTTGAGATGACGTGTTGTGAATTGGCGCTATATAAATAAAACTGAATTCAATTGAAGTGAATTGAATGATGTCACCAGCTATAGCCTAAATGATCATCTACACCCATCTGCCTGTGGAGAAGTTCGCTGGTGTGCTTCTATCTCCCTTGTAGCTACTGACCTAGACCTAGCAAGGTTTTTCATTGTATCTCTCTCCTTCTTTCTGCCTTCTTTATGGTGCTGAGTCCAAGCTCCCCAGCCTTGATTAGAGAAGGATTACCACCTTGCTCCAGTATTTAGTGCAGAGCACACCCTGCTGGCTCTTTGTCTACTTGGTGCCTAAATACCTTGCAGTTCCACTTGGGTTTTAAGTTAAGTTTTATTCAATGAACTATATAGAGTGTGTTAACAAAGAAACATGAGCCAGGGGGTAATAGAGTCAAAAAAAAGCCTTATACAAATGTTATACAGTTTTAAATAAATTATATTTTATATAAATGTTGATGGTTTTGAATGTCTTTTGCTTATCAGAGCCTTCCAATATTTTTATGTAAGAGAGAGTGTCATAGAAATGAGTAAAGTTGGGTTTCTGCTTACTGTACTTGCATTTGTGGATGTAGAATTTGGACAGAATAATGAGTAAATTACTATTAAAAAATGTCAGCATTCCGTCTTTGTCTGAAAAAGCAAAAAACAATATTTTCCCATCTTAAAACAAAATTCTCACAGAGATTTCCATTCACGAAGCCGCAGAGGTCCTTCCAGAAGTTCTGGGAGTGACAACATGTCCAAAAAAGGTGCTGAATTGTCTCCATGTGACCACCACAAAAAGAACAATATGCATTAATATCCCTTTAAAATTTTGTCATAAAGTGATTAGCAGGGTAATACTTGTGGATAATTTTATATGAAACCTCCTTCACCTTATTTGTTATTAAATATTTGTTGGCGATTGTCCATACTTTTTTCCATGAAATGTCACTTACAAACTGAACCCAGTATGATACAACAGGAAAGAGAGAAGTAAATTCTTTCTGGAATAAGACACGAATGCTTTCATTACACTTTTGTGAGAAGAGAAACACATTTTTCCAATTTCTGAATTTAGTGCATTGGGGAGAGAAACTGAGACCTGTGAAGGCAAACCTGTACCCCCATACAGCCTGATAATGCCTGAAGGAATGGCATCAAAAAGTGTACCATATTGTTTGGGTGTAACTGGAAATTGATAAGTATGAATTCTGAATAAGACATCAGATGCCCATTGCTGTTTAAGAGTTGAATTACCAAAACAATATTTTTCTCTACCCAATTACGAAAATATAAGGCTTTGTTTTTTTATAAAATGTTCTGATTATTCCATATTATATATTTGTGAGGTGAAAAGTTGTGCTTGTAAATCAGAGACCATGCGAATAAGACCTGTTTATGGAATAATGATTTTTCTGGGAGTTTGTCTACATTATAATTGCAGCCTAAAAAGGAGGTTTAGGCCACCAAATTTAGAAAAAATATCATAAGGAATTAAGTTCCATATTGAAGCTGGATTTTTAACGAAATGTTGCCCAGTTAATTTTGAAAGTATTGTTTAGCATGGTGAAATCCAAGGCATTAAGTCCTCCATGTTCATAATTATTCGTTATGACATTTTTTCTTAATGTAATGCGTTCGATTCTTCCAGAGAAAATTGAAGAGCATTCAGTCAATATCTTTACAGGTTTTATTGTCTACATACAGTATAAAGAGAGTGCTGCATAGATGAGCCGGGATAATGCTTCTGCTTTGGAAAGTAAAACTCTTGATTCAGTTTGTTTTTTTGTTTTTTAACCACTGGGGTAAAATGTGTTAAAGTTATGTATTTTTAATCTTTACAGATGACTAAGCCTAAGTAAGTAACTTCTTTCAGCACGCGTACATTACACACCTTTAAGTCATTGCAATCTTTAATTGGAAGTAACTGGCATTTATTCAGGTTCAGAGTTAACCCGGAAGCATTAGAGAAGTTCTGAATAATTTCCAGATCAATAGTGACCTGGCTGGCATTTTTTAAAATGTAACGTAGTGTCATCAGCCAGTTGGCTGATAAGAATCTCTTTGTTAGCTACCGTTATCCCTCTCAAACCAGTGTCATGAATGTAGGACGCAAAAATCTGAGTACAAAGCAAGAAAAGGTACGGGGTAATTGGGCATCCCTGGTGCCACGTTTAAGATTAAATCTAGACTTCCGGTATGGCGCCGAGCTAGAGTAGACGTGCGAGGAGCACCCAGAGCACGACTTGTACATCTTTAAAGAAACACAGCTACAATGACGGGTAAATCTAAGACCTGTGGGCAACGTTGAATGAAGATAAACCTTAGTTATGTCAGGAAAGCAGAAAACATCGTTGCAAAAAGGGAAAGTCCCACAGCACTCATCTGATGCTAGCAAGGAGATGCCGGGAGACGACATGGCGCTACCTATGTCTATGCTAAAGATTGAATTAGAGAAGAGCAGAGTTGCTACTTTAGCTGAAATTAATGCATCGCTTGCGCCTATCAACTCGATCTTAGAAGTGGTCCGTAAGAAGCTTGATGCATATGAGCCGCGGATAACGGAGATGGAAACATGCTTATCGGAGCATAGCAACAGGCTTGACCGCATGGAGAACCGGGTGGGCACTCTGGAAAAGACAAAAGAGGAGCTTCTGGCAAAGGTGGAGGACCTGGAAAACAGATCCCGAAAGAATAATCTGCTGGTCATTGGCTCACCAGAAGGAAGAGAAGGCAAGGGGGTCACAGCTTTTATGTCGCGGTTCTTTGTGGACCTGCTGCAAGACGAGGCATTCACTGACCTGCAGGAGCTCGACAGAGCGCACAGAGCTTTATGGGCCAAACCCACCAGGGATCAGAAGCTAAGACCAGTTATTGTCCGCTTCTTACGCTTTCAGCAAAGGGAGCAAGTTCTGGCCATTGCGAGGAGCAAACGGCAGCAGTTGTTGTATGAAGGGAAAAAATAAAGGGAAAAAGAGGAAAGAGAAGGAAGGAATATACGGGATATGCTCAATGTTTGTTTTTCCTCTTTCTTTGGCCCCTACAGCAAAGAGCTGGGGTTGTGTTGAGATTGTGAGTGTTCCTGGGTGTTCTGAAGGTGGATGAAAGTAGTTGGCTATTTTAGGTCTGCCTTCCGGGAGACCGCACGTGTGGAAACCCTGTTTGTTTTGACTGGGGGAGTGATTTAAGAGGCCATTGGGGGCTGTGCACATTTTATTTTTTATTATTATTATTTTTTTCCGACTTACTCCCATCTCGGTTTGATGTTTTCTTACATGGTTACGCAGGTAAAAACTCTCCTGACAGGTTATAACAGAATGGAGGACATGGGGAGGTCAATTTGGATTGTTTCTTGGAATGTATGGGGGATTAATGGAGCTACAAAGATAGCAAGAGTTCTTTCTCATACTAAAGAACTAAAAGCTGATATAATTTTCCTGCAAGAAACGCACCTACGTACTAGGGACCAACAGCATTTGGGTCGATCTTGGATACACCTAATTTTTTACTCTTGATTTAATACGAAAACAAGGGGGGCAGCCATAATAATTAGGAGAAATACTCCATTTGAGGTGTCTGAAACAATTCTTGACAATAATGGCAGATTTGTTATTGTAGTTGGCAGCCTTTGCAGGCAACCTGTCATACTGGTGAGTTTATACGGACCTAATCACAATGATGAGGATTTCCTCAACAAACTAGCTTCTTCAATACCAAAATTAGACTCCCATTGTCTGATATTAGGTGGCGATATTAATACGAGTCTTAACCCAATCCCTAACAAATCCAACCCGAAAGATCCCAAACCTTCTAAGATGGCACAGGCTCTTTTATAATTCATGTCCCAATATGGTTTTACAGATGTGTGGCGTAATTTGCACACGACAATAAAACAGTTTTCTTTTTACTCCCATTTTCACAAAACGCATTCACGAATTGATTTCATGATTTCATAATTGTAGTTTCATAATTGATAACACTCTACTTCCCTTAGTGACTTCAGTCGACTACCAGGCAAGAGTAATAACAGACCACTCCCCTTTGAAATTAGATATGCTTTTTCCTTCAGAACTGTCCCAAAGCCTATTAGTTCGAGGCTGAGATTACCGAGGTGCGCTTGAACGCCTCATCACATGAGCTGCGTCAGAGCCGAGTTTGCAGGCTTCTGCTCGGTTGACGCTGCATAAAGACTAAGCAGACACGGAGTATGTTTGTTCGTAGCTTGTGTGCGTTTATGAATAACAAGTAAGTTGATGCTTTACAGTGTGTTTACTGTACTTTCATGCTCTGTTAAATGTGCTAATTTACGTTAGCTTTGGAATGTTGATTCACAATGCTGTAGATGCAGTAATGTTATTTGTAGACCGTACTCCGTGCGCATTAGCAAACTCACCGAATGTCGAGTTAGAACTTATATTTGTGCACACACACTCACACACATATACCTGTACATTTCCTGGAATTGATGACCTGCTTCGTGAAATAAAACTGATAAAAGGATTCTCTGGTCGGAATCTATCCATAGTGTCTCCATCCTAAAAGTGAACCACTAATCCCAATATTTGATATTGGTCCTTCGAGCCGGATTTGGGTTTCCACAACACTATGGAGTCAGTACCTGATAATCAGCAGCAGGAGTCATCCGTCCGACCCCAGAGGGATCATGGCCCGCCGCACTATTTGGCCCAATATGACGTCACTCTCCTTCCCTCACAACAGCCTTTGGCCCAAGCCTCCTCAACATTTGTAGGACAACCAGGCCAGGCTCAGTCAACCAGAGGAAAGAGTTTGATAAGTTAGCTGGCCTCTGCACACTCACGGCAGTCCTCTCGGTCATCATACGGACTCAATCTGTTTAAGAGCACATCTGATATTCAAACAGCTGCACTGGAGGAGCAGATCAAAGTATTAGAGCTTTCTGACTTACAACAGGAAATAGAAGAGGAAAGGAAAGCTGATTTAGAAGCTGCAGCTTTGGATGCACAAGCCAGAGAGGGACAGAGGCTACAGGAGGAAGCTCATTTGGCTAAAGAGAGGATGGCTAGAGAGAAGGGACGGCAGAGACGCTTGAAAAAGTTAGAGAAGGAGGCTCACATTGCCAGTCTCATAAAGTCCTACCTAGCCAAAGCGGATGATGAGGATTTGTCAACCACGTCAGCACCCGCTACGTTCTCTGGGCTACTACAACCATCCCATACCATTCAGTATCCACCAGTACAACCGCAGAAACCTGCACAAAGTCACATACCGCCTTCCTTCACTGTTTCTACTGAAAAACCATTAGCTACAACCGTTCCGCCAGCTAACAGTGTGCTAAGCGGTGTTCCTGTCGCCGCAGTGCCAATCGCAGCACCGTTCCCTGCACCTCTATTGGTACCGGGCTCATCTGTAAGTAGATCAGTGCACATTAATCCCGCATATGGTCATACCTCGACACCACCCCACGCAGCTAGGATACAACAGATGGCAGGGTCAGCTGTTTCAACCAATCAGTCAGGTGGCGGTGCTCCAGTCACGAGTTCAGGCAACGTTATATCCACACAGGCAGTTACAGTGGCTCCACTTCCCCCTGTGATGCAGTGGGCTCACCCCAATTCACTGGCTGCCAACCCAGTCCCAGCAGCAACATCCTGGATCAACCCAGGCATGGAAACCCTAATTGCTACCTCCTACGACATCCCTAAACCTACCTTGCCTCTCTTTGAGAGTGGTCAGGAGAGTGATTTTGCCCTTTTTAAGATGGCACTCGACAATTTGATGAATAGTCATCCTCACCTCGGTGAGCATTATAAATATCAGGTTCTCCTGAGTCAGCTTAAGCTTCCAAGTGCTCTGCAGCTGGCCAGATCCTACATGTACGACCCAGCACCTTACACAGCTGCATTGGGAGCTCTACAGGACAATTATGGCCAGCCAAGACAACTGGTTCAAAGTGAACTAGGTGCAATCACTAACTCCCCAGCCATCAAATCAGGAGATGCGGAAGCATTCGACGCCTTTGCTTTATCAGTCCAGTCCTTAGTTGGAATGTTACGGACTTTGGAAGGGCCCGTTGGACATGAGCTCAGGTGTGGTTCCCATGTAGACCGCCTCCTCAGCAAAATGTCTCGTTCCCACAGAGATGGATTTGTGGAGTACTGTCTTCTCCATGGCATTCTGCAGCCGGGTACTGGGCTCACCTACACTCTACCTGACCTAGCTGCATGGCTCCAGATGAAAGCTCAAGCTAAGCGCATGGCCAGCCGAGCTACTCTCCTTTATAATCCTACAGGATTCTCCCCTTCAAGGAGAGAGCAACGCAATTTAAAGCCTAAAGATAAGACAGTATCAGTTTTCCTCTGCTCTGGGGAAACAGCCACCCATAAGGAGACCACTCAGCAGAAGCTTCAATCATTCAAACCCAGTCCTTATTGCCCCTTTTGAAAAAATAAGGAGCATTATCTTAACTCATGCTCAGACTTCAAGAAGATGACTACTGCTGACATTGAGAAGTGGATCCGGGAAGGTGACCGATGTCGGAGATGTGGCCGCGTTCATAAGGCGACAGTGTGTACGCTTAAACATCCATGTAAGACGTGCAAGGAGAAGCATCTCACAGTATTGCACAAGGCCATCCAAGACTCATCCCAGAAGGTGCTGATGGTTAGTAATCAGAAGCCTACAATTTACATCGAACAGCCCCGGAGTCCTCAAAGAGTTTTGCTGAAAGTTGTTAAAGTGCTGCTGCACCACGGAGACCGTGTCCTGGAGACATTTGCAGTGCTTGATGATGGTTCTGAAAGAACGATTATACTTCCTCAAGCCGTAAAACAGCTACAACTTGCTCAGAAACCTGAAACACTACATCTGAGGACTGTGCAGCAAGAGGTTAAAGATCTGAAGGGTTATTCAGTCAGTCTTCAAGTATCTTCTATTTCTAAACCAAACAGGAAGTATTGGATTGAATATGCATTCACTGCAGAAAATCTGAGTTTATCTGAGCATACGTATCCAGTAGCAGCCCTCCAGAAACGCTATGAGCATCTCAAAGGACTACCTCTGTCTCCTATCCACAGAGCGCAACCGCTGCTTCTCATCAGCTCAGACATGCCTCAGCTCATCACTTCAACACAGCCTGTTTGAGCAGGTCCATCAGGTGGGCCAGTGGCTATCTGCACTAGGCTGGGCTGGTCCCTTAAAGGCCCTTCTGACGTCAGGCCGGTCTCTATGCACCAGCCTTCCTGTCTGCACCTCACCACTGGGTCTTCATATAATGAGCTCTTCAGGAATGTGGAACGTCTTTGGCATATTGACACGCTACCATATGTCAGCGAGAAGACTGCAGTGCGTTCTAAGCAAGATCAGCAGGCGCTCACTCTTATAAAGGCAGCCTCCGTACGTGTATCTGTCGATGGTACCCAGATATATGCCACTCCGCTGTTACGTCGCCAACCAGTTATCCCACTCAGTGTAATGCAAAATGCTGTGATGCCCAACCTTCGCAGCATTGAACGCAGGTTAGTTAAGGATGCTAATCGAGCAGCATCATACTGTAAGGAGATGGAGAAACTCATTCTGTCCGGCTATGTAGCTGAGATCTCAACAGAGGAGGCATCAAAGTCCACCGAGTTGTGGTATGTACCTCATCATATGGTGCACCATAATGGGAAAGACAGAGTAGTCTTCAACTGTTCCTTTTCCTTAAATGGCATGTCCCTGAATGACCAACTCCTACCCGGGCCTACTCTTGGACCCACCATGATTGGGGTTCTGATGCGGTTTCAATGTCATGCTGTGGCCATCAGTGGAGATATTAAATCAATGTTTCACCAAATCCATTTATTGCCCTGTGATAAACCACTGGTAAGATTCCTCTGGCGGGACATGCAGAGAGCATCTGAACCACGTATCTTCCAATGGGAGGTGCTGCCATTCGGGACAACATGCAGCCCTTGTTGTGCGGTCTATGCTCTACAACAGCATGTCAAGAATCATGAGCCACCAAACTCTCTACTCATGCATGTGGTTGAGCACGCATTCTATGTGGACAATTGCCTCCACAGTGTGAGCAAAGCTGAGGATCTGCGAGCACTTCTGAGCAAAGGAGGATTTGAGATTCGGCAGTGGGCTAGTAACATGCCCGAAGTGGTCGCTCACCTACCTTCTGAAGCACAGTCGGCTAGCAGTGAATTATGGCTGTCCAAGGCTAGTGATAACCTGAATGAACCTACAGGGGTTTGACAATGAAACTGAAACACCTGTCATTTTAGTGTGGGAGGTTTCATGGCTAAATTGGACCAGCCTGGTAGCCAGTCTTCATTGATTGCACATTGCACCAGTAAGAGTGTGAATGTTCAATTAGCAGGGTAAGAGCACAGTTTTGCTCAAAATATTGAAATGCACACAACATTATGGGTGACATACCAGAGTTCAAAAGAGGACAAATTGTTGGTGCACGTCTTGCTGGCGCATCTCTGACCAAGACAGCAAGTCTTTGTGATGTATCAAGAGCCACGGTATCCAGGGTAATGTCAGCATACCACCAAGAAGGACCAACCACATCCAACAGGATTAACTGTGGACGCAAGAGGAAGCTGTCTGAAAGGGATGTTTGGGTGCTAACGTGGATTGTATCCAAAAAACATAAAACCACGGCTGTCCAAATCACGGCAGAATTAAATGTGCACCTCAACTCTCCAGTTTCTACCAGAACTGTCCGTCGGGAGCTCCACAGGGTCAATATACACGGCCAGGCTGCTATAGCCAAACCTTTGGTCACTAAGCCAATGCCAAACGTCGCTTTCAATGGTGCAAGGAGCGCAAATCTTGGGCTGTGGACAATGTGAAACATGTATTGTTCTCTGATGAGTCCACCTTTACTGTTTTCCCCACATCTGGGAGAGTTACGGTGTGGAGAAGCCCCAAAGAAGCGTACCACCCAGACTGTTGCATGCCCAGAGTGAAGCATGGGGGTGGATCAGTGATGGTTTGGGCTGTCATATCATGGCATTCCCTTGGCCCAATACCTGTGCTAGATGGGCGCGTCACTGCCAAGGACTACCGAACCATTCTTGAGGACCATGTGCATCCAATGGTTCAAACATTGTATCCTGAAGGTGGTGCCGTGTATCAGGATGACAATGCACCAATACACACAGCAAGACTGGTAAAAGATTGGTTTGATGAACATGAAAGTGAAGTTGAACATCTCCCATGGCCTGCACAGTCACCAGATCTAAATATTATTGAGCCACTTTGGGGTGTTTTGGAGGAGCGAGTCAGGAAACGTTTTCCTCCACCAGTATCATGTAGTGACCTGGCCACTATCCTGCAAGAAGAATGGCTTAAAATCCCTCTGACCACTGTGCAGGACTTGTATATGTCATTCTCAAGACGAATTGACGCTGTATTGGCCGCAAAAGGAGGCCCTACACCATACTAATGAAGTATTGTGGTTTAAAAACAGGTGTTTCAGTTTCATTGTCCAACCCCTGTACGCTTGGATTACGCTGGGATTGTTTAAACGACACCTTAAGCTACAAGCCTCACAGCACTGATTCTTCAGTAACCACCCTTCGAAACGTCTACAAGTCCTTGCCAAGTTATACGATCCTTTGGGCTACATTGTGCCATTCACCATAAGGTGCAAAGTGCTGATCCAGGACATGTGGAAGTCTAACATTGGTTGGGATGATGAGATCTGACCCGTTGATCTTTTGGATAAATGGTTGAGTTGGGTACAGGAGATTCCCACTCTGCAAGAGCTCAAGTTGCCTCGACCCTATGCACCAGCAACAATTGTTACTGCCAAAGCAACCCGTCGCATACACATTTTCTGTGATGCTTCGGAGCGTGCCTATGGATCAGTAGCGTACATGCAAACGACAGATGACAATCAGCAAATCTATGTCACCTTTGTATTTGCCAGGTTCAGGGTTGCACCCCGTAAGCAGTTGTCGATCCCATGCCTTGAGCTTAGTGCTGCGTTAACAGGCGCACAGCTAGCCAAAGTGATTGAAACTGAGCTTGCAATACCTTCTGATCACATTACTCTTTGGTCAGATTCCACAACTGTGTTGCAGTGGATCAAATCAGAATCCTGCCGTTACAAAGTGTTTGTGGGGACACGGATCGCAGAAATTCAGAATCTGACAAACGCTGACCAATGGCAGTATGTCGACTCTCTGAGTAATCCCACTGACGACATTACTCGCGGGCTCACTCTGCAAGGGATGGTTCAGGATTATCGCTGGAACAAAGGTCCACCATTCCTCTACCAAGCGGAGACGGAATGGCCTACCATGCCCTCATCTGAGATGACACCGGACATCATGGAGTTAAGGAAGTCTGCCTTTGTGGGACCTGTTTCCAGCACATCGTCTATGCAACTGCCTGACCCATGTAAGTTCTGCACCTAGAAAGAGCTTCTACACGAGATCGCTAGCTCCCTGCATGGGGCGGCTGATATCAGTACTACATCAACCCGCACAGCTGCTGATTATGTACAAGCTGAGAAGCTGATGTTACAAAGAACTCAAGAGGATTGTTTTGCTGAGGAACTCAGAGCCCTCAAGGCAGGACGAACTCTACCTTCAGACACTCGACTTGCATCTCTGTCAATGGAATATGAGGAACCAACAGGATTACTCAGAGTTGGTGGCAGGTTAAGGCACGCAGACGGACTGGCTTTAGAGACCATCCACCCTGTTATCTTAGATCCCAGCCACCTTGTCACTAAGCTCATTATCCAGAACACGGATGAATCCAGAATACGGATGAGTCACTACTACACCCTGGTCCAGAACACGTTCTTGCTGAGCTAAGACGCAGGTTCTGGGTCATAAGAGGCAGGGAGCCCATCCGGAAACATCAGCATTCATGTCTGGAGTGCCGACGATGGAGAGCGAAACCAGATGTTCCCAAGATGGCCGATTACCCACCAGCTCGACTACGACTTCATAAACCACCGTTTTATTCAACTGGAGTTGATTGCTTTGGACCTTTCCAAGTGAGGACTGGTCGCCGCACCGACAAAAGGTGGGGCATCGTCTACAAATGCATGACAACTCGTTCAGTGCATTTGGAGTTGCTAGAGAGCCTTGATACGGACGCATTCCTACTGTCGCTGAGAAGATTCATCGCCCGACGTGGCAAACCCTTCGAACTCCTCATGGACAATGGAACCAATTTTGTTGGCGGGGAAAGAGAGTAAGGCGAAGCCTTCGCTGCAATGAGCTCTCAACTAAGAGAGCAACTTGCTGAACACCAGATATCCTTTCGGTTCAATCCTTCAAGTGCACCTCACTTTGGCGGCACATGGGAGAGGGAAGTGAAATCCATCAAGACTGCATTACATGTTGTTCTTAAAGACCAAACGATTCCTGAACCGGTTCTGCTAACAACTCTGGTGAAAGTCGAAGCCAATCCGATCGCTTTTTGGTCATCCTTCATCAGTCATTATTTTACCAGGGCTACAAGAGCGCAGCAAGTGGAGGAAAGATTGCAGGGCACTTTCGATTGGGGACGTTGTCCTAATCGTTTTGGTCAGCACCTCCCTCGCGCATCGTGGCCACTAGGACGAATCTCACAGATCCATCCCGGGGAAAGGGTTGAAATGTACGTGCTGCCAGTGTACAAGTGAAAAGGATCGTACTAGTTTGTCCCGGGTTCCCCCCGACTCATCCCCTTCCAGAACTTAAAGGACAGTGACGAGGAAGCCACCTCCAAAAAGACTTTTTTCTCCTTAGTCAACTGCCATGCGGACAGTTGGGGGCGGCCTTGTCCGAAAACAAATTAGTTTTGGGCTGAGATTACCCAGGGTGCGCTTGAATGCCTCATCACATGAGGCTGCGTCAGAGCCGAGTTTGCGGTTTTTGCTCGGTTGACGCTGCATAAAGACTAAGCAGACACGCAACAGGGTTTTATTTGTTCGTAGCTTGTGTGCGTTGATGAAAAACAAGTAAGTTGATGCTTTACTGTGTGTTTACTGTACTTTCATGCTAGTTTACCTGTTAAATGTGCTAATTTACCTTAGCTTTGGAATATTGATTCACAATTTCGTAATTTCGTAATGTTAATTTTTAGACCGTACTTCCGTGCGCATTACAAATTCACCGAATGTCGAGTTAGAAAATTATATTTGTGCAAAACACACCACAAAACATATTACCTGTACATTTCCTGGAATTGATGACCTGCTTCGTGAAATAAAGCTGATAAAAGGATTCTCTGGTCGGAATACTATCCATAGTGTCTCCATCCTAAAAGTGAACCACTAATCCCAATATTTGATACAACCATTGATTTCTTCTAAGCATTTACCCAACGCTTGAATGGGTTCATAGTCACCTGGTGACATCGTAACCTATAGCTGTGTGTCGTCTGCATAATTATGATAACTTACGTCGATGTAAAGTTACCTACTGACACAAAAAAGTCCCTGTCCTTCAAGTAGGATTTAAACCAATCGAGTGCTGTACCAGAAAGGCCGACCCAGTTTTCCAGGCGCTCTAATAAAATGGAGTGATCAACAGTGTAGAATGCTGCACTAAGGTCCAATAATACCAGCACTGTGGTTCTTCCACAGTCTGCATTTATATGGATGTAACTGAACACCTTGACAAAAGCAGTCTCTGTACTGTGGTGAGCAGGAAGCCTGACTGGAAGGACATCAAAGCGGTTGGTCATTGTTAGGAAGTTGTTTAACTGTTGAAACACAGCTTTTTCAATAATCTTACTGATGAAGGGGAGGTTTGAGATAGGCCTGTAGTTCTGTAGTAGCAGCTTGTCCAAGCTGCACTTTTTCAATAAAGGTTTGATAATTGCTGTTTTTATGGCCTGGGGGAAAACACCTGACAAAAGCGGCGTGTTTATTATTTGTGTTAAATCAGATGTTATGACAGGCAAAGTTTTCTTAAGGAAAGCTGTGGGTAAAACATCGAGACAGCAGGAAGAAGAGCTTAGTTGGTGTAGCTCAAAATTAAGTTTAAAACATAATCATTCAGATTGTAGGCCAGATATTTTCTGGGAAATATTGCCTACTTCATTCAGAATACAAAGGATGGGATTAACATTACTGTTTTTTCGGGTACCAGCACACGTAGGAGTTGGAGGTGATGAGATGGCAGACAGGATGGTAAAAAAGGCGACACAGAACCACATTAGCTTTATAATTAATATTAGTAGGGCCGAGGCAAGAAATATCACTAAACAGGTAATCAAGAGAGAGTGGCAAAAAAGGTGGGATGAAGAAAGGAGAGGCAGATGGTTTTATAGAATCAAAACGATAGTAGTAGAAGGAAAAGCTAAAAGAGCAGAAAAGAGGAAAGATTAATTACAAGATTACGGTTTGGACATACAGGACTTATATTGTTCAAGATACAGAAACATAATACAGGCAAATGTGACTATTGTGGAGAGGAGGAAACAATAGAATATGTTATATTGAAGTGTCAGAAATATGAACAAGAAAGTAAATTTATTAGGAGAGAATTTGTAGGTATTAAAGAAACTTTTAATTTGATAGATACATTGCAAAGAAGTTTAGGGAGCAGACATATACAAATCATAGTAAGATTTTTTTAAGAAAATTAAATTGATAAATAGAATTTGATTATTCAATAAGTAAATAAGTAAATTTAAAACCATGAAGAACCACACTACATACCAGTCGGTGGCGGTAATGCACATCTCAATGTTACTTACCAACTGCCAAAAAAACACCAGAAGAAGAATAAGACTTCCTCCACCTCACATTGCGTAAGTTATATTTGGAAACGTTGCTGGTGTATTTTCAGCACTTTCTCTCTAAATGTCCACTTTTATGTTGTAACCCAGATAAGATGTTTAAGTTCCTTTTTAATGTTCAGTTGGCGTCACCTTCAGCCTCCTTGTGGCAAGTGACCATACGTGTGCTTGTTAGCTTGCTGTTATTTCTTGTGTAACAGTCTTTTTTTTTTGCACATAAGACACATATTCTTATGTCATATGCACATAAGACATAAGAATCAGTAGACAACTGAAATGTGTTTTTATTGTCTTCTGCAGCATAGCAAATAATTGAGAAAGGAATAGTGCGTCAATGTCTTGGTCTTCTGTTGAACCTGGAGTTCCAGTACTCTTGTGACCACTACTTACACTCGTGAAGTGACCTTTTTGGATCTTCAGGACATCTGGATGCTGGTCGCCATGGATGTTGTGCTTATGATCTGGGTTTCAAGTAAAATGTTTGGGTTGGTCACAAAAAGAGACTGTGATACAAAAAGTGACTGCTTTCATTTTAGTGCACTTTGAATGTTTCAGTGCTATTCTAGCTTTATCATTTCCCACAGTTTTTCACAACGCATGTACAGTTCTAATTGAAAGTGCTTTTAACTGCATAATGGATAACCCTAGTACTCCTACTCGAGGTAGGGGTAGCTTGGCTTAGTTATGTTTCCAACAGTGGAATTTTCGGACTCTACAGCATACCAGGGGGTTGCATGGGGTCCGGTCAGAACCTGGGTTATACCCCCATCAACAGCGATGTGGGGGAAGGTCCCCATGCTTCCACTCCTAGCAGTGATGTTAATGACGTCCACAGTTTCACAGATGTGGTTGGGCAAATCGGTGCTCAGATTGGTGAATCCATTGTTGCAAAACTTCTGTCAGTTGGTGTTGTTAATGCAACAGGTTCCTCAGCTGTCCAAACTGAAAAATGTTATCCTAGCTGTAATGCTTCCAGTCATGATCTACCTCATGTGACAGTTCAAGTTGAGCCGAACAGGCAGCTACAGACTTTCAAAGATGATAGCTCTGACAAATATCCAGTTCTAGCCTGGATTGATATGAATAAATCTTACCTCAGAAAACATGACATCCCTGTGTGTGAATAGGCAGATGAGCTCATAAGTCACTTAGTGGGAAAGGCCAGAGATATTGTCAAGATTGCGCTGCGTAGTGACCCCAGCCTTCATGTCACGCATAACCCTGATACGATCTACAATATCCTTTCACGTTATTTCAGTGATGCTTCCTCGTGCCTCCCTCTAGCTGACTTTTATTCCAGGGTCCCCAAGCTCAATAAAAATCCAGTCGATTGCTGGGTAAGGCTTAATAAAGCAGCCGACATTGATTAATGAAGTTGCTGTCATGTTTGTGAATCACTTCCCTGAACCAGAGTTGTGATGGAAACCCATACATGAGTGGACTTCCCGGGATGTACAGCTGAGAATCAATGATTATCAGAGAGAGCTGAGGGCTGCAATTTGAAGTCAGTGGTTCTGCTCAGTTGAAATGCCATAGCACCATCAGCTCAGAGCAACCAAGTGATCCTTCAGCATTTTCCATGTCTGGAGAGCACCATGCCCAAAGTCAGTCAGCTGCTCTGCAGCCCCAGAGTTATTCAATCACATGTGTTTCTGCAGTCTTTGTCCATAAACCATCTGGCCATGAGCCTCCAAGCTGTCTCTCATCACAGTCAGTAATGCAGAACCTTCAGCATTCACAAGAGAGACTTCTCTGTCGCATGGTTGACTTGTTTCAGGATATGATGGGGAGTCTGCACCAGTGTGACACTCAGCCTATGAGGAGAGGAAAGTTTCAGCAGTCCCCACATCACAAATATCCCAAAGAGCCTGCTTGTAGGATTTGCAATGACCCAGGCCACACTATCATTTCTCTCTGTTTGTCTGACAGACTTTGTTTTGCCTGCCTTGCCCTAGTCATGTTTGACTATCCTACCCAGCTAGTAAGTCTACCCATGCTCAGTTAACGGGAAACTAGCAGACCTGTCTTTGTGGGGTCGCTACAGGGCTGAAACTAAACTCCCAATGTGTTGACGTTTCTGATGTGGAGTCAGTATACACAAATGTGAAAGATAGTTGTAAAGACTCTGAAGTTGTATTTCAGAATATTCACAAAGTCATCAGAAGTCACAGCCTCTTCCACCCACCTGTTATATTAGTCAAGTCAAGTCAAGTTTATTTATATAGCGCTTTTCAGCAACAAGGCACTCAAAGCGCTGCTTGAGGAAAAACATTACAATGATACAGAAAATCAAACACAAAAAACAAATCAAATGACATTAATAATACTTGGGAGTTTACTGGTAAGAGCTGGTTCTAATCCAATCTTTCTAATAGAGGTAATTAGCTCATTAAGTACTATGTGGTAAGGAATTCATCCTGTACTAGAAGAAAAATGATAATATTAGTCCTTGAGGTCACTGGTATGAGGCAGTTGTGGTCCCATCATTCAAATAGTAACAGTCATGGGCACTCACTGAAGTCTAAGTAGAGAAGCTGGGTCACTGGTAGGTCCAAACATTTAAATAATGTTTTTAATAATGTTTGGCTTTCACTGGTATGAAATTGTTGTAATACAATCCTTGTAAGAAATCTAAAAATCTATGAATCCTTCTAAGAAATCTAAAAATCACTGGTCATTGGTGTAAAAACAGCTGTAGTCAAATTTTCAAATACTAATAATATTTGGCTTTTGCTGGTAATCGTTCTGAGAAATCTGAAAATCTATGAAAAGTAATGAAATCACACATTTAGGTAAAGTAAGATAGGAGGAAAAAAATCATATTTCAGACTATTCTGAGCAGAATACAGTCTGAAGTAATCAAAAAAAAAATACTCAGCAGGGGTAAGCAACACACACAAAAGTAAAGATTTAGCAAGGGTACGGTGGAATCTTGAAGGTGCGAATGTATAAGTCTGAGTGTGTTTGCAAGAATTACACTGTCAACACTGATAGAAGCTTGGTGACCTCAGCACCAGAGATTGGAGAGCCCGCCTCAAGGTCCCCAGGCTCTGCTTCCTCAGTGGAAGACGTGCCGGTGGGATTGAGGAGTTCTTCAAAATACTCTGCCCACCGACCCACAACATTCCGAGTTGAGGGCAACAGCACACCCTCCCCACTGTAAACAGTGTTGGTGGTGTACCTCCCCCCCCCCCCGAGACGCCGGATGGTGGACCAGAATCGCCTCGAAGGTGTACGGAAGTCGTTTTCCATGGCCTTTCCGAACTCTTCTGATGCCCGATTTTTTGCCTCAGCAACCACCTGAGCTGCATGCCGCTTGGACTGCCGGTACCCATCAGCTGCTTCCAGAGTCCCACAGGCAAAAAGACCCGATAGGACTCCTTTTTCAGCCTGACAGCATCCCTCACCGTCGCTGTCCACCAGCGGGTTTGAGGATTGCCGCCGTGACAGGCACCACAAACTTTGCGACCATAGCTCAGGTAAGCCGCCTCGGCAATGGAGGTGCGGAACATGGCCCACTCGGACTCAATGTCCCCCACCTATCCCGGAACGTGTTTAAAGCTCTCCCGGAGGTGGGAGTTGAAGCTCCGCCTCACGGGAGAATCTGCCAGGCGTTCCCAGCAGACCCTCAAGATTCATTTGGGTCTGCCAGGTCTGACCGGCATCCTCCCCCACCATCGGAGCCAGCTCACCACCAGGTAGTGGTCAGTGGAAAGCTCCACTCCCCTCTTCACCCGAGTGTCCAAGACATGTGGCTGCAGGTCAGATGACATGACAATGAAGTTGATCATCGAACCGTGGCCTAGGGTGTCCTGGTGCCAAGAGCACATATGGACACCCTAATGCTTGAACATGGTGTTAGTTATGGACAATCCATGACGAGCACAGAAGTCTAATAATAAAACACCACTCGGGCTCAGAACGGGAGCACCATTCCTCCCAACCACACCCCTCCAGGTCTCAATGTCATTGCCAACGTGAGCAACGTGATCCCCTGGAGGGACGCTCTCCAACACCCCCTCCAAGGAGTCCAAAAAGAGTGGGTTGTCTGAACTGCTGTTAGGTGCATATGCACAATTAACAGTTAGAACCCATCCCCCCACCCGTAGGTGGAGGAAGGCTACCCTCTCGTTCACCGGGGTGAACCCCAACATACAGGTGCTGAGACGGGGGTCAACAAGTATGCCTACCCCAGCTCGGCGCCTCTCGCCAAGGGCAACTCCAGAGTGGAAGAGTGTCCAATCCCTCTCAAGGAGACTGGTTCCATAGCCAGTGCCGTGCGTCGAGGTGAGCCCGACTATTTCTAGCCGGAATCTCTCTACCTCGCACACCAACTCAGGCTCCTTCCCCACCAGAGAGGTGACATTCCACGTCCCAAGAGCCAGCTTCTGCAGCCGAGGATCAGACTGCCAAGGTCTTCTCCTTCAGTCGCCACCCATACCACATTGCACCCGATCCCTTTGGTCCCTCCCACGGGTGGTGAGCCCATCGGAAGGGGGACTCACGTTTCCTCTTCGGGCTGTGCCCAGCCGGGCTCCATGGGTGAAAGCCACCAGGTGCTCGCCAGCGTGCCCCACCTCCAGGCCTGGCTCCAGAGTCGGGCCCCAGTGTCCCACGTCTGGGTGAGGGAACACTGTTTCCATTTATGGTAATCATCATAAGGGGTCTGTGGGGTGCGCTTTGTCTGATCTCTCACCTAGGACCTGTTTGCCTTTGGTGACCCTACCAGGGGCATAAAGCCCCTGAAGACATAGCTCATAGGATCATTGGGACACTCAAACCCATCCACCACGGTAAGGTGGCAGCCCAGAGAGGGGACATGGACCGTAGGACATGGTTCCAGTAATTCATGTTCGTAGTCTGCTTGTCTTGAGCAAACTGTTTGCAGGCTTTCTTGTGCATCATCTTTAGAATAGGCTTCCTTTTTGGATGCATTGGTCAGCTATGCAGACCATTTTGATGCAGTGAGTGTGCTGAGCACTGACAGGCTGACCCCACACACCTTTCAACTCTGCAGCAGTGCTGGCAGCACTCATACATCTATTTTCAAAAGACAACCTCTGGATACACTATGTGAACTCAATTTCTTTGTTTGACCATAACGAGGCCTGTTCTACGTGGAACCTGTCCTGTCAAACCACTGTATGGTCTTGGGCACCGTGGTGCAGCTCAGTTCCCATATCCGTGTTCAAATATAGAGGAGACTGAGCCTGTGCAGTTGCTGATCAGTACTGTGGAATAAACTGGCCCTGAACATTTAGAACTTCCCCAATATTAGAGATTTTCAAGCACATTTTAAATACCACTTTTACTGTTTTATTGACTAACTTTTGCACATTACTAAATGGTATTACGTTTTGTTTGTATGTTATTCTGTTGTACAATATTGTACAGCACTAAGGTCAGCTGTTGTTTTCTCAAATGTGCTTTATAAATAAATTTGAATTTAAATTCTGTCTCATTTATTTTTTTTTTCAGTACTGTTCGTTCTTATAGTGTATTCCAGCCTTTCAGGACAGCACAATGTTTGTAATATAAAATCAACAATTAAAGGCTAACAGTCAGACAACTGATTAAATGTCTCTGAAAAAACATGGGTTATCCTCTTTTTTAAACCCTGTGAGCCTCTGCTTCTCCATTTTAAGCCTTCCTTGATGTCTACTAATTTAGCCCCTGCACCAGCCAATACTTTGTATGTCAGTCATAGCACCAGTTGACATTTAAAAAGCTTGTAAAGGCACTGGTTGGAAGTCTCAAATGACATGAACTGAGCCAAAATTTTCATATTCAAATATATCAATATTCCTACAGGACATGACATATTAAAAATCCTAACTTTTTGTTTTACACAACTTGAAATGTGTTTGAGTTATTAACTTTGTATTGACATCTGTTTTTTCTATTTTCAACCACCAGATGAGGCTTATTTGCCTCTGGATGGTTGAAAACAACATGGTTGCACACTTTGGCACTACATTAAGATTTATTGCTTTCATAATGCCTTCATTTTGTTTGTGTCATTTCCTCTATTGCTTTCACTCCTTCCTGTCTGTCTGTTTTTTTTTTATTGGCACCTGGGGAGAAGCAGAATCACCCTAACATATTTTAAACAACAATAAAAAGGCACAGACATGTCCTACGCAAGTGAAGGTAAAAATGAAAAAAGAATTCTACCTTAAAGGTGACATATGAAAATTCCACTTTTTTAGCCCTTAAATATAGTTTGTTGTGTTCTTGGAGTCTTTAGAAAAGTCTGTAGAATAGTTAAATTTAGTTTCCCCAGGCGTTGAGGAGATTTATTTTTATTCTGTTTCGGTCAGATTTTTCAGTCTGTTCATTTTTCTCTATCATCTGTTTTGTGTTTTGAACTGTTACATCACAGTATTTGCTGCGGAACAGCAAAATACGGTCCAGGACTTCCGGCTGATCAATTTGGTGTATCCGCCATTTTTATCTCTTGCTGCGATTTTGTAGTCCAAGCTCAAGTATGCCTACCCTGAAAAAGAATAAGTTTGGTTCAGTTGCTGGGTGTATTATCCCACACAATTCATTACACTGTCCATCAGAACCTCTTTGAAGTGCCAGGTTAAATGTTATTTTTCATTGAAATGTACCACATCAGTGGTGACATTCCTATTCCCCCCACTGCAAGGTCGAGTGTCTTCAACAACCTCCACCAGCATAAAGAAGGATTTATTGAAAGACTTCATCTGACTGAGGGGTCAATTCCTTCTGTCTATGGAAACAACAAACACAACAAAGCGGTAAGCTGCAAATAATGCTAAAATGACTACACACTTTATTTCAGACATAAATTTATTGTGTGTTGATATGATGTTCTGGCCATTGTTCTGATAGCTGTAGCATCGTGTCTTCTGCTTATGTCAGCGCTGTGTGCTGCTTTAAGCTCCTTGAGGACAACCGTACTGCATGTTTTGAATATTATTAATGCATAAACAGTTTTTTTTGCCGTTTTGTCTTGTTTCTGCACCGCTAGATAATTTTAACGCTGTTATAAAAATACGAAAATGGCCAAATGGAGTGGAGTGGAACACTCTTTGACCTGGAGTTGTGTGAAGTGACTCAATAGAATTTAAAGAGATCGTACTAAAATGAGTTGCTCTCAGACGCCCTTAGAACAGGGGTAAATAAAAGAGGGGCATGTGGAGCTACAATAACAAGGAATTCAGACCAAAGCATTGCAGTTCCATTTCATAGAGACCACAACTGAATAAGTATGAAAAGTAAGCATTTAAAAACATGAAATATCCCCTTGAAAAATGCACTTTAACAAAGAGATGGATTTGCTTGTTTTTTGCAGAGGTCTACAGATTGATTGTACATATGTTTAAAGCGAAATCTGAGTGTACTATAGTTTTTAAGGTATAATTTAGGCCATTTCCTACATGAATAGGACCAAAACATCAACAAATTTAACTGCCCACCAGGAAAATTATGACGTAGAATAAATTAATAGTTAAAATGCTACAATTTTAATGTGTTCTGATTAAGGGCTCTCCAAAATTGCCTTGGTAGGGCCAGAGAGATACAGTGATTACTTCCAATTATCTATGGCTAAACTTAAGTCAAGCTTCTCATCAACATTTTTACCTCCAAGCTATATTTATGGTGAGTCATATCAGCTGTATTTAAGAAGTTAAACTACAAACTCTTTATAGGTTATATCAGAAGGCTTCTGCACCCATATGTCTCTGGCGGATCCCTGAGGTCCGCAGACAAGGGCCTGCTGATGGTTCCCCTTACTAATATAGACACAAAAGGAGACAGAGCCTTCTGAGTGGCCACCGGACTCTGGAAACCTCTTCCTTTGGACTTGAGATCAGTGGACTAAAAACACATCTTCTTAAATTTGCTTTTTATTAATTTATTTTGTTTTTTATGCATCATTGGCTCTTGTGAAGCACTTTGTGATTTGTATTATCTTAAAAGGTGCTATATAAAAAAGGTCTTACTCACTTATAGTTGACTTTTACCCATGAATAGAAGTAAAATTGTTCACTTCCATTTTTTTTTTGCAGTTGTATATTGATTAGATGCATACAAAGGGACTTAATGACCCCCCTCATTTTTTGGTGGCATCATGCTGATGTATGAGGTGGTTTTGTACTAATGTACATTTTTAAATCCATATGTTGTCCATGCTGATGGATAAAGCCTTCCCTATTCTTAAATGCACTAATAGGAAACATAAATGTTCTAAGCATATTTTATTCTAACATGATGTAACATTATCTACCTGTAAAGCTGTCTGTCTGTCTGTCTGTCTGTCAATGTCTCAGTAACGTGTCATGTGCCCTTGAGCATCGATAACAGCTTGACAACAGTGCCCCATGATGTTCACAAGTGGACTTGTCTGCTGAGGTATGGCATCCCACTCTTCTTGAAGGACAATCCTCAGGTCATTGAGGTTCTGGAATACAGGGTTACGATCCTTTAGACAGCAATTCAGCTGATCCTATATGTTTTAAATTGGATTGAGGTCCGGAGTAAGTGCAGGCCACTCTATTTGAGGTACCCCAGTCTCCAGCAGCCGTTTCCTAATCATGGGACCTCAATGAGCTGGAACATTGTGGTCCATGAAGATGAAAATAGGCCTGTGTTGTTGATGCAGGACCACAATGACGGGATTAATGATGTCATTCAGGTAGTATGGGCTTGTCACTGCACCATTTACCAAGTGTCTGGCAGTTCTGGTTCCGCAGGGCACTGTTTACAATGAAGTGGTCATGAGTGTGGAATGTGACCAAAGGACGTCCACTCCTATGCCTTTCTGTGACTCTTCCTGTCTCTCTGTATCGCTCTTGCAAACTACCGATAACACTCTGTGACACTCTAAGCTCAGTGGCCACTTCCATCTGAGAATATCGTGTTTGAAGCCTAGCAGTGGTGAGGTACTGTTGATCAATTGTTAGGTATTATCCTTGTCTCATGATGTCAACAGCATGATGAGGACTGTTTAAATACAAATTTTGACTGAACCAGGAAATCTATTGGTTGATTCATGGATCAAACACCTGTTGTGGAATTTGCTGTTAAACTCCTTGTTAGAGAACAGAAAGCTGTGCAAAAAGAACTGTTGGACATGTGCATTCAAAAGTTTAGAAAAGGTCACATTAGGTTCACCTGTAAAGGTTATAGTGCATTTTAGGTTCATCCTGAAATTTCTTCCAAAAGCCGAATATCTCTGTTTGTGAGCAGTGTATAAACACACACAGATATCAATAATGCCCCTTTTCCACTGGCTCGATTTGGCCAGCCCGGAACAGCTCCGCACGGCTCTGCATGTTGTGTGTTGCATTTCCATAGACCCGTTTTCGCTCCACTGAAGGGAACACCTCCTGGAGGCGCAGCTTCAAAGCAATGAGTGGTTAAAACCTTGGCTGGCCATTTGATCGGCTACATCAGCAAACACCTATTCATTCCTTGTTGTCCCATCAAGCTGCCGCTGAAGATTGCAGTCTCCTATGATCGCCAAAAAAGCTTGCACCTCATTGTTGCTCAAAAGGGTGACTTTTCTGGATAACTCACGGACTCCATCATATGTTTCTCTCACTCGCTTTAATTCACGTTTGAAAATGGTGGTTGTTTTTTTTTTGCCTTCCAGTTAAGTGCTGAGGATTTTCCATTTGCTACTGATTTGTGACTGCTACAAATCACTGATGAAGCAATCTGCTGGGTTTCCTTAGATAGAAAAACGTTTTATTTATTTTAATTTTTTTAATTAGAGGCCTTTATTTTTCATTTTTCGACAGTAGGTAGACAGGAAAGAGGGCAAAGAGAGGGGGAGAAATTCGGCAAAGGTCGCCAGGTCCGGGACTCGAACGCGGGACAGCTGCACTGAGGACTATAGCCTCTGCACATGGTCGCGCACTTAACCCCAACACCACCAGTGACGCGCCCCATAGAAAAACCTTTGACCAATTTGAATAACTGAATCTGACTGCACTGTTCGATAGTTAGGATTAATTGGAATGTACAGTATGTACCTGACTTGAAATCTGTATGATTCGATTGAATTGACTTAGCCCATTTTAAAGTTACCCACCTTTCACACAATGCAACAGGAAACAACACTCTCCAATTATTTTTACTTCTCCCTTCCTCTCCCCCTGTTGGATGGAGTAAGGGGGAGTCAGGTTTAGCTTAAACCGGCTCAGTTATGGTTGAGGTGCAAACACACCCTCCATTTCTGCTACCTGTATGACCCCCTCTCTTTTCCAATGGTTATAATCAGTCTGACAGAGAGAGGTATCCCCATTTCTTGTGGTTTTTAGTATAACAATGGCCACCAGTGGGCTCTACATGGACAAACTTTATCAGTTCATAATTTTACTTAGTACCCCTACACATAGCCATGCCAATGTCCTAACTCTAACACTCAGTAGTTGTGTGAATACTGTAGGCTATTGAGATCTTGTTTCTCTTTATTCTTTATTATTCCGTCTTCTTCTTCTTCTTCTTATTCTGGTTGCTTCCGTACACTTTTTGATTCGCTTCTCCTTCTGCATACTTTGTGCTATTTTAACTGTTCAAATTTCACAATATTCAGTTCTTTCAGGACATTCCGGCTATGACTTTTGGTATTTATACCTTTTATACTTTTTAAAATATTCAGCTTTTTATGAATTTTTTGCTTCCATTGAAATGAACTCCAGTGACTGTCCACTGTCTCTACATGCTCATCCGGGAGGAGGGAATGCTGCAAGTCATTGACTGGATGCAATCTGCTGGGTTTCCAATTTAAATAAATAACAGAATCTGACTGCACTGTTCAATGGTTAGGACTAATTGCAATGTATGTACCTGACTTTTGTGAAGTGCCTTGAGACAACATGTGTTGTGAATTGGCGCTATATAAATAAACTGAATTGAATTGAAAACTGAATTAATGAAGATGAGTGGGGTAGTGGCATGATCGTGTTGCTAAAGGGAATAGCGTCTCCTTCCTCTGCCATGACAAGAGGCCACAGGAAGCATTTGGGATGCAGGTGCTATTGTTCATCTCCAGACATTTATGTCTGTTGACATTTACTCCAGGAGTAAATGCCAAAAAAGGCAACAACTTTGTAGTTAAACAATTAGTACATCTGGGAAATTGGGTTATTACCACATATATAAAAAATACATTTTTACAAGTTACCTACTGCTTCAACTGGTTCCTCACCTTCCCCCTCTTGGGTTTTAGGAGTTGGAGAAAGCAGATAGATATTAGAGTCATGGGTGGAGATTTTCCAGAGTTCACCTCCATCACAGCCTCTGCCCCAACCGCCTCCACCTCATACATATAAAGGGTATAATGAGACAAGCGTGACTTGACTTTTCTTGTGAGACCTCCAGAAGCAGCCCAAATCGAAGCGCATTTTCCTCATGGCCAGGAAAATTGCACGCCTTCCTGAGTGTCCATCCAGGTAGCGAGAACTACCCCGCCACATCGCGGCCACTCAAGGAGCCGAACGTGCCTTTGTCATACGGTTCGGCCGGGCCAGCTAAAAGCCTTTACCACAGCTACGGAGGTTAGCTGCAAGTTAACCCTTTGTTTACCCACACGTGGATGTTTTCCTCAATGCCCAGGACAACTTATCTTCAGCACGGTTCACGTAAGAGGTAGTGTTTGGGCAGAGAAGATCAGTTTAGAATTAAATAATGTTAATAATTTTCATTTATTGACGTTTGGTTTTGTTTTTGTTGAGCTACAAACGCAGCTACAATAAGTGCTAGCAGACTAGCACTCAGCTAAGGATGTGTTCTGTGTTGTGTGACAAACTTTATTTAAAGGGTGGTTTTTAAACACAGATCGGCCATAATGCGCCAGATTAATGGTATTTTAAAGGTACATGTTTGATTCTGGTAACAAGAGGAGGATGCTGAGCTTGTTTCTGAACTGGACCTATTGAAGAAGGTGTTCAGTTAATTTGCTCTGTCCAGACCTCCATCAGTCTGATCATCCTTCTGCTTGAAGCCTGTGATCTTCTTCATCCCTGACCACACATCTCTGATATTGTTTTTCCAGAGCTTGCTCTCCAGCTTCCTCTTGTACACCTCCTTGCTGTGTCTTATCTTGACTTTAAGTTGCTTCTGTATACTCCTCAATAATTCTCTGTCTCCCTCTCTGAAGGCTCTTTTTTTCTTGTTAAGCAGGTCCTTCAGGTCACTGGTGATCCAGGGTTTGTTTTTGGGGAAGCATCTCACGGTTCTGGTGGGGATGATGTTATCCACACAGAAGTTTATATAGTCGGTTACACACTCAGCCATGGCATTGATGTCCTCTCCATGTGGCTGGCACAGTGCGTCCCAGTCTGTAGCCTCAAAGCAACCTCGCATGACTTCTTCAGCTTCCTGTGACCATTTTCTCACAGTCCTCTTTATTACAGGTTGTCACTGAACAAGGGGCTTATATTTCAAGCAGAGAAAAACAATATTGTGATCTGATTTGCCTAGAGGAGGTCTTGCTGTAGAGATGTATGAGCCCTTGACATTTGCATAAAACAAATCCAACGTTTGTTTTCTCTGGTAAAGCAGCTGACAAACTGTTGAAACGTTGGAAGTGTAGCAGAGAGTGAGCATGGTTAAAATCACCAGATATCTCCACAAACGCATTGGGATGTTGTGTCTGTAGCTTAGCAATGTTAAATAAAGGCAGCTAATTAAACACCGTTGAGAATTAGTCATTCAGATGGTTTTATTCAGCAAATCATTCTTTAAAATGTGATTTTATTAAAATAATGTTTTATCTGATCTTGCATTGTGAATGGTTGTTTGAACGTATACCAATTATTGCCTAAGTTACTTCCAACACAAACTTAACTTCATTTCCAGATAATCCTCGGTTCTCAAACATAAATAACATTGCATGGTAATCACTCTTTTGGTCATGGTTTTCAACAGTCTTTGTTTCACTTGTTTATATTGTACATAGCCCATTAGTCTTCCTTATTCTTTCATTTTGCTTGGTAGTTTAGCTGTGTTGTTTTAGCATAGTAAAGAGTTTGTTGATTGAAATTTGTATGACATTGAGTTGACTTATTTTTGTTTATAAATTCTTGTGTTATAAGAAATTGTGTGAATTCATTCTGTGTGTGTACAGAGTTTTGCTGTTCAATAATGCCAGAGCTTGGCTCATCCCTTTCAATTTTGTCCTAATACCACCACCTTATTGGGCTGGTATTTACAGGACAACCCTTAACAGACTGAAATATTATTTAATAAAATATTAAAGTCTTAATATTACATATTAAATAATATATTCATAATCACAACACTTATCTGTCTTCATCATCACCATCTACACTTCTGGTTCCACTATCTTCAGATGGTCCCCAGAGCAGTTCAGAGAAGCCCACTTCATGTCTCCAGTGTGCTGTTAATCGATTCACCTTAACCTCTGCACGTCGCAGACACTGTCATAAGATAGCTGCTCTCGCAACTGAGGGTCAGGTCGGTGCTACAGCCTGAGCTCCTTTCACTGAGGATTAGCGTGACGCTTCAGACCCTTCCTCTAAGGAGTAGTGCGATGCTTAAGATTTAGCTTCTTCCGCTGAGGGTCAACATGACGCTTCAGCTTCAGCTCCTTCCATTGAGGGTCAGCACAATGCCTCAGCATCTGCCTCTGAGGGTCAGCCCAACGTCTCACCCTCTGCCTCTGAGGGTCAGCCTGACATATTAGCCTCTGCCTCTGAGGGTCAGCCTGATATCGCTAGGTGGGCCCACCGGAGGCAGTTCTCCAGAGCCTCGCCCAGTGTTCAATCGACTTCCACACCAATCCCCAGGGTTCCTCCAGGGCTCAACCGGCTTCCATGCCGATCCCCAAAACATCAACGAGGGCTTAATCGGTGCTCCCCAAGGCTCCCCATTGCCCCCTACCCTTAATGGGATGGGGCAATGTCATATCTGCCTGTGTTAGGGGTTTTTGAGTTTCAGTTCTATCTGCTTTCTGTGCAGCCTGTGTTTCAGTGCCTTGTCATCCCTGTAAGTTTATTTATTATTAAACATTTTTCATCTCCTACTACTCTTGGCATTTGGATCCTTCCTCAACAAAACATGACAGCTTCATTGCTAACAGGTTACTGAGCCTAATGCTACAAATTTATTTTGCAAAGTTGATTTCTTGTCACTATACTTCTGCAGTCTGAGGTTTTTCAATTTTATCCATGTTTTTCCCTTCATCTTCCTTCACTAACCTTAAGAAAATATGTCTATATGTGTGCTAATTCTTATCGCTATTTAGCAACCCTTTGCTAGCTTGGGAGGTGACATCACTGTGCCGTCTGTTCGTTGGTTTGCCATCTTGTGAGTACATAAATGTTTTTTGCCACTATCTTGTGAATCCATCACTCCATTCAATCACTCACTTTGATGGCTAATTAACACTACATTAAGAATCAATTGTCCAAAAGGTTATTGATTTCTAATTCTGCAAATGATTTTTGAAATATTATTATCCCTTTTCCTTTGGATTGTTGAATGGTTGCTTGAGCATGCACCCATTGCTGACCTCATTCCAAATTCCTCAAAAAAAACCTTGGTTCTGAAGCATTGATATTCACTCTGATGTAGCAGATATCACAGCATCTTTTTATTTTTTTCAGTGTAATGAGTGCAGGACTTCCTGTTTGAGAATGCCAGTACATTAATTAACTCCCTCAACCCTGATTGCTATTTGCTATTAATTCCTGAAAATCAGGTGGTTCCTCAACATGGTAACTTCAATTAAAATTACCAGCTTTATTAATAATTGCCCTTGGCAGTTATTGATAGTTATTCTTAGCCAAACCCATCCTATTATGGCACAACCAACTACTAAGACAGCATAAGAGACTACACAGCAGACAGTATACTGTTTCTTCAACAAAGAAAAGGATCATCATTGAAATGAAGGCTCTCCCTTAAGAAGAATAACAGCCTTTAGATGAGGAAACAAGAAGTAGAGAGCTCTCCAGAAAAAGTGAGAAAGAAGATCAGTGATGATGAAAGGATATTTACAGGAAGTAGATAGAGGGCCAGCTCTAAAGGTCTTAACCTTTGATCATCCAATAATTTGCCTAGTCTGTTTGCTTTGTCTATTTCAGTGGCTTCTTCTGTTTGTATTTTAGGGCTCTACCTGCAGCCTGGTTATGAGCCACCGGCATGAAATGTGAATACTTATTTCTTTACTGGTCTCAAGATTATGTTCAAAAGTGTAAAAATTTAGTCTACATATCAGGAACTCTAAATCAACCTTCTCTTTGATGAACATGAGACGTTCCGCTTTATCTGTAGAAACAGAGTTTATATAGATCACAAACACTTTGTCACTGAAGGTAACTTCCTACTGATGTTTTATTCACTTGCCTTCAGCTCACTTAATAATAGCAAAGCCCCTAAAGTTATTGAAGTTTCTTTGCTGCTTTTAACAACAACCTTAAGGTCATGTGTGGATAGAATCAGATTAGACATTTGGCATGCACAATGTTATCTGTTCGCAGTTCATAGCCAACCCCTCCCTCTTTAATGAGTATAAAAATATAATGTGATAATCAGCATCTGTATGCCAGCTTTCTAACCCCTCTCAACAGCTCAGCACGGCTCATACTACATCACTTCCTACTAATTAGGTTTGTTTCTAAGGGATTTTAAGTTTAGGAGGTATGTAGGCGTAAGTAACCTTCACAAAGCACAGACAAGAGAAAAAGAGACGGACATCTATTGTGTGAAACATGATTGCTGATGTGGAATGAGATGATCTATGTATGTAGAGGGGGAACTCACATCTATTTCACCACACATACACCCACCAATCATGCCCAAAGCATGCCTTAAGATCCACTGAAATTGTTCCTCTGTATTTCATAAAAATAATTCAGCAAATGTAAAGAAAGGGAGAATATTTTTGTTGTTTTCCCCTTATATTGTTTTTTTTTTTTACTGAAGGAACATGGTTTCTTAAAGATTTGTTCTACAATGTAATTTTAGTGGAAACAACACTTTGGCCTAAGCCTGTGGAATACATGACCACTGAGCAAAAGATATGGTTTTAATCTAATATAGATCTGAATGTTTCCTTCAAAGTCTAGTCTAGATTTATCTTTAGCAGTAGTCCTTGTTAATTAATTAAATATTGCTAACAACTGAACATAAGTAAAGCTTGAGACACACCGACTTTCACAGCTGCAGATGTATGAAGTCTGTGAGGAGAAAGTGTGGAGAAACTTAACTAGCCTGCACAGAGTCCTGACCGTAACCTTCTTGAACACCTTTGGGATGAATTAGAGCAAAGGCTGCAGTTCTGGTTTTCTCATCTAAATATGGACACACTCCTAAACCTTGAGGAAGATGTTTACAGAATTGTTAAAGTTGCTATTGCTGGAAACAGTGGGTCTATCAACAAACTGGACCTTAGATTAGAATAGGATGTCATGAAAGCTAAAAGTAGACAGACAAATACTTTTGGCAACATAATGTATATAGAATAGAGATTTCTCTTGCCCTCACCCATGAAATTTTAAATATTCTGCTCAAAATATGTTAACCCACTAGTGAATATGACTTAAATAGTGTCAACTGTATCCATGATTGCACTCCTGTTGAGGGTTGGAGTATGTATTTGAGGTTTTGTTTATGGGTTTTGCAATAATTGTTAATGTTGGGAAAACATTATTATGTGTGGGCTGGATAGTACAAATACACATTTAGAATTTATGGTAAATACATTTATTCTATAAGGAAAATATTTCAATCAAAAATATGAATTTGTTAAATAAAGTGCCATTGCCTTCATGTTCAATATGTGAGTTGTTTGGTTTATTTCAAGAAGGTCCTTTATTAATTACTGCGTTTTAGTGATGAAGATTCAAGTTTGTCTTCTTTTTCTTTTTGTGGTTTTTATCACTTCGTGATTGTAATAAATTAGGTGATAGTTTATATTGTGCCCTCTGCTTTTTTGCACTTGTGTTAATGTTGTTGAAAAGTTATAAAGGTTTATTGAAGACAATGGCTCGGAGCTATTAATGTGTTGCAGTCTTTGTGTTTACAGTTGGGTTGGTGATCAGTTCGCACTACCTGACTGTGTCCAGATTCAGCTCAAAAAATTCAAACATGTTTATTCGACTCCAACTGAAGTCGGGTTGTGTCAGTGTTATGACCCAGCTTGGCCAGGGGTGAAGAAGGGGAAGTAACATAAAGGCAATGAGATTTATGATGTATAAAGAAGGGTTATTTATTGGTAACGTTTGAAAGTTGTTGGCATGTACATAAAAGAAGGAGGGTACCGGCAACGGTACTAAAGTACAGCAAGTATGTTTTCCCACAAAACTAACATGAGGCAAAGAAACAAGCAGCCTCCAGCACAAAATAAAGAAACCAAATAAAACACACAAAATTGCCTAGGGGTGTAGGCAATCAGCAAACAGGGAAACAAAGCAATCAAAACACTCAAAGGTGATCAAACCCTAAGTTTGAAACCTATTCAATGGGTTTTCCCAAAATCAAGCCAGGCAGTTCTAAACAAGTCACCAGGGAGGACAAAGTTAAGTTCAAACAGTTACCATTTTCTCAACCTGAACAAACAAAAATAAACATCAGCAAAGGTTCATAAGCCCAAGTGGCGAGCTGCTCAGATTAGCCTAGTGACAGGTGCAGAGAGTTTATATAGGGCGAACTCCTCGGTGATTTGCGGCGCATTGGCGCCAACAGGAAATGAACAGTCCAGCAGGAGGGGTGCAGAGCACCCAGGAAGATCCGAGTCCAACAGGAACAGTGAAGAAGAGAGCAACCAGTGAAGAAGAACACAAATAAGGGGGATTTCCACCAGGAAAAGTCCCACGCAGCCAAGGCGACAGCAACGGAGGAACAGTGTTTCCACCTCTCTAGCAGGCCCATCGGCAGCCTGTAGACAAGGTTATGAAAACAAAACATACACATACGACCACCGGCCGTAACACCTCCCCCCTTAAAAGAACCACAGTTTGTTCACACAAAAAAGTATCTAACCCAATCTAGATATACCATCAGCGAAGATGTTGGCTACACCTCTTTTGTGTCGGATGTCAAGATGGTAATCTTGGATAAATAAAGCCCACCGCATTAGCCTTTGATTATGGTTGTACATTTGTGACAGAAAAAATTTTGGATTGTGGTCAGAGTGCACAACAATAGGCGAAGGACTAGATCCAACGTATACATCGAAGTGCTGCAGTGCTTAAAGTAAAGCCAGCGTTTCTTTCTCTATGATGGAATAGTTTAGCTGGTTTTTGTTAAACTTACGCGAAAAATAACAAACGGGATGATCAGCTCCATGGTCATCTTCCTGTAGTAAAACAGCTCCTGTTCCCACTGCACTGGCATCTATTTCAAGCTTAAATGGTTTGGTCAAATCTGGGGCAGAAAGTCCAGGTGCATGGCACAATAGAGATTTAAGACTTTCAAATGGATGCTGACAGCTGGGAGTGCAAGTGAAGTCTACTTTAGAACTAAGAAGACTAGTCAGGGGTTGAGCAACAGTTGAAAACAACAAAAATCTCTATAACAGCCAGTAATACCTAGAAATCGGCGCAAGTCCTTTCTAGTGTGGGACACAGGAAACTTTTTAAGGGCAGAAACCTTTTCCTCCACAGTACGTACCTGCCCTTGGCCCACCTGTCTACCCAAGTAAGTGACAGTAGCCCGTCCAAAGTCACATTTAGCAAAGTTCATTGTAAGAGAAGCACCTGCAGGTCGTTTGAAGACTTTACATAACACATGTATATGTGCCTCCCAAGTAGAGGTATACACAATAAGGTTATCTAGACAGTTTGTCCTGTGCTTCTACATTGGGGTCTGCAGGGACCGTAATATCTGTTTGAGGTGGTACATCATCTGCAAACACTGACATAAACAAACTGTCAGACAAGTCAACATTTTCATGGTTTGCTTTTTCTTTTTGCTGAGTCAGTACACAACTAGAACCACCCTTAGCATAAGAAGAATTTTCATCCTTCATTATAAAACATGATGGATCATCAAACACCTGCAGTGTAGGAGTTACTTTGCCGCCAGCAATGTCATTTCCTACCAGTAGGGTCACACCTTGAAGTGGTAAAGCTGGGCAAACAGCAAGGGGAATAGTACCTGAAATAAGGTCAGATTGCAAGCAAACTAAGTGTACAGGCCAAGGCACATAACCCATTTCCATGCCCTGTATAAAAGTACTGTATCCACAGGATGACTGACTTGAAAAGTGTCAGCTAAAATAAGTGACTGAGAACTACCTGGATCACATAGCATACAAACTGGTCGTTGATCAGCAGGATTACCTGGTAAGAAAACTAGCCCAATTACTAGAAATGGCTTAAAAGAAGAATCAGGGGTGCAGTTAACCCCAGAGGTGTAGCCAACTTCAGCTGTTACAAGGTTTTGATTTATTTTAACAAGTCCTACCCTTTTTGGTTGAGACTGTACAGTTTTCCTTTTCAGTCAAACAATTAGCAATGACATGTCCAGTCTTATGACAATAGAAACACTCCCTGTACTCTTTTTGCAATGGAGGCTAGTGTGTAAAGCTTCGTGAAAAAAACTAAGAACACCCTTCCATCAAACTTTTTCACAGGTGGGCGGGGTCAATGTGGGCAGGATCAACTGGGGTGTAACTGGGTGTGGCCAAGGGCGTAACCGTGCATGCTTTTTTTTTTTTTACCGTGTCCTGTCCGGCAGAGTAGCGCTCAGAATTGTTGTCTGAGTGCCAAGAAATTGCCCAACAGATTTACTTTCACAAGCGGAGCATCACAGCTATTGCTTTAAGGCTCTGCTTGATATTTATAAAAGAAACTTTATTATAAACTTCTTTGGGAATATTTCAATTGTTACGGACACGGAGACTGAAATGAAAAGGAAAACAGAAGCTTGACAAAGAGAGAGATGGGGCAAAATGGAAAAAGGGGAAAAAGGAGGAGAGAGTGGGGGAGAGAAAGAAGGATGAATAGAATAAAAGATTTACACCCTGCTTGCTTATACACAAAATAACAAAGGGTTTATTTATGAATGTAAAATGCACCTTAGTGAGAAGTGCAGCCCAATATAGATCATCTGTGTATCTATCAACACCTGTGTGGATGTGCTTTGTATACAAGGGTTTTCCAACAGAAATATGCAATAGCGAGTGTGAGGACCACCGACCTGCCCGTGGTCCCCGGGCGGACACTGAGGAGATCCGAGCAACAGACATCCAAAGGCCCCCAAAGCACAGGAACCCCAGGAGAAACCACCACCGGGACTACCGCAACCCCCCCAGAGAAGAGCAGTGGAGAGTCCCAGGGGAGCCACCCAGCAGCGACAGTGCAGAAGCCCCAGGGAACCGCAGCGACGAGCCCACAGTCCCCGCCGGCAGCCGTCCACTCCGAGCAGATCCAGCCATGGACCCAGAGACCCAAGACCCCGGGACACACCACCCCCAAGACAGAGGCCCGACAGAGCCCAGGGGTCCAGGTCCCGGCAGGCAGCCACCGGGAGTGAGCCAGCACACACCAAACCATCCAGCACTGGACACCGAGAACCACAAGTACACCAGCGGGCAGAGACTCCAAACCCCCCCCGGCAGGCAGGGTGGCGGGGAGGAAATAGGCCCCCCATAATATGGGGGGCCTAAGCTGATCCAGGAGAGGGAGCAGTCAAGACCCAAACCTGTCACAAAAAAATCAGGCACTCACAGTCACAGTCACCCACTCCCACCCTCATCCACACACATAAAATCACTCGCTCCCAACATAAAGACAAACAACAATGGATGTCCTACACTCACTCACACTCCCCATGCATACCCTATACTCCAAGGTCCGGGCGCCGGCAGCCCCTAGGGGCAACCAGCCCCTGGACCAAGGAGGTGGTCCCCTTCCCTCCCGGGGCAGAGACAGGCAGACAGGCCCAGACCCGGGCGGTCTCGGCCCGGCTCCCGCCCAGAACCTAGTCCCCACCAACCCCCATCCACCTCCGGAGAGGGGGCTATGTACAAAGGAGGGGTCCACATGGCCCAAACCAGCCTGCCAACCAGAGCCGCCCCAGGACGGAGCAGTCCCGACCCCCCAACGAGCTCCGATCTCGACCCCATGAATCTCCCACCCCCAGTGAACCCCAACATGAACCTCGCCACAGGGCCACCCCCAACAGGGACACCGATATCGAACAACATGTCCCCGAAACCCAAACGCCACGAATCCCCCCCCCCCCCCCACAGGGGCACACCCCCACAGGTGAACTCTATAGCCGAGAGGCCGATGAGGTCACACCCCCCCCAAGCGCAAACTTCTACATACAGCCCGCTCTGAGCACCCCGCCGCCCCCCTCCCCCACCACACAGTGCGCCGCAACGGCAAGGCAAGGGCCCCGCGCAACACCACCCCCGCCCACTGGCGCAACAGGGCAGACCCCGCCAAGCACCGCACCCACAACAGGACCCCCGACCCCGCAGCATGACGGGACAGACTCACCCACCCGATCCCCGGGGTCAGTGTCCCCACCACGCCCCCACAATGCCCCACTCAGCCACAAAAAAACATTCCTGCCACTGCAACTGCCCAGGGAGAAACACTATCGTGCTCAGCTCCACCATCGCCACCCAGCTGATCCAAACGCCGGCGACCCCATATCCCAGAAGTGGATACAACCCCTCCACCCCACCGGCTGCAGCCCCTCCACGACACCCCGCCACCCACCGCCCCGATCCCCCCCATACCCCCCCCTCACACATGACAGCCAGCAGAGCAGCCCCACCACCAAGCCCGCCCAATCCCCCCAGACAGCGCCAGCAGCCCCAGCCCACCAGTCCACGAGAGGGATACATGCACTAGCCGGGTACCTGGGCCATGCAGGCCAACCGCTCCAAGCCAAGCACAGCCCACCAGCTGCCCCGGTGCAGTCACAAGACGCGCTCCGCCGCCCCACCCACCCGACCGGCAACTGCAGCCCGGCGCCCAACCATGGGCCAGAACCACAGAAGCAGTGGAAGAAGGCCACGGCCGCACCATTTTCCGGGCACCCCGCCAACCCCACCCCCAAACCCCGGTAGTGCCTCTGCTTAACAGAGATAAGATATTATGGAAGGGTCAGGCTTCAGCACCAATTAAAAAGTTAATAAATAAATTTAAAAAATTTTAAATTTAAAAAAATAAGACAATTAAAATAAATAATGACAATTAAAATAAATTAAATAATTACAGTTAAATAATTGAATTGGTGCTGTATGGCATCCCATACATTTAAAATATCGGGGGTGTGTGTTTAGATGCAGACCTTTCCACTTCTGCATCAACGGACTGATTGACTGGCAATCTGCTCCAACCACCTGTAAAAAGCTGATCAAAAAAAACTGATATCCTCTGTGTGTGTGTGTGTGTGTGTGTGTTGTGTGGTGCGTTGTCAGTGAAAACACACTTTCCTTCACACTCCCACCCCGTACCGCGCAAAGCAGAAACATCAGTGTGTTTCGAGACCCTGAAGAGCATCAGGTCAGGCCTAAAAAATAAAAAAATAAAAAGGTTTAAACTTGTTGAATTGAAAAATACCAGTACAGAAAAAAAACATGCGGTACATATTTCAGGAAACAAGGTGTCTGGGATTTTTCAACCTGCTTCTAACGATTCTCGGAACTATAATGCCATCTTCAGAAGTAAGTATTCATCTTTAAAAACATTAAGTGCTTGAATGTTCTCTAATATTTTCTAAATTTATTATATATATTTTTTTCTTCCTTAGACTCGACCCGTCAAGATTTTATGATTTTATCCTGACACAAAGCGATTATGGTGATTAATGTTAAATGCATCAATTTTTTTATAGTTAACGAAAAAATCAGCTACATTGAAAAATTTTACTTCATAGATTTGATGACAGATTTAAAAACCGAATGACCACGTTGAAAGGGGGTCCCCGCCCTGAATAGAGCCTCTCCCAGAAAGTCAAAATTGAGGAGACGGCTTATTTCCCAAAAAGAACCAGAGACCCATCTGCACTTTTTTCTGCCAAAAAAGAAGGAGAATAAAGCGTTACATACGCTTCCCATTTTGTTATTTCATCTCAAAGCACACTGGATAAGTTGCCAACGTGTGGACCCGGGCCAATAGGTAAGTAAAAAAAACTTTTTTTTTCTTTTACAGTTAAATGTAGAATATTACAGACTTATTTAAGCCAAGATAAAAAATGTTTGCAGTTTTAACGGAAACGTCAAGCAAAGCACTGACGAACCTGGAATAAACAATGGTAAACCATCAGCAGTGGAACGGCAAGGTAAGAATAATAAAAAAAAATGATTTTTATTATTTATAAATAAGCAAGCATAGTCGAAAAAAAAAATCATATAAACCTTTTTTACAGATTCACCCAAAAAGATGCGGGCCTGAAAAGCGCACGAGAAGGTTACTTTTAAAAGATCGAGACAACTTTTCACACAAGCGAGTCAATTCACCCAAAAAGAAGCTACATCTGGTGCTTTTTCCGCACAGAACCTCCGTCCAAGTAAGTTAAAGTATTTAAAATTTTTGGTTTTATAAGCCTACAAGTTTTAAAATCCCCATAAAACCCCCATAAAAACTCGCTTATTTTTTTTTTAAACTATTTTTTTTGTTTTTTTTAGAACGTTGTGCTGCTCAGCGTAAGGAATTTTTTTTTATTTTTTTTTCACAGAATATTTAACACAAGCAAAAGAGAACGCCTCTCTGCGTTACATACCAGAGCAACCCCCTCGTCAGTGGTCTAATGCACGGTAGACGTTTTTATTTTTACCTACTGAATTAATTTAAACCCCCTTTTTTTTCAACTTTACTGTGTTTATTTCAATTATTTTTTTTTATTTTTTTCACTCTCTTTGCAGAGGGGGGTTAGGGTACTCAGATTGGGTCTAAAAACGCACATTACACAGGAAAGAAGGCTCTCAAACTGCACTGGACCGTCGAAATCTCATCATTGGCACTTTTGACTGCATGTCAGGTCCTGATGCAGAAGCATTTCGGTGACATCAGGTGATTTTAAAGTGAACTGATCAGTGTGTTTTTTTTGCTTTTTTTTTTTTATTTTTTTTTTTTTTGTTTTTTGATTTTTGTTTTTTTCTTATGCTCAAAAAATGGATAACCAAATCAGAATTGCCCTGGATGAAATAAGAAATTTAGTAGCTGAGCTTAATGAAAATCCCACTAACTGCACGTTTTAGAAAAAGAAGCACCTCTTGTTAAAAACCAGGGTGACTTTTACTTACTAGAGCAGGCTCTTGCAGTTTTAATAGGCGTTTTCCACCTGACCAAAATTTTGAACTTACTAGAACAATCTCTTGAGGATTTAAAACCGACCACCATTGGGCATTTAAAATGCTCAGGTAGCTTACAAAACCCCTTAACATCACACAGTGCAGCGCAGCAGGGGGAAATTTAAATCAGGAGGTAGCGGTCAGCTCTGATCAATTGAATGTGAAAGTTTTAATAACATTGAAATAAGGAGACCTTTTACCATCCCACCCCCTGTCCTGGTAACGTTTCAGATCTTGCAGCATTCTATACAAACATCATGCGTGTTGTCATTGAATTAGCCGACACCGCAAGATCATTAACCAGACGTAACGATGTTGTACAGCTAGAATTAGTGGCTGAAAATTTCAATCGTCGCGTCACTTTTACAGTTACCGATGATGAAAATATATGATCCGGCCTGCTTTCAAGGAATATTTTGGACAACTTAGTACAATCTAATGCTGACCTACCTGTAGACAATAACATGGAATTTGTTCTACAGGTTAACGACCCAGAAGGTGGTTCAAAGCGTAAGGCCACAGGAGCGTTAGACTGTGAATTGATAAAAGAAAATGCGTCACCTGTATGTTTGAATAAATTTGGTAATCACTTATGCTTTGCTATCTGCTTGCACACGTTTCTGACCCGAACCTTACTGATAATGAAGCTTTAGAGCTCGGGAGCGGGGGGGCGACCAGGCAGGCCCTCAAAAAACAAACAGGGTTTATTTTTATGACATGGTAAATTTGAAAACATTCTGAAGAGAACATTGTTTTTTTCCAGAACCACAAGCTCTACAGCTCTGTGTAAATTTAAACCGGTTTTCCCTGATCGTTAAAACCCTCTGTTGCTGTTTTTAAAAGGAACTACTATGGAATAAAAAAATCTCAAAGGGTTTTAGGTTCCAGATATATCTGTGCATACTGTTACAGCAGCTATAAAATGCACACACCACCATTGTGAAGGGTATTGTCCAGTCTGTCATACATACCAGTGTATGCAAGAAATTAACGATCCTCTCGTCTGTGCAGGTTGTCACAGAATCTGTCGCAAATTCTTTATGTTTTGCTAGACACAATGAAACCCCGCACAGACCTAATTCTGACAGGCCTATGAATGACTGTGAGTTTGGTCAAACTGTGCAAGGTGTGCAAAAGAATATACGTTATCCCGATCAGTAATCCAGGTAAACCACACGTGTGTCATGTAAAATCTGTTTTTCGGTAAGAATATTCTTCCCGCTTAGACGTTACATGCGATCAGCATCAGTGCTACATTCAGACATGCAATCCCCATTAATCAGTTAGATGATAAAAATGATTTTTTTGATTTTGAATGCTTCATCAATGAGAGCGGTGTGCACACCCCCCCTTTGGGCTGTGCTAAAAAGTTGAAAGGTGATGAATGGCACGCTTATGGGTTAGACTGCGCCCAAAAAATTTTTTCCATTTCAGGAGGGGCCGCTGTACAGAGGTTTCTGCTAAAAGCAACAAAAGCTCGCGGTTATGACAGCTACCTTATTCTCACAGCAATGGTACGCTTAGGAATAAAACCTCATCTCATCATGCAAGGGAGTAAAGTTCTCTGTTTCACGACCCTGATTACAGGTTAAAATCATTGATAGTCTGTCCTTCATGTGTATGAAGTTGAGTGCCATGCCGAAAGCGTTAGGTTTTTAACCGATCAAAGCAAGGGTTTTTTCCCCCACCCTTTTTCCTCTGAACAGCGCCTCCAGTACATGGGTCATATCCTGCTCCCCTCCTGCTACGCAGTGGAACGCATGAGTCTTCAAGAAAAACAGGTTTTACCAGCTGGTACAGAGAAGCGAGCAAAAGAGGTCTTTGACTTTTAAGAAAGAAGCTATTCGTTATTGTAAAAATGACGTTTGAAATTCTTTCTCAAAGGCTGCTTAAAATTGAGAGACGAGTTCTTTAAGGAGACAAGTGTGGAACCGTTTAAAAAGCATCACGATAGCATCAGCGTGCATGAAGGGTTTTTGTAACCAATTTCCTTCCTTCTAAAACCCTTGGCAATCCCCTCACCTCTCGATTAAAAGCGTAGCAACATAACGTTCTCCCCCGTCTCTATTCAGTGGTTGGAGTGGATTGCAGACAGCAGAAAAAAAAGACTGAACATGCGTTAACAAAGGGGGAAAAAATTTCACTCGATGGCTTTGCAGAGATTAAAAGGTGTCAAAGTTGTGTTTGAGTTTTACAGCTGTTTTTTTCCACGCCTGTAAATTGTGTTTTTTACCTCATGAAAAATGTCCTTTGGAGGGGGAGCGTTTGAACGTTTTTTTCGCAGCCACTGTAGAGAGAAGCAAGGTGCTCCAAACTGTTTATGGCATTCGTCTCGAGGTCATCTGGGGGAGAGGGACTGAAATGAAAAAAACCCCGGGGGTGATCAGCTTTCTTGAGAAGGTAACGCACCCGAACCCGTTATCACCTCGAGATGCTCTGTATGGTGGACGCACCTGCGCTATGAGGTTGAGATACACAGCGGGGGGGGGGGAAACTGTGCATTATGTGGATTTTCACATCTTTTTATCCCTATGTAAACGCCAGCTGCGTTTTTCCCCCTCTGTCACCCCCCCATCATTTACAAAGATTTGATGATCCCTGCAGCTACTTTTGGTATGATCAGAGCCGTGGTCTACCCCCCACGAGGTCTCTTTTTCCACGTTTTGCCTTCAAGGAATTCCAGAGGTAAACTTGTGTTTACTCTCTGCCGCACATGCGCTGAAATAAATAATCAAACAGGTCCCTGCACGCATAGTGATGAGGACAGAGCTCTGACAGGTGTGTGGGTGAGTGTCGACTTTTGTAAAGCGTTGCAGTGTGGTTATCGCCTTGCCAAAATCACAGAGGTGTGGCATTTTGAAAAGAGCAGTGACACAGTCTTCAAAGGTTATATTAACACTTTTGTCAAACAAAAGCAGGAGGCTTCAGGATACCCGTCTGAAACGGTGGATCAGGAGAGCAAATCAAAGTATGTAGCAGACTACAAACCCTCAGGGTATCCAAATTAGACCCTGATAAAATCGAGGTCAAACCCCCCAAAAGGCAGGTGGCAAAAATGTGTCTAAAAAATTTTGGGGGGAAATTTTTCACAAAGAAGTGATCTGTCTCAGACCACAGTCATCACTAACCCTGATGAATTTTTCAGCTTCATGTTCTTGAGTAAATACAGGGTTAACTACTTTCATTTCTTCAACACTAAAATTAGTGTAGTGTACAGCAGACGAGTCATCTGTCCTCCAAATAAGGCAAACAATGTTTTCGTCGCCTCATTCACAACCGCTTATGCACGTTTAAAACTTCTCAGCAGCATGGAGCAATTGCAGGACAGATTGATTTATATTGACACGGACAGTTTGATTTATGTGACAAAAAGTGGTGAAACTCCTTTGGAACTGGGAAAAATTATCTGGGTGATTTTAAAGACGATTTGATGGGGATTCTATTTTTTGGAGTTTGCATCGACAGGACCCGAGAGTTATGGATATCAACCAAAAACCATAAAAAGTAGTGATGCGTCTCAAGGGCATCACTCAGACGCATGGATGCAGCAAGAGGGTCAATTTTTGACAGCATAAAGGGCTGGTTTCAGGGTTACTTAGAGGGTTTTTTAGAGAAGGTATCATTGAAATTTTTCAGCAGACCCTGAGAAGGATTAAAAAAAGATTCCCCTTGACAAAAGCAAATTTCATAAAAAGTTTCGGTTGGTCTATGATAAGAGACGTCTTTTTTTTTGACGGGACAACTCTGCCTTTTATTATTAGAGCTTTAAAAAAAGAAGAAAAGAACATTCATGGATTCCATGGATTTACAGGAGATTGATTTTGATCCTAGATTTAGAACGCCTTTTTTTATGTTTGATTGTAGGACCCAACAGCTGCCGGGGAAAAATTTCTTTTTAAAAAAATATTTAGCAAAATTGTAGTCATGTCATGGATGTTTTTCCTGAAATATTGTATGGATTTACACTTCTTTTAACCCATGTATGCTGAATTACAGAAGATGAATAAAAATATTCCTTTGTAGAAGGATTGCCTGTTCTTTTTTAAGATGAAAACCTGTTTCCTCCTGATCAGAATCACCTGATCATATTAGATGATGTAATTGCTCAAGCCTCAGATGATGAAAAACCTGATGAAGGTCTTTACCCAGTTTCGTCACCATCGTATATGAGCGTTATGATGTTGACTCAGAATGTTTTTCATCAGGGAAAGTTCAGTCGCACCATCAGCCTGAACGCTAATTATATGGTGTTGTTTAAAAATCCGAGAGATAAACAACAGTTGAATATATTGGCCCAACAAATGTTTCCATCTCAAAAGGGTCTCTTCCTGGAATGTTTTTAATTTGCGACGAGAGACGCTCATGGATATTTAATCATCGATTTTACACCCACCTGACCAGAACATTTCAGACTGAGAACGGGCATACTTCATCACCAGCGGCCTGCTGTGTATGTACCCAGAACAAAGTAAATCATCATGTCAGCGCGTATAAAAAGGAACGTTCCCTTATTCAGAGCTCTGTACCAAGCTACTCCTCAGAAACATAAAGATATTCTCGCACACTGCTCTCCCGACTTTGTTCAGGTTCTGTGTGAAATTGCTCTGAATATTTTAAAAGGTAACATTAAACTATCTCCTTCTCAACACCGACAATTGAAGAAGCAGAGAAAAATCATCAGACCGTTGGCTGATAAAAGAACCGGTATAAAATATTAACAGCTGGCTCTCAAAAATCAAAAAAGGTGGTTTTATTCTTCCCATCTTAACGGCACTTGCTCCCTTGATTGGGGATCTAGTTGGCGGGTTTATTAGAAGACGATAATGTCTCTCAGAACATCGCAGAAGATGTTTCTCATTTCCCCTCATCAATTAAAGCGTCTGACCCAGTCAGACACGTCCATCAGACAGGCGGCGGAGGAGAATTTGGATGCAGACATGAGAGTAAAATTAAACGAACCCAGATTAACTTCCTATGAAAAAATCAAGAAATATGATGCACTCTTGCAGAGGTATCTGACTCTACTTAACCAAGGTGTGAAAGAAGAACAGCGGGTGAGTTTGACGCTGCACCGTGACACATCGAGTGAGGTTCCTGAGCAGGGGCGGTCCCTAGAAAAACAAGGCTCCTAATATCCTGAGTTTGAAAGTGGAATCTCTTGCTGCCATGAGACAAAAGGCATCGTTGGCTGTTGTAAGTTTAATTTTGATGTCAACAGAGTTTAAAAGAAGTCTCTCGCAGAAAAATATGTCTGCATGCAGGGGGCCTAGGAGATGTACCTCCCTAGAACTTGCCGTAAAGCCTGCTCTGCTGTTAAGAACTTGGTTAGGACCATTAGTTGTAACGATAGAGTTCAGAGCCCCGGCTGTGTCTTTATAAAAAAGACCGGAGCTAAACTGGCTTTTTAAAGAATCCTCAGAAAAGTTTAACAATATCTCAATCATGGCTCTATACGGATGTGTGGCGCTGGATTGTGAAATCAATCTATACAGATGTGTGGCGCTGGATTGCGAAATCAATCGATCCCCGAGAGTGACTTCACACTGACTGAAGATGGTGTTTAACGGGTAGTTGATGAGCCCTACAGGTGCGTCATCCGGCAGGTTTGTTCCATCCTCGTTAGTAATTTTCACTCTGAGAAGCAAGAGCGTGTCATTGAGGTCTAAATATTTTTCCCTGTCTCCCGGAATGAAAAACTCGATCGGGCCTCCATCGGTGATTGCTGATAAAGGCTGGATCTCGGTGTAAATTTTATCTTTGATCGATAGCTGCGTCATCGGGGCAGAAAATAAGTCCAGCTCTGCCAGCGTGCACTCTGATGATTTGTTATGTAAAAGAGCCATTATTTAAATATATCAAAACTTGCTGAAGACTTCCTTCCTCTTTGTTTGTCTCCCCGACTGATCTCCTTTTTTGTGCTTGTTGTTTTTTAACCGCCCGTAAACGATCATCAGGGGGTCTTGTTCTGGGTCTTTTGGATAAAACCATAATTCCTGAACCTTCCTTACCGTCGGTATGTGTAGAACCACTCATTTTACTCACTGCCCTGCCTATGATATCAGAAGCGATATTTGATGCAGCTGTTTTCAGATGGGGTTTTGCAATAGCAAATCTTTTTTTAACCAGAGGGGATACGAAGCGAAAAAATCTTGAAAATAATGATCCAATTCCACGTCCGTACATTACCGAAGTTCCGTAAAACCCTGGTAGATTACCGCCTGATTGACTTACATAATAATTTACAAACCGATTCGGATCACGTCTCAGACTTAGCTGTGCCATGTTCTCTCTTCCCTGCTTGGTGCACAGTGTTGAAGGATCAGGGGGAATATGAATGATGACCAATCGATCTTAGATGTTATATATATATCTGGAATAGTTTATACAAATAAAAAATTATCTCAGGCTACGTTGATCGTATTTTTGGTCAAACACCCACGGATCTAGGATATTCTGACAAGATCCCGTTGTTTAAACGTTGTCACTGAGTCCTTGCAATATCTGTTGGACTTGACACCATACAGATTCTGAAACACTTGAAAGGCATTTTCTGAGGTCACTTCCATAGGGCTCATTTTAATGCTGGTGAGGTAGGTGTGGTTGTAACTTCTAGCTAGGTTTTGCAGGACATCAACGTATCGGCGGGTGTTGTTAGCTGTAAAATATCTCCACATCCTTGTTTTTAATGTGTGGGTAAATCTCTCAACCACAGAAGCTTTTGCTTCACTCGCTGTCTGAAATTTCTTGTTAAAAAATTCTTTACCGGCATTAGTCTGAAGTTTTTTGGGGATCTGACTTTCTTTAAAAACTGATTCAAATGCCTTTACCACCTCAGCGGCAGTTTTCCTCTTCAAAACCCGTACATAGGCCCTTTTTGAAATGATGTCAATGACGGTTAATAAATAATTATAACCATCATTTTCCTTGACCAGAGCTTGCATGTCACAGAGATCAGCCTGGAACTGTTTCAATGGTCTGGTTTCTCGGGAACTTTATTCTTGCAGGCTTATGTAGAGTATAGGTATCTTCTCCTGATAAAAAATCTTTAACTTTTTCAACCGCAACCTTCTTTCCCGTTTCATCTTGCATAACCCTCCTCAACCTTTTTACACCACCAAATCTTCCTGGATTTGAAGGGCCATAATATACTTTCTTCATCAGCCGTCTTCCTGCCATCTCTGCCTTATGCTCACTCTGATGATTACTTGTTAAATAATGAGAAAAGACACACCGGAGGGTAGATTTTATTATTTTTTTTTTTTTGTAATTAATAGTAAAAAAAATAAGAAGAAAACAAAACACAATCAGATAATACAGATTAATTCAAACACTACATGCTTTTAAACAACACTTTTGGGAAAAGTTTATATGTCCCCATTTTAATTGTATTTAATAGTAAAAAAAAAAAAAAAGAAGAAGAAAAATCCGATAATGCAGATTAATTAAACTACTGGAATACTAAAAATGATACAACAACAGCAAGTCATTAAACATGTGAGATCAGTTTGTCAGTCCGTAGCACTCTGAAATAGAGTTAAGTTGTTTGAGGTCTTTTTCTTTGGCCAAGCGATCATACATGTCAGCTATTGCACTGTGGATGCCTTGTACCGATTTCAGTTCATACAAAACCGTCTCTGCAATCGTTTTCACTCTGAAGTCATCTGCATGTATGCGTCGAAGTATCAGAAGATTCTGAATAGCAGGAACGAGTTTGGGGGTTACGAGTCGTCGCACGATGCGTTGAAAGTTGACTTGGTAATAATCCTCCCCCAATACCTCCAGGCATTGGTGCTGACGCTGCCTCGGGTGGTTCGTTATGCACCTGTAGAAGGTTTCTCTGACATAGTTCAAACAGGTTATGTTGAATAAATGAAGTATCGCTGTTTTCACCGTATTGATGAGGGGCGTTGAGAACCAACCGTCAATTTCATCCCCCTGGTTACTCTCATCCCCCTGATTACTTTCATCCTCCGCTGAAGGCTGGATACTTGCGTCTACAGACTCAGCCATGAATAGCGACGATGGTGAGTAGAGGTCTGGAGAAGACGGTTGATACATTTTCATGTTGTATCCTGTAGTTGATGCAGGACTGAAGTGGGTCTCAGGGAAACGAGGACGTTGTGGTGGATGGTGAGAAGAAGAGGTCCGGGGAAGGCGGATGATACGGTCCAATGTTGAAGCTTTCATCATGCTCAGGAGAGAAGTGGATCTCTGCTCGGTGGTTGTAGAGATCCCTGTAGGGTGTGGCGTCACTCATTCTCAGGATTCGGTTCTCAGTGTCTGTGAGCTTGCTGTTATCCCCCCTCAAATATATATCATAGGAAGGGGGCGGGTCCTCAGAAGAGGGTTTGTTTTAGACCTAAAACAGGAAACGTCAGCGTTCTTTTCACCGACCAGACATCAATCCAACTCCGTGAGTTGTGGAAAAGGTTGGAAAGACGGTGTCCAATTTCACCCATCTTCTCTGCCCAGGCTTCAAACGACAGAGCCAGCATTGTCTTGAGTATGCCACAGTCCTGATTGAACGCCTCTAGCACAAACAGATCTGAGGGGCTCGTCCGGTTGTTCATGCGTCTGCTTGCCCGCAAAGACCAGCGACCATTTTCTGTGGTTTTTGAACCCCACACTGCGCTAAAGAGAGGTTCTCTCTCGGCTATTTCAACATCGGATGGCATATGAAACGTTCTCCCCCGTTTTGCAGGTCGAGGAGACAGTTCATTTTCTTCTTCATCCTCCCTCTCCTGCATTGAGACTGTTTCAGGGCTATCATTAAGGTGCGGGATTGCAAGCCTTAACACAGCCCAGTCGCTGTGGGTGAGAGTACACAGAGCCAATGATCCAATAAATACCTTGTCTTGATCCAGTTGATACAGGCAGAGTTCTCCTATTTCATACATGAAAATATACCCCCAGCTACCCTTCAGGCCGTATGGCTCCAGAGACCACTCTTCCTGCAAAGTATCCAACGGGGGTCTTTGTACCTTGCAAAGGTAGTATGATTTTATAGGAGCATTCAATTGATGGGGCGAATGCTGGTAGATGGTCACTGGGGTTTCACACAGAATTGACGTACCTCTTGTCTGAACCGAGGTCTGATTTTCAACCGTGGTTGTTGCAGTTGAAGTTGGTTCCTCATCATCATCATCGGTAGAGTATGTTATGATGGGAATTCTTATAGGTATCTCAGATGAGGAAGTAGATAATGCAGTTGCTTGTTCATCATCTTGGCACGCGTCACGTTTCTCCTCCGCTTGACGATTAACTCTCTTAACTCTAAACATTGCTGAATGGATGTTCTTTTCCAATGAGTGCTGCATGTGAAGTGCAGAGTTTTACGCCGTGTATTTAAAGCAAACACTAAAACACGCCCCATTGGTTTCATTGGGTTATTTTAATGAGGCTTACAAACACACCCCCTCTATTTTTATTGGTGCTGATGCCTTACAGCACCAATTCAATTATTTCATTGTCATTATTTAATTTATTTTAATTGTCATTATTTAATTCATTTTAATTGTAATTATTTAATTTATTTTAATTGTAATTATTTAATTTATTTATTTAATCTATTTTAATTGGTGCTGAAGCCAGACCGTTACTGATAATATCTTATCTCTGTTAAGCATTCACGGTTACGCCCTTGGCCACACACGGTTACACCCCCGTTGACCCCGCCCCCTTGACCCCGCCCACCTGTCAAAACGTTTGATGGAAGGGTGTTCTTAGTTTTTTTTTTTCGTGTCTTAACAGAAGGACTTCTTGTAGGAGCAGCCCGAAAAACTGGTTTGTTGGTAAGCACATACTCATCAGCCAAAATGGCTGCCTCCAATAAAAGTTTCTACCTTTTGTTAATTCATGTGCATTACAACACGTTCAGATAAACAATTCTTAAATTCCTCCAACAAGATCAACTCTCTTAAATTGCTGAAATATGTGCTTTAAAAAAAGAGCTCCATCGGTCTCCGGCGAACTCCACAGAGGTCTGAGTGGGGCTCTTTTTAGCAGACCTAAATTTTTGTCTATAAGCCTCAGGAACAAGCTCATAGGCTTTCAAATGGCAGCCTTAACTTTTTCATAATGTAAAGAATCTGTAAGAGGAAGGGTTGCAATAACCTCTTGGGCTTTTCCACAGAGTTTACATTAAGTAAAAGTGACCAGGCATCAGGTGGTCAGTGCAAAGCTTGTGCTATTCTTTCTTGTAATATCAAAAGGTTGATTTCTAGACGAAACAGAGGAAGAATCAACAGAACCAGTTGTAGTGCTCACCTTAACAGCAGACACGGCAGCTCTAGTCTGGAATTCAAGTTCTAGTTGGCAGAGCCTCACACCCTTTTCAGCTATAATTTCCAACTTTTGGATCTCTATTTGGAATTGTATTCTATTATTCTTTATTGTATTCTATTCTGTGCCTTTTCTTGGGCCTCAAGTTATAATCTAGCAAGTCGGACCTTAATCCGAGCGTCGGCTTTTGATCCAACTGAATCACTGGCATCAGAAAGAGGATCAAACCGAGGAAGTGTGTAAGGAGTTCTATTCCCAGCACCTATCTCAGTACCCCCTTCAGGAAATGGTGCAACCACATAAGGGTTATCCGTTTCCTCAGAAGAAAGGCCAGCAGAGGGCAGTGCTGTGCAAGGAGGCAAAACAGAGTCACCACCAGCTGTATCAGAAAGCTCAACAAGTTCCAGTTCTACAAGCTTTTCTACAACAAGTTTCTTCAGTTCCTTTTTAAGGAGTTGTTTCGAATACGAAATTGAAAAATGAGTAGCTATTTGAGCTAAATCCTCTTTTTGACAACACTCCAAAAGTTCAAGAGAAGGGTATTCCAAGAACTGGTTAGTATTGAACTGAGCCATGTCTTTGACTGAATAGCACAATGGGTTGCAAATGCACCTTCAGACCTCTAAGTCACCAAAAAAAAAAGAAAAATGAGTTGATTTTGTCACAAGATATCTTTAAGGAAATCCCGGACGAGCCCCCACTTATGTTATGACCCGGCTCGGCCAGGGTAGAAGAAGGGGAAGTAACATAAAGGCAATGAGATATATGATGTATAAAGAAGGGTTATTTATTTGTAACGTTTGAAAGTTATTGGCACATACATAAAAGAAGGTACTAAAGTACAGCAAGTATCTTTTCCCACAAAACTAACCTGAGGCAAAGAAACAAGCAGCCTCCAGCACAAAAGAAAGAAACCAAATAAAACAGACAAAATTGCCTAGGGGTGTAGGCAATCAGCAAACAGGGAAACAAAGCAATCAAAACACTCAAAGGTGATCAAACCCTAAGTTTGAAACCTATTCAATGGGTTTTCCCAAAATCAAGGTGCACAGCGTACACAGCATACACATGCGACCACCGGCCATAATAGTCGGTTCCCCTCTCACACTTGCAGACTCCAGTCTTCACCCCAACTCACACCAACAGAATTTTTCAGGAAGCCAGGAGTAAAATCGGGCAGAAGATCATGTAGAGTGTTCCCAGCCTATGAGGCACAACCAACATCCGTAGATCAGACTAAATACCAGAAAGCGCCCATTAATATTAAAACACTGGGCTTCTGAGCCTCTGAGAGCTTTCATGCTCTGTTTCATGATCCGCCTGCGTTAGGTTTTTGAGTTTGTTTACTTTCTCTGCACATCCAGGTTCTTCTTTGTTCATTCAGGTTTATTAGATTCCTTCTATTGTAGTTTACTTCCGGGATTCCTGTGTTAGATGTGTTTAGTTTATAACTCCTTATAGATCTGGTTTCCCCTTGCTTATGTCCTCTAGATTAGTCTTATTGTTTACTTGCTTCAGTTCATTTAGATGTGTTTTGGTTACCTCCCTGTACTCCCTGCTCTTTTGTGTTAATTAGTCGTTCTCACCTGTGTATTTTTTAGGCTCCCTTGTCCCCAGCTGTCTCGTATTCCTCTGATTAGCTCCCCTCCTAGATCATTTGTCCACATCTCATTTATTTCTTCATGTTCCTGGCCTACCGTGTATCTTGTCCATCCTGTCTGTAAGTTCCTGTTAATTAAAATCACCATGCGGCTCCCATCCTTCTGTAAGCTCCTTGATCCTCCTTCACCTCCACACCTCATGGCAGTAAGAACCGGACAACAAAAGGACCCAGCTACAGGAGATGAGATGAGCACTTCATGAGGTTCGACTGGCGATCCCCCTTCCTGGAACCGGCCCTCTGCAATATGTCACCTCTCACTCTCCTCAGTGTGAGCAACCAGCCCAGCGTCCTCGCCATCACCCTTCCACCTCGACACCAGAGCCTGTGTTTGGCGTCTTCCAATTCCTCCGCCCGGGTTGGCACAGCTCCATGCCTTCACCACAGCCCTATTGTCCACCTCCCAGCTCTGTGCCTCCGGTGTCCTCCTCCTCTTGCCTAGGTGACACCATTGTTGAGATGCTCTGGTCCTCGTTTCTGAAGTTCTGGCTGGCACCTCCAACCTTCCTACAGAGGGTCACGCCTAAATCTTCCTTCCAGCTCCGAAGGATTGGAGTGTCCCCTTTTCTCACTTCCTGGAGGATCCGACATCTCCGAACTCACTTCCAGCAGTCAGCCGTCGACTCAGCTCCACACCTCTGCTCTCCACTTGTTGTTCGTCAGCCCAGAATTCCAAGCAATGCTCCACCGGTCCTGCAGTGCTCTCTAGTTGTCACCAGGGGAAATCCTCTGTGCAGCTTAAAGCTGCTGAGCACACTGCTCCCCATCTCCAGAGGGCCACAGCCCAGCCAGATTCATGTTTCCAGAGAGCTTCAGCCCAGCCAGATTCATGTTTCCAGAGCGCTGCGTTCCAGCCACATTTATGTTTCCAGAGCCCTTCAAAGGGTCAGCTTGACGTCTCAGCTCCAGCTCCTGCTTCCACTGGGGGTCAGTCAGACGTCTCAGCTTCAGCTCCTCCTTACCACCATAGAAGGCACTGTTGGAAGAGGTCGGCTTCGTCCACTGAAGGTCAGCTCGACGATTCAGCTTCTTGTCCCACTGAGGGTCAACTCAACGCTTCAGCTTCTATTCCCACAAAGGGTCAGTTCAGTGCTTCAGTTTCTTGTCCCACTGAGGGTCAGCTCAGCGCTTTAGCTTTAGCTTCGACTGAGGGTCAGCTCAAAAAATGAAAAAAGAAAACTCCACCAGAACCAGAGTGTGAGCGGCCAACTGTCACGACCAACTGGGGATTTGAGAGAACAGAGCAGAAACAAAAAAAAGAACACAGAAGCATTAGCACTCCAAGTACTTTATATAAGAAAAGTGATACATTAATGGTTATAGCTTATTAGAGACTTCATCTAGGAGAGAAAGACAGCTGGGCAGATTACCACTGAGGATTCAGCTCGACACTTCAAATTCTTGTCCCACTGAGAGTCTGCTTGACACTTCAGCTTCTCGTCCCACTGAAAGTCTGCTTGATGCTTCAGCTCTCGCTTCTACCGGAGAGTCTTTTACACGCCTTTCCTACCTCTGTGGGCCAGTATGACGACTCGTCATTTCCAGGCCAGCCATCAACTTCCCTGCAGTCTTCTTCAGGCCAGCCATCACCTTCACGGCAGTGTTGTGGCCAATCTTCTGATCAGGTCCTTTGAGGGCTCTCTACGCTCCCCGACCAGCTTCCTTGTGGCCGACTGTTGGAATAATTGTATATAGTTTTATCTTATATTTTTCCTTTCATTTTATATTTTTCCTTTTCTTTAACTTTACTATTTAATCTTTATAACCTTTCATGTTTTATGTGTGAGTAAGGATGTGATGAGTTGTTTTCAGGCAAGGAATCAAAGGTGGAGCCGGGAAGGAAGAGTCACAGTTGAGGATGTCATAAAGATGGTGGCTGATTGTGTTGAACAGAGGACACACAGATCTTAAGATGGGGGAGACTGTGGAAGTGTGCTGTTACAAGATAATGGTGTATATGACCTGTTTACGTTGCAGCTGTTTATCCCGCCCTTCAGAGCAGCAATGTTTATTGTAACTAGGGAACCCCCAAAGATAATAAAAAGAGAGGTGCGGACAGATGGTTTTCAGACCGGTAGGAGATTTGTAACTGAAAGCACATCTCTGTCCGTTCTCCTCGCAGCGAGAAACTAATTCTTTGTCTTTCTCTTCTTTTTGTGATGTTATAAGTATTTTAGGTTGTTTGAACCTGACATTTTTGGTCCTTCTAGCCTGAGTCCAATACGCCTGAGGATTCTAGGGGGTTGGTGGACTCCAGTAAAGACCGTGCGCAATGGCAGTCTTCATCAGGGAGACTCACAGACCCTTTCCGGGACTGGATCTCGGCCCGCCCGCTGGGGTCTGATGGCTGACGGAACTCCGAGAGAGAGAGGGGAAGACAAAGTGGTGAGTTTGAGTTTGGATTAAAAAAGTGTGACGAATGACTGGGGTCATTGCGTGAAATAAAACCCTGTGAATCCTAGGCCCTAACAGGTAAAAGTAGGACGGTGGAGTCCTGGAAAAGTATTAAGAAGTAATACTGAAATCTCCGTGTTTCAAGGACGGCGGAGTCCGCGTTTAAGTATTTAAACAAAGATACTAAGAAAATTCCGTGCTTAAAAAAAAAAAAGTGTGCGTGTGAGAAATGAATGGAGGATTTAAACCACTAGGTTTGCCTCATGCCAAAGCAGTAGGATTGTAAGTGACTAACTTTTGTGGATGCAAAGGCAAGAATTCTCCACTCGAAAGAGTTGAAGTGAGAATTACCACAAAAGGAGATTTTTCCTGTCACCCTACTGAGCAGAATAATCCAGCATTTAGAATACCCTAGGTATTGAGATACTGGACCAAATAAAAAAAAAATGGGGAAAGGGGAGAGTAAAAATAAACTAAAAAATGATTACAGTGCAAAGCTTGGAAATTTATAGAAGCACAGGATTCAAATAAATTAAAATATTCACATATAAATATCATACACAATTGGACAATCTTTTTTTTGTTTTTTTTTTTATAGTAAATTAACTCAAGTATGAGAGAGAGTACACAACAACTTCAAGTAACATGTTCATGAATTACATCTGAAACTGACATACCATGCTTAGTAGGTGGAGTTCCACACAATGCTGGTTCACAGTCAGTTTCCTCCTCCTCTACGTGTTGCTGGTCAACTGTGGGAATACAAGGATGGTTTAAAATGACAGAGACAGACAGACAGACAGACAGGCAGGCATGCACGTACACAAACACACACACCCACATACACAGACAAACAAATCTTGTTCTTCTGTCTTAACATTTGTCAATTGTTTTAATTGTGTGTGTAGTATTTCAGAAAGTTGTAACTGTAATTCAAACTCTCCATGCATAACCTACCATCCTGTATTGGGGGAGTGGACTGCTCATCATCATTATCACTAGGCTGCTGGCTCGTGTGGGCCTTTGCACTGCTGCTGCTAGAAGCTGTGGCTGACTCTGACTCTTTTCTTTTTTTTAGAAAGAAGCTGAATATTTTTGATTCTCTTCATATTCTCTTAATATCCCTGGAGGAAATGTAATTCAATCACTCAATCATGCAACCAATCAATCATTCTATCAACCAGTCAGTCAACTCACTTCGTACAGCTATAACTACAATATCAAGAGGGATCATTGAATTGAGTTTAAATCAGTGTACAAATTTAAGGTGTTTATGGGGCTCTGGGACCCCTTAAATAACAACTTTGACTTCATTAAAAACGTTTAGAAAACAAGGAAGTGTCAACAATGTGTATAATTATGTTCTTTTTACACTTAATAGCACAATCAACACACATTGGATCTCTAACATTTGTGGCATTTGAATGCAAGTTGGTCTGCCTATTGTCTAAAATATGTGAGCTGTGAAAATTAAGCCTAGTCCTTAATCTCTAAGAGAAAAAAGTCTCTAAACAGCATTTAAAACACAGAGCAAATACAGTGCTGGAAAAAAGTGCTGAAACAACCTTAAATATGTTAAAAATGAATAACCAATCAATTTGGCCCTGTCTTTTAGTGTTTAACCCTTTCTCTCTCCTAGACATTGCAATTGACTGAGCTTTTGCTGTAACTAACTATGTGCTCTCTTTCAGACTCTAACCTTGAAAACTGGCTCAGAGTTTATCTGTTCCTTCTTTCTAGGTGAAACGACTAAAGGAGCTACATCCATTAACATTTACTTTTCCTTCCCATAGAAAGTACTCCTGGATCAGTGCTTCTTTGTTCTCTTTGTTTCTCTGATCTGTTCTCTCTAACCCCCAGTCGGTCGTGGCAGATGGCCGCTCACACTGAGCCTGGTTCTGGTTCTGCTGGAGGTTTCTTCCTGTTAAAAGGGAGTTTTTCCTCTCCACTGTCGCTACATGCATGCTCAGTATGAGGGATTGCTGCAAAGTCAACGCCAGTGACTGTCCACTGTCTCTTCATGCTCATCCAGGAGGAGTGAATGCTGCAAGTCACTGACTCGATGCAATCTGCTGGGTTTCCTTAGACAGAAAAACTTTTTATCCAATTTGAATAAATAACTGAATCTGACTGCACTGTTCAATGGTTAGGATTAATTGGAATGTATGTACCTGACTTTTGTGAAGTGCCTTGAGACAACATGTGTTGTGAATTGGCGCTATATAAATAAATAAAACCGAACTGAACTGAAACTGAACTAAATTTACAGTTCAATGTTTTTCTTTAAGATAATTTAGTATTTTGGCTGTGTATTTCAAACTGCATGTTGCCCCGATGTTTGTTGTTAACACGACTGTCACATTTCTTACACTGCTTAGTGAAAAAATATTACATCAGCTTTAGATATTGAACACACACATCAGCAAAATAACCCCAGTCTTCAGTCCAGACCCGTTTCATATTCAATTTATCCCATTAACAACAAAAAAAAAGCAACTGACGTTAATACTAACTTGCTTTGCAGGCTGCTGCTACACTAGCTAACTTTTTCTCGTGTTTTAGCTGCTGTACTTATATAAAGTTTGCTAAAGTTTTTTCCTACACATTCAGAGCAAATTACAACTTAATAAAACATTAAATAAAATATGATAAAATATTACATACCTCTCAATTGTCTGAATCCGTTTTCATCCAGTTACAATGGATGCTGTCTCTGTTGGAGCTCAGCTGCAGGCAGCACGCAGATGCAGCATGCTCATCTCGTGGCTCTAGTGGCCCCAGACCTGCATGGTCACTCGAAAAAACCTCCACTGATCAAAAATCAGTTCTCTGCAGCCTCAGTCCGACCATTATTGTGTTAAACATGCAAAACTGATCCTAGATCCGTCAGTCAGACATCACCATTGATTGACAGCATTTCTCTTGTTTCTTGAGTTGACAAACTTGAACAACGACCTATCGGATCTAGGGTGGCTACAGGGGTGGCCAATGAGATTTCAGGGGTGGCGCTGGCCACCCTTGGTCCCCTCCTAAAATTGCCATTGGGTATAAACAATATTTAGATTGTTTTATTCTAAACTAATTTTCTTTGCCCCCTTCTTGAACCGCCACCTTAACGTGGTGGAGGGGTTTGAGTGTTCCAGTGATCCTAGAGGCTATGTTGTCTGAGGCTTAATTGCCCCTGGCAGGGTCTCCCATGGCAAACAGGCGCTAGGTGATGGGTCAGACAAAGAGCGGTTCAAGAATCCTTCATGAGGACAAATATATCGAGGCACGTGACGTCGCCCGGTACGGCGGAGCCGGGGTCCCACCCTGGAGCCAGGCCTGGGGTCGGGACTCGTCGGAGAGCGCCTGGTGGCCGGGTTGCTCCTCGCGGGACCCGGCCGGGCCAAGCCCGAACGAGAGACGCGAGGCCATCCCCCAGTGGGCCCACCACCTGCAGGGGGAACCGTGAGGGACCGGTGCAAAGAGGATTGGGTGGCGGACGAAGGTGGCGGACGAAGGTGGAGACCTCAGCGGCCCGATCCCCGGATGCTTAGGCTGGCTCTAGGGACGTGGAATGTTACCTCGCTGGGGGGGAAGGAGCCTGAGCTTGTGCGGGAGGTCGAGAGATATCGACTAGAAATAGTCAGGCTCACCTCCATGCACAGCGTGGGCTCTGGAACCCATCTCCTTGAGAGGGCTGGACTCTCTTCTACTCTGGAGTGGCCCACGGGGAGAGGCGGCGGCTGGGCTGGGTTTGCTTGTTGCCCCCCAGCTCAGCCGTCTCGTGTTGGGGTTTACCCCGGTGGATGAGAGGGTCGCATCCCTGCGCCTTCGGGTCGGGGATAGGTCTCTGACTGTCGTTTCGGCCTACGGGCCGAGCGGTAGTGCGGAGTACCCGGCCTTCTTGGTGTCCCTGTCGGGGGTGCTGGATAGTGCCCCTCCCGAGGCCTCCATTATTCTTCTGGGGGACTTCAACGCCCACGTGGGAAACAACAGTGACACCTGGAGAGGCGTGATCGGGAGGAATGGCTTCCCCGATCTGAATCCGAGTGGTGTTTTGTTATTGGACTTCTGTGCTAGTCACGGATTGTCCATAGTGAACACCATGTTCAAGCATAAGGGTGTCCATCAGTGCACTTGGCACCAGGACACCCTAGGCAGGAGGTCAATGATCGACTTTGTTGTCGTATCATCAGACCTTCGGCCGCATGTTTTGGACACTCGGGTGAAGAGAGGGGCTGAGCTGTCCACTGATCACCACCTGGTGGTGAGTTGGATCTGCTGGAGGAGGAGAAAGCCGAACAGACTTGGCAGGCCCAAGCGCATAGTGAGGGTCTGCTGGGAACGCCTGGCGGAGCCCTCAGCCATGGATGTATTCAACTCCCACCTCCGGGAGAGCTTTGACAGATTCCGGGGGATGTTGGAGACATAGAGTCCGAGTGGACCATGTTCTCCGCATCTATTGTCGATGCTGCTGCACGTAGCTTCAGCTGTAAGGTCTGTGGTGCCTGTCGCGGCGGCAATCCCAGAACCCGGTGGTGGACACCGGCAGTAAGGGATGCTGTCAAGCTGAAGAAGGAGTCCTATCAGCTGTGGTTGGCTTGTGGGACTCCTGAGGCGGCTGACGGGTACCGTGAGGCCAAGCGTGCTGCGGCCCGGGCTGTGGCAGAGGCAAAAACCCGGGCCTGGGAGGAGTTCGGTGAGGCCATGGAGAAGGACTACCGGTCGGCCTCGAAGCAATTCTGGCAAACCGTCCAGCGCCTCAGGAGGGGGAAGCAGTGCTTCGCCAACACTGTTTATAGTGGGGGAGGGAGGCTGCTAACCTCGACTGGGGACATTATCGGGCGGTGGAAGGAGTACTTCGAGGATCTCCTCAATCCTGCCATCACGCATTCCCTGGTGGAAACAGAGGCTGGGGACTCGGGGTTGGACTCTTTCATCACCCAGGCTGAAGTCACCGAGGTGGTTAAAAAGCTCCGCGGTGGCAAGGGTTCGGGGGTGGATGAGATCCGCCCTGAGTACCTCAAATCTCTGGATGTTGTGGGGCTGTCATGGTTGACACCCCTCATTGCATGCCGGTCGGGGACAGTGCCTCTGGACTGGCAGACCGGGATGGTGGTCCCCCTTCATAAGAAGGGGGACTGGAGGGTGTGTTCCAACTACAGGGGAATCACACTCCTCAGCCTCCCTGGTAAGGCCTACGCCAGGGTATTGGAGAGGAGAGTCCGGCCGATAGTCGAACCTCGGCTTCAGGAGGAGCAGTGTGGTTTTCGTCCCGGCCGTGGAGCACTGGACCAGCTCTATACCCTCTACAGGGTACTCGAGGGCTCATGGGAGTTTGCCCAACAGGTTCACATGTGTTTTGTGGACCTGGAGAAGGCATTCGACTGTGTCCCTCGTAATGCCTTGTGGGGGGTGCTCCAGGAGTATGGAATCGGGGGCCCTTTATTAGGGGCCATCCGGTCCCTGTACGAGCGGAGCAGGAGTTTGATCCGCATTGCCGGCACTAAGTCGGACCTGTTCCCGGTGCATGTTGGACTCCGGCAGGGCTGCCCTTTGTCACCGGTCCTGTTCATAACTTTTATGGACAGGATTTCTAGACGCAGTCAAGGGCCGGAGGGGGTCTGGTTTGGGGACCAGTGGATTTCGTCTCTTCTTTTTGCAGATGACGTGGTCCTGCTGGCCCCCTCTAGCCAAGACCTACAGCATGCGCTGGGGCAGTTCACAGCCGAGTGTGAAGCGGCTGGGATGAAGATCAGCTCCTCCAAGTCAGAGGCCATGGTACTCAACCGGAAAAGGGTGGCTTGTCCTCTTCAGGTTGGAGGGGAGTTCCTGCCTCAAGCAGAGGAGTTCAAGTATCTCGGGGTCTTGTTCACGAGTGAGGGAAGAATGGAGCGGGAGATCGACAGACGGATCGGTGCGGCTGCTGCAGTAATGGGGGCGCTGTGCCGGTCCGTTGTGGTGAAGAGAGAGCTGAGCCGAAAATTGAAGCTCTCGATTTACCGGTCGGTCTACGTTCCTACCGTCACCTATGGCCATGAACTTTGGGTCATGACCTAAAAACGAGATCCCGGATACAAGCGGCTGAAATGAGCTTCCTCCGTAGGGTGACCGGGCACTCCCTTAGAGATAGGGTGAGGAGCTCGGCCATTCGGGAGGGGCTCGGAGTAAAGCCGCTGCTCCTCCACATCGAGAGGAGCCAGTTGAGGTGGCTCGGGCATCTATACCGGATGCCTCCTGGACGCCTTCTTCGGGAGGTGTTCCAGGCACGTCCCACCGGGAGGAGGCCCAGGGGAACGGCCCAGGAACGCTGGAGGGACTATGTCTCTCGGCTGGCCTGGGAACGCCTTGGGCTCCCCCCGGAGGAGCTGGAGGAGGTGTCTGGGGAGAGGGACATCTGGGTGTCTCTGCTGAGTCTGCTGCCCCCGCGACCTGGTCCCAGATAAAGCGGAAGACGACGAGTACGAGTACGAGTAATTTTCTTTGCCCATACACAACCTTTTACTGCAGACCGTTCTAATGAACAGGAGAGCATGTTGAGTTTAGCAGGTCCAATGAACAGAAGACGTGGCGACCGCTCTCTGTCTAGTGGCAACGGCAAGCATTTGCTCGGACTGATTCAATTCATTTTCAATTCAATTCAGTTTATTTATATAGCGCCAATTCACAACGCATGTTGTCTCAAGGCACTTCACAAAAGTCAGGTACATACATTCCAATTAATCCTAACCATTAAACAGTGCAGTCAGATTCAGTTATTTGTTCAAATTGGATAAAAAGTTTTTCTGTCTAAGGAAACCCAGCAGATTGCATCGAGTCAGTGACTTGCAGCATTCACTCCTCCTGGATGACTATGTAGAGACAGTGGACAGTCACTGGCGTTGACTTTGCAGCAATCCCTCACACTGAGCATGCATGTAGCGACAGTGAAGAGGAAAAACTCCCTTTTAACAGGAAGAAACCTCCAGCAGAACCAGAACCAGGCTCTGGGGGTTTGAGAGAACAGAGCGGAGACACAAAAAGAACACAGAAGCACTGATCCAGGAGTACTTTCTATGGGAAGGAAAAGTAAATGTTAGTGGATGTAGCTCCTTTAGTCGTTTCACCTAGAAAGAAAGAACAGATAAATCTGAGCTAGTTTTCAAGGATAGAGTCTGAAAGAGAGCACATAGAGTTAGTCACAATAAGAGCTCAGTCAATTACTATATTTAGGAGAGAGAAAGGGTTAAACACTGAAAGACAGGGCCAAGTGGATCATCTGTAGAAGGTGAGCATTAAGTTGTTGCCAGCAGAAGCTTGGACAATGCCCCTCTCCAGAAGGTGTCAGAGGTAGACACAGAGTCAGGCCAGGTGTAGCTTCTAAGAAGAGAAAAGAGAGAGAACAAGAAGTTAAAAACTAAAATAACAGCAAATAATGCAAAGTTAGTGAGTAGTGTGAGAATGTAGCAAAGAGGGTGAAAGTGGTCATTATGTCCTCCAGCAGCCTAAGCCTCCAGCATAACTACACAGATAGTTGCAGTTCAGATTATTTAGTTAAACGGCGCTTATTTACAACAATGTCGTCTCAAGGCACCCCACAAAGGGTCCGGAATGGCGCGGGGCCACCGGGGAAGCCAGACCAAACCACCAAGTGCCAGAGCCCAGCCACCCCAGAATGGGGAACGTGTAGGGGAACTAAGTAAAATAATAAACTGATAAAGTTTATCCATCTAAAGCCCACTGATGGGCATTGTTATACTAAAAACCACAAGGATTGGGATACCTCTCTCTTTGTCAGGTTGATTATAACCATTGGAAAAGAGAAGGGGTCATACAGGTAACAGAAATGGAGGGTGTGTTTGCACCTCAACCATAACTGAGCCGGTTCAGGCTAAACCTGACTCCCCCTTACTCCATCCAACAACGGGAAAAGAAGACGGAGGTAAAATAAGGAAGATAGCTCAGGATAACCTAAGACACTCTAACTATAAGCTTTATCAAAAAGGAAAGTTTTAAGCCTAGCCTTAAAAGTAGACAGGGTGTCCGCCTCACGGACTAAAATTGGGAGCTGGTTCCACAGGAGATGAGCCTGATAACTAAAGGATCTGCCTCCCATTCTACTTCTAGAGACTCTAAGAACCACCAGTAAACCTGCAGTCTGAGAACAAAGTGCCCTGTTTTGGAACGTATGGAACAATCAGATCTCTGATGTATGATGGAGCTAAATCATTAAGGGCTTTATATGTGAGGAGGAGAATTTTAAATTCTATTCTGAATTTAACAGGGAGCCAATGAAGGGAAGCTAAAATAGGAGAAATATCATCTCTCTTTTTAATTTTCATCAGAACTCTTGCTGCAGCATTTTGAATCAGCTGAAGGCTTTTAACTGCATTTTGTGGACATCCTGATAGTAAAGAATTACAATAGTCCAGCCTTGAACTAACAAATGCATGGACTAGTTTTTCAGCGTCACTCCTGGATAGGATATTTCTAATTTTGGCAATGTTCCGGAGGTGAAAGAAGGAAATCATAGACACCTGTTTAATAAGGGATTTAAGTGACATGTCCTGGTCAAAAGTAACATCAAGGTTTTTTACTTTATTACCGGAGGTCAATTTAATGCCATCCAGGTTAAGTGATTGACTAAGCAGTTTCTTTTTTAAAGACTCCGGCCCATAAACGACAACTTCTGTCTTGTCTGAATTTAGAAGCAAAAAAATTTAAAGTCATCCAAGTTTTTATATCTTCAAGACATGCTTGTAGTCTATCTAACTGGTTGGGTTCATCAAGATTTATGGATAAGTAAAGCTGAGTATCATCAGCGTAACAGTGAAAATTTATCCTATGCTGCCTGATAATTTTACCTATTGGAAGCATATATATAGTAAAGAGAATTGGCCCAAGTACTGAACCCTGTGGTACTCCACAATTAACCCTGGAGTTTAAAGATGATTTATCATTACACGAACAAACTGGAATCTGTCAGAGAGATAAGATTTAAACCAGCCTAGTGCTGTTCCCCTGATCCTTACAGAATATTCCAGCCTTTTTAAGAGAATATTATGGTCAACTGTATCAAATGCAGCACTGAGATCTAACAGAACCAGTACAGACACAAGTCCATTATCTGAGGCCATATCATTATGGAGCTGTTTCAGTGCTATGATGAGCTCTGAAGCCTGACTGAAACTCTTCAAATAGGTCATTCCTGTGTAAATGCTCACACATTTGATTAGCAACTATTTTCTCAAGAATTTTAGATAATAATGGAAGGTTGGATATAGGTCTGTAATTTTTCAAGTCATCTCGATCAAGTAAAGGTTTCTTAAGTAAAGGTTTAATTACAGCGACCTTAACTGACTGGTGACTGGTGTACGCATCAGGTGTGCTGACCTGTGGTTTCAAATCCCGTCTTCTTCAGGGCAGTGGAAAGCAAACCACTTCGTAGTAAGAGACAACCCATCTCTTCTTGAAAAATCTATGATCATATACTTTATGCAGAATCTCAGACAGCCAGTTTCAGGTGGCTGGTCTTATTTTGAGCCAGGGTACAGTCAGTAGATACACAAACAGCAGACCATACTTTACTTTGGATCCAAGGTTTCTTCAAAGATGGGCCTAGAGTTTTGTACCTCTAAGACATCATAGGGATTCCAGGTGTTAGTGCTCCTTCTGGGGAGCTCTCATGAAAATGGGTTAATATTGTACATTCTGGTATCCAGATTCTGTCAGGATCTGTGCTATGTCTGTTTGTGTGGTGCTGTTTACTATGTTTAGCCTCTAGATGGTGTTGGGACCTTGGAGGTGTGCGACAGGTGTTCTCTATCTTCCTGATCACTACTAGAGGAGTATTTAAGGGGGGGTCCCCAGAAATTTTGCCAAGTGTTGCCCTAAGTGGTTTACTTCAGCCACATATCTTTTTTTGTCCTTGCTTATGCCTTTTTGAAATTTTTGGGATTGTGCTTTGCAGGCTAAACTAAACCCCGACATGCCGTCAGCATTGAACACCTCTTGGATTTTGTCTCTGGAAAGAAGTACCCAACTACATGAAAAAAAAGACTCAAGCCTCCAGTTACTTCGGGGGATCTTACCGTGCAGCTTCCTGATTCCTTCTTTCTCGGACCCTCCTTGGCAAACCCCTTCCACCCCCCTAGTTCACAGCCCCCCACTGCGAAAACCCCTTGGGACATTAAAACCCCCTGGCAGACCAGTTTTTAACACTCTCCGTTTCCCCATGGGCAAAAACCCTTTTGTTTTTTTCTCCACACCCCTCGGGCATCCCCCCCACCTCCCCAGTAAGACGAATTTTTTATCAAAAGTCCCAAGTTATTTCCCTGTTCCCATTTTTTTTATTTTACAGTACTGTTCCGGTTCCAGTCCCTGTCATGCCATGTACTTTAAATAAATTTTCTTACCGAAACCTGTTCCTGTTGTTTTTGCTTTGGGGTCAACGCATTAAAAAACAATATGACAGAACACTCGGCCTCCCTGAACCAGCAGAATTTTCAGAAAACCCCTTTCAGATCAACACACCAAATTAATCTTGATTCCCCTCTGTTCCCTTGTAGAAAGCAAGACAAATAACAAAAAATTTGAAAACTACCTTTTTGTTCGCACACCAAGTAATTTCACTGGGCAATAGAGGGCGCTTCGCTCCTCCGTCTCTCCCCAACTTTTCCGAATTCTCGTAGGTCACTTCCCCAAACCCCTAAAAATTTTTCCGGGTGAAAAGGGGGACTGTAGGGCTTTCTACTTAAGCACCCCGTTTTCAACCCCCCCCCACATTTTTTTTCCCCCTGACTCGTAAAGACCCCAAAACTTTTTGGGGTTTTTTTAAAGGGTGGGGCATTTAAAGGGGGCAGAATCACGTTTTTTAACTTTTTTGGTTTTTGGTTGAAACTTTTAGTTTTTGAGGAAGATTTTCTGACGGGTTTTTTCCTCGGAAATAATCAGCTTTTTCAGCCGAAATTTTTTTCGATGAGCAGAGAAACCAATCAGTGGAGATTCTCTATTGATTTCCGTACCCTTGTTTCGTCCTCTGGGGGGAAATGCGTGCGCCAAAACCCGATTTTTTCAGTCATTAAACGAACCTTTTAAAAAAGATGATTTAGCTTTAATCGACGGCCCAAAACTTGAATGAGCTAATCAACTAGCTGTCAGACTGGACAACCGTATGAGGAGAAAAAAGATTTGACCTGAACACAACATTGTTAGAACCTTTTCACTAGTAAAACCCACTGAAAGGCTCGTTCCCCCTTTTTTTCCTCATAGTGCAGAAATAGAACCCTTTTGGGGGGAGGGGTACTAGACTATCTCAGGAGGAAAGATTAAAGCGCTGTCAGAAAACCAGTGTTTTTTATGCGGTTTTCGAGCATTTTCTTGCAGACTGCTCTACCCGTCCCCACGGGGACCAAAAGGCCAGGTCCGTCAGTGATTGAGGGAAAGACTGACGGACCGCCCCATTTTATCCCCAACCCCTTTGTTTGCCTGCCATTTTATTCTCTCACTGACCTTTTCAGAATCTTTGTGCTTCTTTTGCCGGAAGCGATCAGAACTTGATTGATCAAATTTTTTTTGGGGAAGCCCAGATCGAGACTGAATACTACCCGCTCCTCAGTTAGTTTTCTCATTGGATGGGCAAAAATTACCACGCATCACCATCGTACAAAACCTTTAACATTGATTCTTTCAGTAATCACTGGGAGGAGATTTTTTTTTTGTGTTCCCTATCGCTCTTAATTCCATTTCCTTCTAGGCTACCTTGGCTTAAAAGGACAAACCCCCTCATTTAACTGGGCTGAAAGCCGGGAGAATCCTGGTCCTCTAACTGTCTTTCTTCCTGTCTGCAGTCAGCAGTCGCCACCTTGCCCTCTGAATCACCGCCAGCGGAGAATTTAATTTTTTTATCTTTCCAGCGTTCCCGCAAATACCATGATTTAAGGGGTTGTTTTTAGTAAAACAAGGGTTTATCTTTGCCCCCCATAGATCTTACAACTCTGCCATAGATTTTTTCCCGGTGCCCCCTTACCTTCCCTTTTGACCCGAAAAAAAAGGTTAGGAGGATTAATTAATGAGTCATTGGTTGCAGGCTTAATTCGCCCTTCTTCATCCCCACTCGGCACAGGGTTTTTCTTTGTAGGCAAAAAAGATGGTTCTCTCAGCCCCTGTATCGATTACCGGGGATTAAACCAAATCACCATAAAGAATAAATACCCTCTTCCACTCCTTTTGTCTGCCTTTGAACCTGTCCATGGTTCTACCATATTCACTAAACTAGATCTCCATAATGCCTATCATTTAGTTAGAATCCGCCAGGGGGACGAGTGGAAGACCGCCTTTAAGACGCCATTAGGCAACTTCAAATATCTGGTCATGCCCTTCGGACTAAGTAACTCACCAGCAGTCTTTCAGTCACTTATCAATGACGTTCCGAGGGATTTTTTTAACGTTTTTTTTTTTTTGTTTTTCCCCCCCCCCCGGACATTTTCATTTATTCTAAAGACATTAAAGAAAACACCCGCATGTCCGTCTTTTCCTCCAGAAACTCTTGGAAAATAGACTGTTTGTGAAAGCCGAAAAATGTGAATTCCACAAATCATCCATCACATTTTTGGGTTACATCTTGGAGGGTGGGCAGGTTCGCTCTGATCCGGAGAAGATCAAGGCAGTACTGGAGTGGCCCGTCCCGGACTCCTGCAAGCAGCTGCAGCGTTTTCTTGGATTTGCAAACTTTTACAGAAGATTCATCAAAAACTTCAGTTTGATAGCTGCCCCTCTCACCGCCTTGACCTCCACTAACATTATGTTCACCTGGACTCCTGAAGCTGACAAGGCTTTCCAGACACTTAAGGAGAGGTTTTCACAGACTCCCATATTGGTTCACCCAGACTCCTCCAAACAGTTCATACTGGAGGTTGACGCCTCTGACATGGGTGTTGGCGCCGTACTTTCCCAGCAGCCCACCTCTGATGGATAACTTCACCCTTGTGTTAAGATCTATGGAACGGAGGAACCCCAGAATGCAGACGAGGAGGCAGCGTGACGGTAAATGAAAATTTTATCAACTAAAACTCATTCTCATAAGAGGCAGGAACAAAACAGAAGCAGGCTGGCTTGACAGGCATGGCATGGTCCACAAAACAAGAGACATGAATGGAGACACAATGATTCCGCGATGACTAACAGAACAGGTGTGTATATATGGAGTGAAAACCAGGTGGAGCAAGACAGACTGACAAGGTGCAGGTGAACCGGATAAAGATGATTAACAGAACGTGGCTGGAGCAAGAACAGAAACTCTTGAATATAAACAAAAACTAAAGCATGACCAGAACCAAAAACCAAACTAGACAAAACATGAACAAGACTAAAACTAACCAGAAAAATAATAAACAAAGCATGATTAAAAAATTGAAAAATATAAGAAAAACCCCGAAATCAAAACCAAAAAACCCCAAATCATAAAACCCTGTGCCTTTTTTTTCGCAGGTTGACTAGCACTGAGCGGAAATATGATGTGGGGAAGGGAACTCCTTGCTATAAAATTAGCTCTTGAAGAATGGCGACATTGGCTGGAGGGGGGGCAAAACCCCCATTTGTGTGGACAGATCACAAAAATTTGCCTATTTGCAGTCAGCTAAAAAATAAAATTTCCCCCAAATCACGATGGTCTTTGTTTTTCTCTCGCTTTGTTCTTTCCATCTCTTACAGACCAGGTTCTAAAAAATTTGAAGCCGGATGCTCTTTCCCGGGGTTTATTCGCCTGACACCACTGAGAATGAAGCTGAACCCATTGTACCTTCTCATTGGACCTTTTTAGCGGTGGTCGGGAGGGGAGGACCTCGTAAAACCAGACTAGACGTAATGAACCCGATCCAGGTACTGGACCTTCTAAAAAGGTTTTTTGTCCCTACATCAGTTAGGTTTAGACTTATTCGTTGGTTCCCTACTGCCAAATTCTCAGGTCATCAGGGGGAGTAGAAAACCATTTCATTCACTTCCAGGCGTTATTGGGGGGCCTTCTTTCCCTAGAGACGTCAAAAATACGTTCAAGCTTTTTAAGTCTGTGCCAGGAAAATGGGTAACCCCCACCATTTTGGGTTTCTTCAACCTTCAGATTCCAAAAAAAACCTTGGTCTCAACGGGTTTGCCATATCCAAAGGAAAACACGCTCATTTTTACCATTGTTGACCGGTTTTCTAAATCTTGTCATTTGGTTCCATTAAAAAGATTTCCATCTGCATTCCAAACAGCTCAGCTGTTAGTTCAGCATGTTTTCCGCCTTCATGGCATATGTCAAGACATTTTGGGCAGACCTGGCCCCAAAATTAAATATCTCGTGTTTGGAAGCAGTTTTGTTGGGCTCTTGGAGCTAAGGTCTCTCTGACGTCTGGTTACCACCCCCAATCAAATGGACAGACCGAGCGCATGAACCAGCAGATGGAGTCCACACTCAGGTGTATGACTGCCACTGAACCCTTGGACTGGTCAGTTTATCTTCCCTGGGTGGAGTATGCAATCAACTCTCAAATCTCTTCTGCTACTGGCCTCTCCCCATTCGAGGTATCCATAAGTACCAATAACCTCTGTTCCCTGCCGATGAGAAAGACATAGCTGTGGCCTCCGTTCGTCACCACATACACCGATGTAAACGGATCTGGGGTACTGCTACTAGAGCTCTCCTTCGCACAGCTGTCCAAAACAAGAGATACGCTGACCGCAAGCGACGGCCAGCCCCCACTTATCATCCTGGCCAAAAGGTTTTGTTGTCCTCTCGGGACATCCCGTTGAAGGCTATGTCAAAGAAACTGTCTCCGCGTTTCATTGGTCCTTACACTATTGACTCTATTATCAGTCCTTCAGCTCTTCGTCTGCGCCTACCTTCCAGCCTTCACATTCATCCTGTGTTCCACGTGTCTCAAGTCAAACCCTTCATCTCCAGCACTTCTTGCCCTCTGGCCGAACCCCCACCACCCACCCTGGACCGGTCAGGGCAACCTGTCTGGACGGTCCGACGGATCGTTGACTCCCGTTGACGAGGTCTCGGATGGCAGTATCTCGTCGACTGGGAGGGGTACGGTCCGGAGGATTGTTCTTGGGTGCCCCGGTCTTTTATCTGTGATCCATCTTTAATCACAGACTTCCTTTCTTCTCGTCCTTGCACGTCTTCAGGGCCGCCAGGCGGCGGCCGTTGAGGGGGGGGGGTGATGTCAGGATCTGTGCTATGTCTGTTTGTGGGGTGCTGTTTACTGTGTTTAGCCTCTAGATGGCGATGGGACCTTGGAGGTGTGCGACAGGTGTTCTCTATCTTCCTGATCACTGCTAGAGGATTATTTAAGGAGGAGGCTGCCAGCAACTCATTGCCAGAGTGTTGCCCTTAGTGGTATTACTTCAGCCACATTACTCTTTGTAATTCTTTAATTCTTGGATTGACCTGGCTGACCTGAACCTGACGTCGCCGTCAGCAGTGAACGCCTCTTGGATTATTGTCTTCTGGAAAGAAGTCATCCAACTACATGAACAAAGACTCAAGCCTCCAGTTACTTCGGTGGATCTTACCGGCTGGCAGCTTCCTGATTCCTTCGTTCCTCGGACCCTCCTTGGCGAACCCTGTCCACCCTCCTATGTTCACAGCACCCACTGCAGTAACCCTTGGACATTCCAACATCCTGGCAGACCAGTATTCACACTCTCCGTTTTCATGGGTAAACAACCTTCTGTTTTTTTTTCTCCACACACCTCTGGCGGATCACCCCACCTCTCCAGTAAGACACAATTATTATTTATCAACATAGTCCCAAGTTATTTCCCTGCTTACCATTTTGTTTATTTTACAGTTCATGTTCCGGTTCCAGTTCCCTGCTCATGTCACGTCACTTTAAATAAACTTCTTACCGTAAATCTCTGTCTCCTGATTGCTTTCTGCATGTGGGTCAACGCAGTTAAAAACAATATGACAGATTCAGTATCATTTGTTCTTTGTATGTAGTTTAGTCCTTGTTCTTTCCCATGGCTGGGCCATTCAGAGAAAACAGCTTTCCTCTGCAGGAACGTGTGGATTGAAGATTCAAAACTTCAAATTTCAACATATTTTATTTGGATTTTGTGCTGTAGACCAAAGAAAATTATTGGATTGTACAGTTGTCATTGTGATCGTTATGTTCCAAGGCTCTCTGTTCTGTCCATGTTTGTTCCCCTGTGGGCTTGGCTCATCAATGTAAGTTTTCAAACTCTGTTATTTTCTGTTTTTTAACTTTGTGTGTCCCATCACAGCATTTCAGGCATACCATATAGAGTAGCTGGTTTCCTACATGTGCCAGTGTAGATGTGAAATGTCTGTGATATGTAAATGCCTAAAGTGCCTTAAAATTGGGGTTGTGGCAAGGGTGTGCAAGACCCCACTGCTTGCTGACAGCAGTCTCCCACCCCAAGCCACAAGTGTCTCTAATGCATTAAAAGGGACAGATCATGCTTTTAAATTCTTCCCTTTCATACTGTGACATAATAGTTCAAAAAATATAGCAGAGAATAGAGAAACCTAAACGACTGCAAAATATGAACCAAACAAAATGTAAATATCTACGTAGTACCTGGAGAGACTAAAGTATTTTTTTGCACTCCTACAGACTCCATGTACCCAACAAAATGTATTTAAGTGCTAAAAAAGTTCGCATGATATATCCCCTGTTGTGATTTGGGAGTATTGCTGTGTTTCGCCACTAGAGGTCTTCCTGGAGCCGCTGTAGGTTCTCACCATATGTGTTCCAGATCTACGGCTGATGCTGTGTGCCAGTTGAGGAGTATTTAGGAGCCTGCCACCAGTCCTTCGTCAGCTGAGTGTTTGCCCATGTGGTAATCTCTAGCCTGAGTAATCTTGCATGTGTTATTGTGCTCTTTACTCATCTTGTGTTTGTTTTTGCTTCCTGACAGTACCTGTGAGGTGTGGGCGGATTCTGTACACTTGGAACCTGGACAAAACTATTTTTTCAACCTGACCGTAAATGCCTTTGGATCTCACTTCCATTGACTGTGGCTGAGCTCCTGGATTTCCCAGCATCTGTTTTGGTGAGGACTGTGACCAACTGTGGACTACTTCTAGTAGGATTACTTCCTTGAACTAACGACTCCCTTTCTCAATGGTAAACCCCTCCGGAGTATTTACAACACACGACTCAAGGATACTAAAGGAAAACTTTGAATTAATCTGAGCCTTTCTCTCCAGAGAACCTGCGAAACCTGATCCTCTTCCACTGGATCTTCAATGCACAATTATTCAACCTGTAAAATAAACGCTTTAACCTTTTCTGGTTTCCTGAGTGTGTTTGCATGTGGGTCAAGCAAATTACTAAAAATATGACGGCCCAACAAGACCCAGCAGACCCGCTCAGGAAACAGCTTGCCGACCAGAATCTGCTAGTCCATTTGCGTGACACCATGCTCAGATCGTTACATGAACAACTAACTTTTTCTAATCAATTTCTGGAACAGATGGCTGGACAAATGCAAAGGTTTCTGCAGAATGAACAGCCTAATGCCTGTAAGTCCTCCACCTTGCCTGGCGGCGCTACTGCACCATCCATTCCTCACTCGGCTACCTTTCATGACGTCACTTCCCCCATTCCGGAGAAGTTCTCCGGTGAGGTTGACTGTGGTGGATTTCTTTTGCAATGTTTTCTGGTTTTTAACCGTTCTCCTCATTCCTTCCTTGTTATGGCTATGTAATCTGGTATATTATTCTTGTCATAATTTGTCATGCCTAAAAGGACATTAACTGTTTGACTGTTGTGGGTTTCAGGTGATTTAAAATGTTTGTTTTTTGGGACTCTGTCATTCCCAGCCCCTGTGGTGTTATGATTCTTCCTAGAAAACTCACCTGTGGCCTGCAAAGCTGTAGTTTGTCCCTGGAAACTTTGAAACCTTGTTCATTCAGCCAGCAAAGTAATTCTTTTGTCAAACCTGCAACTGCTTGTTCTGTTTCACCAGCAATCAATATGTCGTCGACATATTGAAGGACACAGCAATTGTTTAAATGCTCGCTACAGAAAGACCTTAACTTTTGTAGCACATTGTTGAACAGTGAGGGGCTGTCATTTAGCCCTTGTGGCAATCTTGTGTAGGTGTACTGTTTTCCCTCAAAGGTAAATGCAAATAATTTTTGGCATTCTGGTTGTATAGGAATATAGAAAAATGCATGTGACAGATCCATAACATTAAACCTCCTAAAATTGTGTCCCAAATTAGACAACATGGTATAAGGATTTTGGGTGTCAGAATTTGAAGCCCTTTTAAAGTTTAGATTTATTCTCCTGAGGTCGTGAACCAGTCTGAAATTTTTCCTTCCGGGTTTTGCGACAGGTGTGATGGGCGTGTTTATAAGGGTTAGCGCAAGGTTGCAACACTTCACTTTGTACTAACCCAGAAATAGTTCCTCTTATTCCTTCAGTTTTTTTCTGTTGAGAGGGGATATTGAGGCTGGTAGATGACATCATCTGTTTTCATGTGTAGCAAGAGAGGCTGGATTTGTTTGCAAATCCCAACGTCAAATGGACCCTGCGACCAAACACTGTCAGGGACATCATTCAACAATCTTAGTGCCAAGTCGGAGTCTGTGTTCTCTCTGCCATGTGTTCTGTGACGCGTATCCCTTTCTAAGATTACATCCAAAGTCCCCTCATATTCTAATCTGTAGATGTTTGTTTTTGGGCTGTATTTCATCAATTTTGTTCCCTTGACGTCCAGCCAATCTGTGGTTTCTGCTGCTCTCAAGTTTTTAGCCTGTCCTCCTGTGGCTATTTTTAGGGTGAGATGGGGTAGCATGACGGTATCCAATCTGTACAACAGTTGGAGTTCTTCAGTTAACAAAACTTGGGGAGCCACACCCTCTGTTCCTATGCAGATGTATTTCCAGTTCATCCAAGGTTGCGGGTCATCGCAACCATATTTATCTCTGAGTAGTTTTGCTGTTAGTTTCCACTGTTCCTCATATGTGTCTATATCAGCTGTTTGTTCAGGCTCTCTCAGATACTTTAGTGTTACATGAGGTGGGTCAACTGGAGATTGGTATGATCTCAGATTAGTGATCCAAATTTCCCATCTATTCACAATCTCAGTAAGGTCACACTCTGTGGGGTGGACTGTCCTGCCCCACCAAACATGGGCGTTATCGGCATTTACAACAGAAAGTTGTGACATTTGATTGCTAGAATTTAGATGGGACCTTACAATTTTTCCTTCAGGAAACATGATGTCTGTGTAATTGTGTGAACAGATTACTGTGGCTCTCAGGGTTGCAATCAAATCTCTAGCTAAAAGATTGATGGGACACTGCTTTTGAATAAGAAACTCATGCATGAATTTAATATATGGACTGTCCAACATTATTTCACAATGAACTGGCTGAGAAAAATAGCATCTTTGGATTTCACCCGAGAATCCCATTACTTCGGTGTATTTTGGGGAAAGTGGGAGGTCAATTCCCTGTATCAATCATCGACGTCAATCGGTCGCCTACAATGATATCAATCATTGGTACAGGAAATTCTGCTGCTTTTTTCCCAGGAATGGAATCCCGGCTTCATGAGCTTCTAACATCTGTGTAGGTTCTTCATATGGATTCCGTGGAGCAGAGGAGGGAGCTGCTGCTTCCTCCGCTGCTGCGTAATGGGGGAAAGTGTCTGCGGCCTTTTTCGTGCTTTGAACATTTGTTTTACACACTCCCCCAAAACAATTTTGGAAATGCAGGAGCGTAAGTTTGTACAGATCGTTTAGATTTGTTTCCTCTTTTTGTGCTACGGGTTTTAATAACTTTCCTGCGTGCATAGTTTTCATTTGAGCTTCTCTTAATTTATTCTTCACCATTTGTAAGTATGCTTCCCGCTGGGACGGAGACGGAGGGTCTCCTGTAAGTTCACCAAACACCCCCCCCATCATGCATTTCTTGGCACCAGCTTTTAAAAAGGTCCAGTCAGCCAGGGTACAGTCATTTGTTCAGTTCTGGCCAACCGGGACGTATGACACGTTATGTTCCGAGCTCCCGGTCCAATTGAAAGCGCTCTAATCGGCTTCCAAGACACCAGAACACATTCACTCCACCGGAGGATGGATTCAGCGTGCAGTCCTTGTTATCACCGCTAGGTTTCCAGACTACACACTTCCTCAATCCACCGATCTCTTTCACAAAGTATGGCACAACAAGTTATGTAAAAACATTAATCATCATTCACAATACTAATGTTTACCGAGGCGAGCCTGTAAAAACAGGTGGAGACTATCTTTTGCTACGCCGGCGTTCCAACCGATCTACGATCCTCCAAAGCCAATTCTCTATCTTATTCAACCACTGTGAGAAATTTCTTGATTAGTCTCAATCAACATCAATACTACTGTTTCACGCGAGGCGTGCCTGTAAAAACAGGTGGGGACTTATTTTGTTTAACTTCGTACGCAAGTTTCCCGGAGCGTCAAGATCATTGAGTCATCAATCAATTAATCAACCAATCCACAGATTGAATCCATATAGATCAATTCACCAATTAATTCAATCAACCCGGAGGTCAACCGATCCCCGCTCCTCGAGTCTGGGGATTAATCAGTGTACGAAATATGCCAATGAACAGATACAGAGTGACATTCACCTTCGGTACCGGGCTCCACTTAGCACATCTTGGATGAGCCAAATGAAGCCCAAAGCAGTGCGCAAGTCCTGCTTTTATCTATGCCTGTTCTTAACCCTCCTAAAGGGTGTCATCCTCTTGTATCAGTTTATCCTTGACTATGTGTTGCATTTTATGTGATCAATGGTTATGGTGTGTAAGCGTGTAGCAGTGAGCGGTGCGGCAGATAAGCAACAAGGGCAAATATATTTAATTAGGGCAGCAAAGAGATGATTAGAAAAGGCCACAGAATCATACATTCATAACATTAAGCTGATGATTTATTTTCTATGCCGCTCACACACGCTTGTACATGCAGACACACTGAATGGCAGTGCATGTAGACTAGCTTCAAAAGACAGTGGTACCCAGGTGCTTTGTTAGACCTGTCACCTGGACCTCTGGGGCTGAAGCTCCAGATGTTTTCAGAACAGCCCCAAATCTCATGAAAGAAGACATTTAGGAGCTCATGTCTGTTCAAAAGATGTATTATGCCACAAAATGACGGACTTCACATTTTTATTTAAAAACAACGGCTGTTGAGTCCAGGAGCATTGGCCTGCCTCATTAATTACCCGAAAAGTTACACTGAGCGCATCAAACAGGGCTACGATAGGGGAAACGGCTCATTTCAGAGCAGCCGCGGAGCCAACCAGAGAGTGGGAGCCTGGTGGGTGTGTGCCGTGGCCGTGATAGAAAACAGTAGGAACCCTCTCTGTGAGCCTCTAGCTGGATCTGCATCATGATGTGAAAAATATCTGATCCCTTAACTTAGTCAAAACAAAGTATTTAATCTTAAAATTACTAAACACATTAAAAGTTCCTTCAGATCACCACATTGCATCTCATGGCTGCAGCCGGTCCTATAGTCCATTTCTACATGTAGACAGAACCAGGTGTTGCTCAGTAAACCAGGAAAATATATCCTAGTGCCAGTAAGACACAGTAGAAAGAGCAAAAGTAAACCTACCTACTCTCTTTTATATCTACTAATCCTAAACATACAGCTCTGGGTTGCTTAAAGGTGCAGAATTAATGAGAAATAAATCATAGTTAATCATAGGTAGACCATTAATTAGTTAACTGTTTTATTTTTCTGAATTATACTTGTAATATATAAACTAAACTCAAGGATAAACAATGATACAGTTTTATTCAATGTAATACATACACATCACTTTATGTATACACTTATTAATAACTGTAAAATTAGTACTGGTAACAGGGCAAAAAGTGAGAGTCCAAGAAAGGTTCAGGATGAGGCTCCATGTTCTATTTTGAACACCTTTTTCTCTACAGAAAGTGTTTAATAGTAAAGACTGAACTAATGGCTCAGTGGAATGAAGGGCTGGAAAGATGGCAGTAAAACAACAGGTTCATGAAAGAAGAAACATATTTTAATGAAATGTTGAGATAGCTCACAGCATAATTAAAATAAATAAATGTGTTTTTGGGTTTTACCATTTAATTAAAAGTCAATTTTATACCAGTTTTCTTTTTATAAATATAAGAAATTCTGACAATGGAGCCCTAGAGGTGGGAGAAAGAGGACATTTTGAAAAAGTAATTTACATAGATGAGAAAAGAAGCACATTTATTTGAGCCAGAGTAACTATAGTTTCTCTGAGTTTGGGAAAAACTTTAGTCCAACGGACTGACCAGGAAGTATTTTCTAAATATTCACGTCAACTACTAACAAAAAAATGAAAACCAAGTCAAATTATTGTGAAGCTTTTTTGTTGGATTCACAATAATTTACATTCAATGAAAGCCCAGCCAAGGCAGAGAGCTGGTACAAGTCCTGTGTTACTTTAACTTTTTTTTTTTTTTTACTTTAAGTGCCTTATAAACTGGGCCGCTGTCTGATGAAAATTCAACTATTTAGGGCCTGGGCTTAAGACCACAATGGTTCAGACCCTGAAATGCTCCTGGTTGTGCCTCTGCTTTATAAGTATAATTTGTTTCCTGATGGAGCTTTAAACTGGAAATATTCATATGTGGAATCCATTTTCCTCATTGAAATGAATTTAAATACAATTAATCCATTCCAGACCCTCGAAACACCACAATGCAGCATTCATGAATATGAAGGTACAAAATATTAAATATTTGGTTCGGTGTTACAAAAAAGATGAAGTAAAAGTAAGCCTTTTACTAATTGCTAAACTGATGGGGAACAGAAAAACTGCAGAGTAAATAGAAAGAAAACAGGAAAGTTAAGTTAATCACAGTAAAAGCTTTTGAATGAATTTCTAAAACAGGAATGCCCAATTTGCCTGACTCCTTTTACAAAAGTAAATGATTCAAAAAATAAATGATTAGACAGAAACTTAACCCCCCCAATGCTAGACCAAAAGTTACACCCTTGGGGTTTGATGCTTCATTAATTTATTGAAACTGAATGGACTCATATTTCAGTTTATTTAGGTAAGTTTTATTGTTGATTGAAAAGGTTTTCGTGGCTGCCACACATTTTGATGGCAGGTCAAAAGTTTCCGTTAATTACTGCACACTTTCGAGCAAAGTTAATTTTTGGAAGGGGGGGTGGGGTGATTTTGTACACGTCCGTAACAAACTCAAAGGCGGTCGGCTTCCCTCCTTTAGCAAAAGGAGAAAAATATGACGGACCGTCCGCAGTTGACTGGAGCAAAAAAAACCGAGAGGAAAATTTTGTCTCCTTTGAAAACCTCCGTCGATTTTTCTTGAGTTGCATGTCAAATCCACGCCTTCGATTGGTAAGGTAACTTGCTGGTTTTCCTATCCCAGTAAGCCTTTAGCTCACTGAGCTTCTCATGAGTTTGGCCAGTGAGGAGAATGAATGAAAACCCACATGTGAGTTTCTTCTCCAGAATGATGCGTGCCTCTATTGCGTGGTAACTGTGTCTCGGTTTCCAGCAGGAGAAAAAGCAACAGTGGAGTGTCTCCCATGTTCTTATAAAGCCCAATGTGATATCAGAGCTGCGACGCCCCTTCCTGTTAGCTGCATTGCATGCTTGGAGGTACAGCAGCAGACGACACTGGGAGGAATAGTAGCGAACAAATGGTCCAACATTCTTGAACTCAGAAAGAGACTAAGCCTGTCTGACATACAAGGGCAGATGATTTCGCAACTTTGGAGCTGCTACAGGGAAGGGACGGTCGCCTCTTAGTCTATGCATGGTGTTAGGCACATTAAGGAGTGGGCAAGTATATATGGCTGTGGAAGCTTAGAGAGGTAGGGGGCCAGGCCATTAAGAGATTTTAAAGCAAAAGAACCTTAAAAAAAGTTTTTAAAGGTAGACAATGAAGTGAAGTTAAAATGGAGGTAATTTGGAGGTGAAGAAGGGAGTAACAGCGGACTTCCCGTGATGTCACTGTTTGAATAATAACCCCGTGTTTCAACAAACAGAACTATTCGACATAGGTCCCCAGCGGAGTTGGAAGGAGAGACAGCGTCTCCTTGCCAGCAAGCAGACATAACTCTTCAACTTGGATCACATGCAACAAAGTTGAGTAATGATTTGCTGTTCGAGTAACCGGCATTCATTCATATAAAGGGTGTAATGAGATAAGCTTGACTTGGCTTTTCTTCTGAGTCCTCCAGAAGCAGCCCTAATCGAAGCAGATTTCCCCCACGATCTGGAAAAGAAGGCTGGGACCGCATCGTATGCCTTCCTCTGTGCATATCTAGGTAGCAAGGGCTAACCCGCTGCATCGCGGCCACTCGAGGAGACAAATGTGCCTTTGTTGTACGGTTCAGCCAGGCCAGCTAAAAGCCCTTCCCCACAGCCACGGATGTTTGCTGCAAGCTAACCCTTTTTTACCCAAACGTGGATGTTTTCCTCAACGCCCAGGACAACTTCTCTTCAGCACGGTTCACGGAAGAGGTAGTGTTTGGGCAGGGAAGATTAGTTTAGAGGTAAGTAATCTAAATAATGATTGTTTAATGACGTTCGTGTATGTTTGTGATGAAAAACTCAGCTAATGATGTGTTGTTTTTTTAAATGTTAAAACAAACTTTATTTAAAGGGCGGTTTTTAAACACAGATGGGCCATAACGCGCTATATTAGTGGTATTTTAAAGGTACATGTTTGATTCTGGTAACAACTACAGTATAAGCTTCTTTTGTTAGCTCCAACCGCTAACAGCTCAGAGCACGTGCTCGCCCACCTTATGAGCCAGCTACAGATCATATACCCAGAAAGTTTGCTGGTCCTCATTCAAAGTAATATTTTATCCAATAAAATTAAATATTATTTGTACTAGACGAAGCCAGCTAATTAAACACCATTAAGACCCATTTATCCAAAAAGGTTTGGCTATTATTCCAAATAATATTTCTTTAAATATTGTTTCAATAAATAAAGGCAGCTTATTAAACACCGTTAAGAATTAGTCATCCAGACGGTTGGTTTTATTCAGCAAATCATTCTTTAAAATGTTATTTTATTAAAATAATTTATCTGATCTTGCATTGTGAATGGCTGTTTGAAGCTATACCAATTATTGCCTAAGTTGGCCTAAGAGTAACTTAACTTCATTTCCAGATTCTTCAAGATAATCCTTGGTTCTCAAACATAAAATACATTGCATGATAATGTTGCATCACTCTTTTGGTCATGGTTTTCAACCATCTTTGATTCACTTGTTTATATTGTACATAGCCCATTAGTCTTCCTTATCCTTTCATTTTGCTTGGTAGTTTAGTTGGGTAGTTTTAGCATAGTAATGAGTTTGTTGATTGAAATATGTACGACTTTGAGTTGACTTATTTTTGTTAATAAATTGTTGTATTTTAAGACATTGTGTGAATTTATTCTGTGTGTGTACAAAGTTTGCTGTTCAATAATGCCAGAGCTTGGCTCATCCCTTTCAATTTTGTCCTAATACCACCGCCTTATTGGGCTGGTATTTACAGGACAACCCTTAACAGACTGAAATATTATTTAATAAAATATTAAAGTAGTAATATTCAATATTAAATAATACATGTCATAGTTTTAGAGGCTGACTTGACCCACATGCAGAAAACACTTGGAGAACAGAGGACCGTTTAGGTTGTTTTTCTTCTTAAAAGACCGGAATAAAGGACAAGGTGTGACCTTCAATAGGAAACAGGGGACTGCAAGGAGAAAACAGGATGGGTGAGTTTCTAGCATTCGACAGTGGGTATTAGTTGCAGAAAGCTTACTGTTCGGGAGCAGCTTGATCCGCCAGGGAGATGGCTGTAGAGTCTGGGGATTGTGGAGAGCCTGCGCAGGGTAACCGCCTGGAGCTTCTGTGGACAGTACGTGGTGGGCCGCTGGAGGGTAGACGGGGTTAGCTTCGACGCGCCTGGAGAGCTTCGTTCGAGGAGGACTGCCAGCTAGTAACTTGATCCAGGGATTCTTCTGGTTTGGGTTCGGCTATGGTCTCTTCTCCTTTAAGGAACGTGGCTTGGCTTGGTTCCGCAGTTGGCAAAACACTCAGCCAAAGAGGTGCTCGCAATCCATCCTCTTGTAGCCCTCCAGCTGATCACAGAAACGAGCAACACCTGTTGCGCCCTCACTCACAAACCCCGGCGGCACCTGGTGGAACATGGTTAGCAGTAGGCACAGCACACAAACACACCCCAGACCCTGAACTTACATTCATATTTATAATGACAACAACACCAAACCTTTGGAATGCTTTATACTGTGCCAGATCTGATTTCTGGAGCAGATCACACTGGTGTGAACCCATCCTAGACCTAAAAATGGACCAGAGAACTGTATCCTGGCACTGTTACAACTGTCGGTCTAGGCATTTTATTTATCTAGATCCTTGAGTGGTTCACTGGCAGTGTGAATGCATGGTGTTCCCAGTGTACCATACTATGTGATGTAAGGGCAGCGCATTTGCACACAACTACATTTGAACATCAGAGTAGCAACAGAAACCCAGATGAGACGGACTTCTTTGTGCTTTTTTTCTTTTTGATCAGCGCAATACTGGAGCAATACTTCCCCCGAATAAAACAACCCACGGCAACTGAAGGTGTAAATTTTCTCACTTTTACCAGTCCCTGGACCGGCCCAGCAATGTAAATGCACTTTAAATACCATGTTCTTCTAAAAAGGCCCTTAACTTCTTGTAAAATACCTTTTAAAGAATATTTGAGATACAAGGCAGTTTGGAAATAGGCCCGTAATTTTCAAGACTATTGGTATCAAAAATAGGTTTCTTGCGTAAAGGCTGAATTACTGCCCATAAAATCAAAGAGGGAGAGCCTCATTTTGAGAATGGAGATGTAACTTTATCAATGAAAAAATCGTACTCGTACTCGTCGTCTTCCGCTTTATCCGGGACTGGGTCGCGGGGGCAGCAGACTCAGCAGAGACACCCAGACGTCCCTCTCCTCAGACACCTCCTCCAGCTCCTCCAGGGGGAGCCCAAGGCGTTCCCCCAGGCCAGCCGAGAGACATATTCCCTCCAGCATGTCCTGGGCCATCCCCTGGGCCTCCTCCCAGTGGGACGTGCCTGGAACACCTCCCGAGCAAGGTGTCCAGGAGGCATCCGGTATAGATGCCCAAGCCACCTCAACTGGCTCCTCTCGATGTGGAGGAGCAGTGGCCCTACTCCGAGCTCCTCACCCTATCTCTAAGGGAGTGCCCAGCCACCCTACGGAGAAAGCTCATTTCAGCCGCTTGTATCCGGGATCTCGTTCTTTGGTCATGACCCAAAGTTCATGGCCATAGGTGAGGGTAGGAATGTAGACCGACCGGTAAATCGAGAGCTTCGCTTTTCGGCTCAGCTCTCTCTTCACCACAACGGACTGGCACAGCGCCCTTATTACTGCGGCAGCCGCACCGATCCGTCTGTCGATCTCCCGCTCCATTCTTCCCTCACTCGTGAACAAGACCCCGAGATACTTGAACTCCTCCACTTGAGGCAGGAACTCCCCTGGTACCTGAAAAGAACAAGCCATCCTTTTCCGGTCGAGAACCATGGCCTTGTAGTTGGAGGAGCTGATATTCATCCCAGCCGCTTCACACTCGGCTGTGAACCGCCCCAGTGCATGGTGTAGGTCTTGGCTAGAGGGGGCCAGCAGGACCACGTCATCTGCAAAAAGAAGAGACGAAATCCACTGGTCCCCAAACCAGACCCCCTCAGGCCCTTGGGCTCACCTTTAAATCCTGTCCATAAAAGTTATGAACAGGACCGGTGACAAAGGGCAGTCCTGCCGGAGTCCAACATGCACCGGGAACAAGTCCGACTTAGAGGCCAGGAGTTTGGTCCGCATTGCCGGCACTGCTTCAACCAGGCAAAGCGTGATAGCAGGATTGAGGAGATCCTTGAAGTACTCCTTCCACCGCCCGATAATGTCCCCAGTCGAGGTCAGCAGCTCCCTAACCACACAAACAGGTTGGCAAAGCACTGCTTCCCCCTCCTGAGGCGCCGGACGGTTTGCCAGAATCGCTTTGAGGCCAACCGGTAGTCCTTCTCCACAGCCTCACCAAACTCCTCAGAGGCCCTAGTTTGTGCCTCTGCCACAGCCCTGGGCCGCGGCCCCTCGGCCTCATGGTACCCATCAGCCGCCTCGGGAGCCCCCCAAAACCAACCCACCCGATGGGCCCCCCCTTTCAGCTTGACAGGCGTCCCTTACTGCTGGTGTCCACCCCCGGGGTTCGGGGATTTTTTTTGCCCCGACGACACCGAAAACATTACGGCCGCACAGGGCACAGCTCGACAATAGATGCAGGAACTTTGGGTCCATCGACTCTTGTCTCCAACACCCCCCGGGAAAATCTGGTAAAAGCTTTCCTGGCGGGGGGAGTTGAACATCGACCTCCTGCCTGGGGCGTCCGGGTCCAAGTGCACTGAGGGACACCCTTATGCTTGAAATCATTTTCATTATGGACACCCACTAGACAGAGGCCCAAATAACGAAACAAAATGGATTCAATGGGGGGGCCCTTCCTCCTGTCACACCTTCAGGGTCACTGTCTTTTCCCCCCGGGGGTTGAAGTCCCCAGCAGAAAATGGGATCCCCAGGAGGGGCACTGCCCCGAACCCGACAGGGACCCCAAGAAGACTGGGTATCCAAAAACCCCCCGCTGGCCCCCCCTAGGCCGAAACGACATCAGGGGCCTTTTCCCCAACCCAAGGCACAGGATGAAAACCCTTCATCCATGGGGAAAAACCCCAACTAGACGGTTGAGCGGGGGGGCAAAACCAAAACCCACCCCACCGGGCGCCTTCCCCTGGGCCACTCCAGAGGAGAAAGAGAGCCCCCAAACCCCAGGCCGCTCCAGGGGGGGGGGGGGGGGGGGGGGGCACTGGCCCGCCTATGGGTAACGTCCCGTGCCTTGATTTAAGGGTCCCAAAAGGTGTCTTAAAACCCTCTTTGTCTACCATCACCTAGACCCGTTGGGCATGGGAGACCCTACCAGGGGCATTTAACCCCCAGACAACATAGGCTCTAGGATCATTCGAGCACTCAAATACCTCCACAAAGTAATGATGGCAGTTCAAGGAGGGGTCAATGAAAATAAAGCTAGGAATTAATTACAAGTTTCCTCAGGGGACAGGACGCAGAGAGTCTGTGGAGCATGAAGGACCAACTCAACAGTTTTAAAGCAGACATCATTAAAAATCCTGTTTTTTAGCCTTTAAACACATTTAGTTGGTTATTTTGAGTCTGTAGGAGTGCAGAAAAGTTTAATTTAGTCTCTCCAGGTGTTGCAGAGATATCTTTATATTCTGTTTGGGTCGTATTTTTCAGACTGTTCAGTTTTCTCTATCATCTGTTATGTTTTTTCAACCGTTACATCACAGTATTTGCTGCAGAACAGCTAAATAAGGTCATGGACCTCCGGCTGATCAATTTCGTATATCCATCATTTTTATCTCTCGCTGCGATTTTGCACTTCAAGCTCAAGCATGCCTACGCTGCAAGAGGAAAACTTTGGTTCGGTTGTTCGAAATGATTAAAACCCACACAAATCGTAGCCGTTGAGTTACCCTGTGAAGCGAAAATGAAAAAAACGAAGGGGTAAAAAAGGGGGGCACTAAAATCAAAAATGAAAACGGGCAATTTTAAAATTTGTAACCTTAATATTTACAACATTAATATTTACCATTTATCTTTTTAATGTCCAAATTCAGATTCAATTTTCACAGAGGCAAATTATCAGAGTTGGTTTTCCTCCTTCCCCATGTTCATTATTTACACCTTAAATTTCATTCAAGTCTTTTTGTTATTTGACCCTCTAACACTGTACCCACAGCAAACCCTTTTTAAATGCCGGGTTTAAATTAATTTTTTCAGGGAAATTTTCCCACATCAGTGGGGAAATTTTCTTCGTCTGCTCGAAGCACTTCAAGCATGGTTCTTCGCAACCTCTGGGAGTTCAAAAAGGTTTGCCAAGTATTTCTGGTGAGGGGGAGTTCCCCTTTTTTTGGAACATATCACAGCTAAGCAGTCGAAAAAACACTAAAAGACAAAAATCTTTATTTTTGACATAATTTTTTTTTTGTTTTGATAGACATCCGGGGGCTTGTTTTGATAGCTGTGGAATCATGACTTCTGCTGATGTTAGTGCTGTGTCTTTTAGCTCCTTGAGGACAACCGTACTGCATGTTTTGAATAGTATCCTTCTTTAACCGGTTTGCATTGTTCTTGTCGTTTTTGTCTTGTTTCTGTGCTGGATCTGGAGGGTGTGAAGTACCTCAGTAGCATTTACAGAGACCGCACCAAAGCAAGTTGCTCTCAGACGCACCTCAGAACAGGGTTAAAAGAGGAGCCTATGGAGCTACAATAACAGGGAATTCAGACCAAAGCATTGCAGTTCCACTTTATATAGACCACACCTGGATGATTTAAGTTTGAAAAGAAAGGATCTAAAAGCATTGTATGTCCCCTTTAAACAGACAAAAAATCCTCATCACATCCTCAGCTAGTTATTATGTGGACCAGATTCTGTTGATTAATGTTTTAGTCAGATTATACAGAGGATCATCCTGTGTCTCTGCTAGTTCTGGTCCCTCTGAGCAGCAGCTGTTGCTCTGCTTGTTGTATCATGTTATGACTTGCGAGATATTGGACCCCAGGATGCAGATGAGGAGGCAGCATGACGGTAAGTAAAATGGTTTAAAAACAAAAAACTCACTTAATGCAGGACGCAGGAACAAAACAGAAGCAGGCTTGCCTGACAGGCATGGCATGGTCCACAAAACAAGACATGAGTTGAGACAATGATTCCGCAATGACTAACTGAACAGGTGTGTATATATGGAGTGAAAACCAGGTGGAGCAAGACAGATTGACAAGGTGCAGGAGAACCGGATAAATTTGATGAACAGAACACAGCGTGACAGGAGTAAAACATGGCTTGACTAGAACGCAAATCCAAGGAGACAAAATAGAACTATAACTAGAAAAACATGAAACAAAAACACAACCAGATCCTAAAACCAAACTTGACAAAACTAAAGCATGACCAGAAAAACAAACAGAAACATGATTCAAAACCTTAACTGTGAAAAACATAAAGAAAAACCAGAAACCAAACAACCCCTAATCATAACAGTATCATATCATGTCACCAATGGTACAAGATGTATTATTACAAACACCTTTCCTCACTTTTTGTACTAAGTTAAATTCTTTACAAGAAAAAGAATTGGCTAAAATTAGTCTCAGCACTTCATAACCCTACACAATATGAAGATCAGAAAGCAAAAAAAAAAAATCCTGATTGGTGCATCTGTCCTGACAAAAAAGCATCTATTTGGATAAAGCTATTATAAAACTCAAACAAATTACCACAACCATAATTAAACACAATTCACATCACAATGCTCATGTGGTGCTGTATAAAATGTTAGGAAAAAATTAATCCAGTGATACTGAGAGGTTTTACTTTCTTTATCAATTCCTTCACTGTTTATCTGAAACATCTAAGGTAGTTCAAGCTTTCTCATTTCTGTGGAATTTTTCCACATTTAGAAACAGCATTCCTCAACATCACCATTAGAGGTGTCTCTTTCCAATAGTTCTGCCATGTATCTACATAGAACTTTCACTATGAAGAGCGGATGTGGTTGAAAGGTAGGTATAGTCCTCATTATAAACTCCTTTGATTGGAGGCAGAGGTCATCTCCTGTCATTTCAACCAACACTTCTCTCCAGCACTAGTCACCAAAATTGCATTCGTTTGGGGCTATGCAGTTATAAGCAATATAAAGACTCTCCATGAAAATCACACCCTCCACACTCAAATCCCTAATGGTGTGTTTTCTGAGCAGGTCTTCCATTACATGTGTGAAGTCTCCTTACATTGCTGCACACACACAGCTACTCGCAGATGAGCTCGAGTCACACGCAGCCCAGAGCACTGAAAGGAGGTTAATGAGGCGTGTCAGAACCTTGGTCTGTCCCAGGTTTATGTGCTACCACCACAGCTGATGTGGCAGATACCCCGACTATGACACTCATTGACATGCATTTGGAGATTTGGTAATCAGACTGCTCTGACACACATAAACACACACACTCTCTCACACACTCTCTCTACTGCCATGTATCAATTAAGGTATCTATCAGTTTGGTAATTGGATACAACATTAGGAGAAATGGCTGTAGGAATGAGTATACATTAAGCCTCAATAAAAATGTGTGTGTGTGTGTGTGTGTTTCCCAAAGAACATTAACTCTAATTAACACTAGACTCCTTTGCTTTTTCTGTTTCTCTGCGAAGCTGGTGTAAGATAATGAACAACCAGATGCTAATACCACAATTTCTCTTCAAGAAATCCTTTCTAACAGCGCTGTTACAGTTAGTACAACACTGCACTGCACTGCTGATATATCAAGTTGATCACATAAAGGTAACAGTAGTTATCTCTAAACAGATATATACCTTAGATCAGAGCCAGCCCAAGCCATTTTGGTGCCCTAGGCAATTTCGCAATAATTTGTTTTAATAATAATGCTGTTTCTTTTCTAAAATGGAGTCCTTTGAGAATGTGAAATATGTGTCAAAAGTGGATTAAAAACTAAATTAGAATCTGTGTGGAAGTTACAGTTTACATTGTGTTCTGTCTGTATGGAAGTTTAGAGAAGCTTGAAAGTTTTGCTGTTTTATTGGGACAATAAAAAAAACAACTTTCAGAGCCTCCATGTGTGGACTGATGTGGCAAATATTCCCTTATTTTCCAGGGCAAATGTAGATGAGATTTATCTGTTGCTGAACAGAACAAGCAGAACATGCAGCTGCAGCTGAGCAACTGTTGGACGGGTTTAACTTAAATAATTATTTATTTCAGATGATGGATTTATTAAATAACACACTTACAGATGTCTGTGGCTCGGATCTCCTCCATATCTGTTCCGGGTCCAGGGGGCCGGGTCTGTGGCTCCTCACACTCACTATTGCATATTTTTATGGAGAAACCTTGTATGCACAAGCGCGCTCACACTCAGACTCACAGGTGTTTAGATTCAGGTGTTAACAGATACACAAATGTTCTAAATTGAGCCGCATTTACCACTAATTACATCTTGCATTCATAAGTACCGTGCACCTTTCGGTAAAAAGGCTGGTAATATGAACATTTCTGCAGGTGTAGAATATCTGGTATTCTCTTCATCCTTCTTTCATTCCTTCATTCTATTCTCCTTCCCTCCCCTTTCCCTTTTCCTATTTGCCCCCCTTTCTCTCTTTCGTTAGCTGTAATGCTCCACTTGTGAAAGTAAATCTGTCGGGCTTTTTCTTGGCACTCAGACACTCGGACTTCTCTGCCGGACAGGACACGGTAAAAAAAAATAATAATAATAAAAATAAAAATAGAAATAAAAATAAAATAAATAAAAAAATAAAAATAATAATACACCTAGTGGTGTGAAAAATGTCTGCCCCCTTTGTTATTCCTTTTTTTTTGCATGTTTGTCGCACTTAATTGTTTCAGAGCGTCAAACTAATTTAATTATTGCTCAAAGGCAACCCAAGTAAACGCAAAATAAAGTTTTGATTTATAAGGGGAGGAAATAAATCCAAACCTACATGGCCCTGTGTGAAAAATGGCCTTTTTGCTCAGCAGTGGTTTTTGTCTTGGAACTCTGCCATGCAGGCCATTTTCACACAGTCTTTTTCTTATGGTGAAGATATGAGCACTGACCTTAACAGAGGCAGTGAGGCCTGCAGTTCTTTGGATGTTGTTGTTGGCTCGTTTGAGACCTCTTGGATAAGTCATCACTGCACTCTTGGGGTCATTTTGGTTGGCCGACCACTCCTGGAAAGGTTTACCACTGTTCCATGTTCTCCCCATTTGTGGATGATGGCTCTCACTATGGTTCACTGGTCTCCTGTAGCTTTAGAAAAAGCTTTACAACCCTTTTGTAAACTGATAGATTTCAGTTACTTTCATTGTCATTTGTTCCTGATTTCTTTGGATCTCTGCATGATTTCTAGCTTTTGAGGGTACTTTGGTCACTACACTTTGTCAGGCAGGTCCCATTTAAGTGATTTCTTGATTGAGAACTGGTATGGCAGTGATCAGGCCTGGGTGTGGTTAGAGAAAGTGAACTCGTTTTCAATCAGGGCAATGTACTGTAGGTTTGGCTTTTTTTTCCTCTCTTAATAAAAACTATTTAAAAACTGCATTTTGTGTTTGTTTTTCTTTGACTAACATTTAAGTTTGTTTGAGGATCTGACACTTAAGTGTGACAAACATAAGAAATCAGTAAAGGGGCAAACACTTTTTTACACCACTGTACATGAGCTACAGTATCTAAAGCAGCATTCATTCAAAGGTTTGTTATCCTATTTTGTGATAAATAAACATTAAGAGTACACTGCAACGAATGGCTGTAAATATTACAGTAATTTCTGTGTTATTTTACAGCAGGATGCCGAATTTTTAAATTACAGCACATAACTGTAAACAACCATGCATTTTAGAGCACGGTACCCAAATTTTTACATTACTTTTATATTACAGCACAATACTGTAAAGAAATAGGTATCATGACGTCATCTTGTTTTTCATTAGACCGTTTGATCATGTGCGTAATTATACCATGCTGTACTGTGATTTAGGAACAATCCGATGCCTTTTGAGAAATTAATGGTGGGGATTTCTGGCAGCAGACAAGAGGAACATAGTTTTTTGACGGTAGGTGACCTCATTTTACCTTTTCTGTTAAATATGTATTTTTACAAATTTATGTAAATGCCAAATAGGACATGCCACATTCCATAGGTCACTTTTCTGTAAGTCTTTTTTAATTCTGCATGGTGGAAAGTCTGCAAATGTGTGACGATTTGTACAAATGTGTTCATTTTGAATGGGGCCTTTAATTTTCTAATTGTATTTCCATTCTGCAACTGTTTAAATTGCAGAAGATTAATTTCTGTTAGAGTTAATGACAAAATATGGCAAATTCAACAAGTGTAAAAAAAAGTGTGTCTCGAATGTGTTTTTACATTTTGTAAAATGTGTCCTTAAATTTGTATGTCAGCTGAGCCTTAATAAAAGTCTCATTGTGGTGCCATTATGACAATAAAATATTCTTGATTCTTAAGTCGTCAATGTAAGGATTATGATTAGTGATTAAATAATATTTATCAAAAAGTTGAATTTAAAATCATTTTTCAGAAAAATAATTTCTTAACCAAAAATCGTTACTTACGAATAGGAATCAGAGATGTCCTCTGGTGCTGTGATTATGGGCTCAAAGCCCTTAATAATTACAATTAGTTATTTATCATTAATAATTCATAATTATTAACCAAAACCACTAAATGTCACTGCTTATTCAACCGCTTCACCGAAGGTGGGGGAAGGGTCAGACCTCTAAATGTTTAAAATTTAAAAAAGAACAAAATTACTTTGACATTGATTTCTTCTCTCCACCAGTTGAGGATGGGTTGTAGATCTGAAGAAGAACAGAGGGGCGATCACGGGTCCGTGATCAACTAAAAAAAAAAAAACAAAAAAAAAAAACGGTAAACTTTCAATCGTCCAAAACGGGGAAAATATGAAGAACCGTTTATTTGACTGAATCAACAAGGGGTCTCCTTGAAAATAAAACCTCTGTGGGTTTCCACCTGCGCCAGAGTGTCAGCGAGTCCACGGCTCCTTTTACTTGGTAAGTAGCAGTTTTTTTTATTTCCGAACCCACCCCTTTATTTCCTCATTGACACATGCCATTTTTTACTTTATCATTACCCAAATATAATGGGGGAATATTTTGCCTTTTTTTTTGTTTTTTTTAGTCTTTTTTTACTGCACAAAATAAACTGTTACAATTAAAATTTTGTTTCTCGAAGGAGACGCCGCATCTGTGCGCTGGATGGTTAGCATTGAAGGTAAGATTGTCTGCGAAAGCACACAGCCCACAATCTTGTCTGGTCTTCCCAACTTGTTCCCCAAGTACTACTTATTGAACTCAGAGTACTAGGAGGAGGCGGTGTGCAGATTGGAGATCATTCAAAGGTAAGGGTTAAATTCGTATATATACCTGTGTGACTTTACAAAATTAATGTCTGTCCAAATTGTAGTGAATTTTCCTTACTCTAGGTAAATTCTTTAACTCTGTCACTTCTCAGGCAGTTCACTGTCATTAACCTCGAAAGAGGAAGCAAAAAGCCAAAGGGGAAAGTCACCTCGAAAAGAACTGGTCAGCTGGTGCAGAAGAGGAGTGTGCAAGTCAACCCTCATGTGTCCACTCTAATGTGCAAGTTAATGGACTTCCATTGGAACTTCTGATGTGGGAGGTTTTACTTGGTATGGTCACCTGTTGTCTTTTGCATTTCCCCTCTTCTCTTTCCTGTAAAAATGTTTTGTACCCTGGTCCTGAAGGCATGCTGTCCTACATTTTCTACGTTCCCCTGCTTCAGCAATCCCTGGATTGCAGTTATTTGTCAGATTAATAGTGTCTTACTGAACCGCAATGGTCTGAATAAGGTGTAGTAAAGCAGGAAATATTCTGTAGGACAATGTGCCTTTAGGCTCTGATGACAGATGTCTGTTACTCAATTGCATCTTTAAGAATGATATGAACAGCTGAAACATAAATCCTGCCTTACTTCGTATGTTTAGTTGTGTTATAGAATTCGGTGGAAATGTAGAAGATTTAATAATATATATTTCTCTTTTTTTAGTCACTTGGGACCACCTTCCTCTCCAGTCGACATGACAGCACTTCAAAGAGCAAAACAGCTGAACCTTTTAGTTTTTTTTTCCCCTCAATTTTATAATTTTTACTCTTGGAAAAAAAAAGGGTAAGGGTTAGGGTTAGGTTAGGTTTTTCTGTATGTTGGGAGCTGGAGTTTACAGCTGTTTTGACTCCTTTGACTTCCATTATGTACAAATTGTATCAATGTGTTTTTATTTTGTTCTTTTTTAAGTTCCACTTCATATTTTGTTGTAAGAACATCATGGATTACATTTTGATAGCTTGCATTAAAAAGTGTTGCAAATAAATGTCAAAATATTTGTTAAAAAACGGACTCGGCTGACCATCAACAAACTATTAAGCAGGTCAGTGGACCCCCAGGGCCATGAAGAAGGATGAAAAAGTGTTGATGAGATGTATGAATGAAAAGGCCAGGATCCGCAGTGTATGGCAGAGATATGAATGGGTGAATCTCTGAATGATGTATGAACGATGGTGTTTTGCATTTCTGTGAGCTGTATGCAATGTCAGACTGAAATCTGTATGAGTGTGGCCATTGAAGTGAGTTGCATGTGATGAGAGACAAAAATTGCATGTCTTGATTTTGATGACCTTAAATGCTTTTTAAGTTTCATTTGCTGTGTTAAAACAACAAATGAGCTTTTGTGGTGCACACCAGAAGGTGGTGCACACCCAAGCACGACCACGTACACATGGATAGCACACAAACAACACATATACACAAATGCAAACACAGAAACAAAAGAACAGACACACACAAATGTGGGGAGCAAAATGTATATATGATGTATAAAAGTATGAATGTCAAATGCCGGCATATGTCTGTCTAAATGTCTGTCCATGTGTCTGTGTTGAATCCGTCTGTCATACATGTGGGTTTATTGTCACTAACATTTGTTTATCCAATTCTTTCCTTTGTTCTTTATTTTTGATAATATATTCACAGAAGTAAGACAGGTTTTTAGGAACTCCATGGACGCATGCCTTTTAGTGCTCACAAAGTCCGGACTTATGATTGAACAACTAACTAGTTTAAATTCAAGTGAGCGCGGAGTGGTCTGCAGTTACCTTGGAGTCTAAATAAACTTCACAAATGCGCAAGAAATTGATAGAATGTCCATAATTGAGAATCCCGGTTTTATCTAATTTTTTTTCTTTTCTAGTCGAAGCTCAAATGTTAACTGCCTTGTTAGGAAAACTTTTGTGTAAATACAAAGGAAAGTGTTTATATTTTCTTAACCATCAAAAGACAACTGGTATGTTTAACTGAAGAACGTTTCTGAAATGGAGGAAAGTGTTGCACGTCTGTGAAAGTCAGTTGGGTTCAGCATGTCAGTGTGTTTAGGAGCAGGGCAGAAAGGGGGCTCCCAGTTCCCCTCCACAGAGACGGTTCTCAAAAAGGGCGGGGCCCAGAGCTTCTACTGTCTACTTTTCATTTTACTGTTCATTAATGTTTTACTGATAAAATGGGTCACATATCATTTTGGTTTGCCTTCTATAAAGAATAATAAAAGCTTAGTCATGCAATTTATTACATATTTTGGAGAAATTGATGGAAAGAAATTCTCTAAATGTATAGAATCAGAAATTAATCTTTATCAAGGTATATTCCTTATTTTTTGCATATTTGAGGTTGTAGATTTGAAAAACACCATAGAAAGCATCAACTTTAAAAATATTCTAGTGGGTGGAACACATTCTTTGATCAGGTCCAAACTGTTTCATTAATATGAATGGTGGGATAATACAGTATGACAGTCTATGCTTTATCTTTGCTTAGTTAGTATACGAATGTGTTTTTAATGTAATATGTGTTTTTCTTATTTTATTTTGTTGAACAATGTAAAAGTCAGAAAGTGAGAGGTGTAACCAGGGGTGAAAGTGAGCGGGTACGGTCCGGTACTGCGTACCACTAAACGATTCTACGCCCGGTAGAGGGAAGAACAGCTGTCTGGTATGAAGCCGTCATCCAGAACCAGTTACGACTGCAAAAATTCACGAGCACAAAAAGAAGATCAGATCCGCTACCAATAGGCAGTCTAAAACACGACTTAATCTGTTTATAAATATAGCTATTTTCCCCTCATTCCAGATTGTTTCTGAACTGTTCTGCTATGCTGGAGCCTCAATGCTCTTGCTTTGCTTCTCTCCCCTTGGAGCTCGAGGCTGTTGTGAACAGCCAACCTTTAAAACGAGCACCGCTACGTTTAACGTCTGTCTGCTCGCTGCTAAATACCCCAGTTAAAAGCAAAGGGAGAGTAACTAGTTGTGTTTCATGTTTTTTGCTGAATTACAAAAACACAGTGCAGCTCGAAAACACCATTTAACACCAGAGATTTCACAGACACTACACGAGAGCGCATGCGCTTACCTCCAAAACAGAGCGGTTGCCAAGGAGATCAGTCCGTTCGATTTAATGGACTGGGAAATTTTACACAGGTGGTGCACAGACATAAAAAACCACCGCTTGCATTAGGACAGGACGAACAATAAATCACTTACCATCTACAGACTTTTAAATAAAAAATAAAACAAAATAAAACAACCGAACTGTCAAATTTTTAATTTAAATGAAGTCAAAACTTGACCACATCAGAAAATGGTTTATCATTGTTTCATGCATGGCAGTTCTTTAACAATTGAAATATATATATATTCTACATTGTCAAGTGATTGTAATTTCTGCCTTATACAGACAACCAACAGTAAAGTAAAATATTGATATGTTTTATTTAGTTTGAGTTTGGAATTTGCTGAGAGAGAGAGAGAGAGAGAGAGAGAGAGATCTCGAGGGGGCCACAGATGAGAGTAACAATTAACACACACACACACACACACATTATATATATATATATATATATAGTCATCAGTCATTTTCTACCGCTTATTCCATAGTGGGTCGCGGGGATGCTGGTACCTATCTCCAGCAGTCTATGGGCGAGAGGCGGGGTTCACCCTGGACAGGTCGCCAGTCCATCGCAGGGCAACACACAAACAACCATGCACACACGCATTCATACACCTAAGGGCAATTTAGAGTGGCTAATTAACCTAACACGCATGTCTTTGGACTGTGGGAGGAAGCCGGAGTACCCGGTGAGAACCCACGCATGCAGGGGGGAAACTGCAAAATCCATGCAGAAAAACCCCCCCCCAGGAATCGAACCCGGGGCCTTTTTTCTGCAAGGCAACAGACTCCAAATGCGCCACCGTGAGCCCATATATAATTTTATAAAATTTTATATATATATAATTAATATTTTATATATTTTATAAAAATAAATAATAAATTATATATAATATATATATATGTATTTTATTTTCTGACTTGAATATTGTAGCTTCAAAACTAAGGGGATCAAAACTATGAAATTAACACATGTGGAATTACAGGGGTTTGGGCAATGGGAACTAAACACTGGTTTTTGACCCCAATAATTTATTAGTATGGGTGTAGGCCTCCTTTTTCGGCCAAAAAGCATCAAATTTATCTTGGGGGGAAAGAAATTCAAGTCCTGCACGTGGGCAGAGGGGTTTTTAAACCATTTTTTTCTTTCAGGAAGTGGCCAGGGCATATGTGATACTGGTGGAGGAAAAAATTTCCGACCCCCTCCTCCAAAACCCCCAAATGGGGTAATAATATTTAGAAAATGGTGACTGTGCAGGGGAATGGGAGATGTTAACTTCACTTTTGTTCATCAAAAAATCTTTACCAGTCTTTCTGTGTGTATTGGGCTTGTTCCTGTAAACCCGGGAAACCGCCTTCAGGAACATGTTTGAAACCCTGGAAACACATGGTCCTCAAAAATGTTTGGTAGTCCTTGCAGGAGCGCCCATCTAGACAAGATTGGGCCAAGGGAATACAATGATATGGCAGCCCAAACCATCACTGATGCCACCCCATGCTTCACTCTGGGCATGGCAACAGTCTGGGTGGTCGCTTCTTTGGGGCTTCTCTACACCGTAATCTACCTCGGCATGTGGGAGAAAACAGTAAAAGGTGGACATCAATCAGAGAACAATACATGTTTACACACATGTCCACAGCCAAATATTTGCGCTCCTTGCACCCTTTACAGCGACGTTGGACATGGGCATGAGTAACCAGGTTTGGGCGATAGCAGCCGGCCGGTATATTGACCCTGTGTGATCCCTGATTGGACAGGTAGTGGAAACTAGGAAGTTGGGTGCCACCTTGTTAATTTCTGCCGTGATTGGGCAGCCGTGGTTATGTTTTTTGGATACAATTCCGGGTTAGAACCCCCAACACACATCCCTGTTCAGACAGGCGTCCTCTTGCGTCCCATCAGTTATCCTGTTGGAGTGGTTCGGTTCCATTCTTGGTGGTAGGCTGCCATATCCCTGGAATACCGTGGCTCTTTGATACATCACAAAAGACTTGCTGTCTTGGTCCAAGATGCGCCAGCAAGTACGTGCACCAACAATTTTTCCTCTTTTGAACTCTGGTATGTCACCCCATAATGTTGTGTGCATTTAGCACATATTTTGAGCAAACACTGCGCTCTTACCCTGCTAAATGAACCTTCACAATCTGGCCTCTTACTGGTGCAAATGTCAATCAAGGAAGACTGGCTAGCCAAGCTTGGTATCCAATTGTAGCCATGAAACCTCCCACACTAAAATAACAGGTGTTTCAGTTCAATAGTCCCAACCCCTGTATATACTGAACAAAAATCAGTGTTTAAACAACTGAAAATATGTCTATATTCTAGGTTATTCAAAGTAGCCACCTTTTGCTTTGATTACTGATACGCACACTCTTGCATTCTGTGATGAGCTCAAGAGCGTAGTCACCTGAATGGTGTTTCACCTTCACAGGTGTGCCCGTCAAGGTTCAATAAGTGGATTTCAAGCCTTATAAATGGGGTTGGGACCAATCATTTGTGTTGTGCAGGAGGTGGATACAGTACACAGCTGATAGTCCTACTGAATAGAATGTTAGAATTTGTATTATGGCAAGAAAAGCAGCTAAGTAAAGGAAAACGAGTGGCCATCATTACTTTAAGAAATGAAGGTCAGTCACCCCGAAAAATTGGGAAACTTTTGAAAGTGTCCCCAAGTGCAGTCGCAAAAAATCAAGCGCTACAAAGAAACTGGCTCACATGAACCCCCCCGGGAAAAGGAGATCAAGAGTCACCTCTGCTGCGGACGATAAGTTCTTTCCGAGTCACCAGCCTCAGAAATCGCAGGTTAAACACTCAGATTAGAGAACAGGGTAAAACCACACGGTTTCTAGCAGCAAACATCTCTAGAACAACTGTTAAGAGGAGACTGTGTGAATCAGGCCTCATGGTAAAATGCTGCTAGGAAACCACTGCTGGGGACGGGGCAAAAAGTAAAGAGAACTTTTTTTTTGGGCTAAAGAACACAAGGGAAGGGACTAGACCAGTGGAAATCTGTGCTTTGGTCTGATGAGTCCAAGTTTTGAGATCTTTGGTTCCCAACCACCATGTCTTTGTGCGGCGCAGAAGAGGTGAACGGATGGACTCTACATCCCGGGTTTCCCACCGTGAAGCATGGAGGAGGAGGTGTGATGGGTGTGGGGGTGCTTTTCTGGTGACACTGTTGGGGATTTTTTTCAAAATTGAAGGCATACTGAACCAGCATGGCTACCACAGCATCTTGCAGCGGCATGCTATTCCATCCGGTTTTGCGTTAGTTGGACCATCATTTTTTTTTCAACAGGGCAATGACCCCAAAAACATCCCGGCTGTCTAAGGGCTATTTGACCCAAGAAGGGAGTGATGGGGGGGCCCGCGCCAGATGACCTGGCCTTCCCAGTCCCGGGCCTGAACCCCAGAGAGTTTTTGGGGGAGCTGGACCACAGAGTGAAGGCAAAAGGGCCCAACAAGTGCTAAGCATCCGGGAACTCCTTCAAGACTGTTGGAAAACCATTTCAGGTGACTACCTCTTGAAGCTCATCAACAGAATGCCAAGAGTGTGTGGAGCAGTAATCAAAACAAAAAGGGGGTACTTTGAAGAACCTAGAATATAAAAATATTTCAGTTTTGTCACACTTTTTTTTTTCAGCCTGTTACATGGGGGAACCCAAAATCACCGTCCACAGCAGAGCCTGCGTGGCAAAAGAGCACTGGGGCCCATGGCCTGCTGAGACCCCAGATGACAAGGGAAAATTGGAGCCGATAAAAAAAAAACCGAGCAAAGAATGGTCTCCACACACGTTAAAAGGCTTTGGACGAAAAGAAGCCTCACTGAACAGCCCAGCCAGATCAACCAGAGGCTGTAGAGATAAATGCAGGATGTGCTAAAAAGATTCACTTAGATCAATTAAATTCATTTTTCGTTTACGAAATATAGAAATAACCAAATATCTCTCAATCTTTCAAAAAAATAAATAAATAAAAATAAAACAATTTGGCCAAATTTGTTTATTAATCACTTGGGGACTAATAACGTATTTCTGAAATTGAATTAGAATAAGTTACAACATTAAACAGCTACTGAACAAAGCATTGATGGCCATCATGAGTTCTTTCCTTAGCAAAATAATTCATTGCCTTTTGTGCTCCAACTAGATGATATATATATAATTTCACTTTATAAAGGTATATAAGATATTCAAGACGTTCAAATGGGACAAATTAAAAAGCTCAGAGTAACCAGACAATTTAAACAAATTTATACTGCATTTGACCGAATACTGTGATGGGAATTAGGAGTCTAACAAAGTCAAAAGTTGCAAAATCGCTCACGCCCCACTCACTAAGACACTATAAAAGGGGGGTGGAGGAGAGCCTGAGAAGATGTATATATATAGTGTTAATAGACAGGTTAGGTTACAACTACAAAACACACTCGGTATTTAACAGAAATGTTTCACTGTTGATGCTTTGACCTTAAAAAAGCTGAAGAACTGATATTAGAACAGTCTCTCTGAGATCAGAAGCAGATTAGCTGTTGGTTGGAAATTTAATATATATCTGCATTCAATTTTAAGCTACTATTTTCATTTTAATTTGAATCCTTTATTGTTTGTTTAATTCTTTTAATTTATGGGAATCATATTTTAATATAAAAAGAAATGTGAATTTCTGCAAAGCTTCGTTGTTAATTAATTTCTTTATTTTGTTCTTTCTACATAAGAAATAGGTTCATGTCCGACATTACCATGATCTTCTTTGAAACTATCAACTATGAAATGTGCAGCGACACAGATGAACATTATGGGACCAGAGATGTTTCATGGTGGAACAGATTCAGCCTCACTATTAAGTAACACAAACAGGCCCAGGGTTTGATTGCATGAGTTGCATTTAAAATCTGACTAACAAATAACTAAGTTATTGCTTTAAGTTTTCTCTTTTCTTTTTTGTTTCAGAAGCTGCTAATCTTTCGCATTCTACCCACCTTGTTCCACTGGAAGACATACAAATGTTATCAAATGCTCTGTTACATAGGGGAAGGTAAGGTACAGAAACAACCGTAATGTTGATCCATGATTTATCTAATTGAAACTGGAGGGGGCCATAGGGATACCGATGAGTCATTTCTGCAATACAATCCATGTGTCGACTAACTTTGAACAGTAAAGCATTCACATTCTTAGGACAACAAGTGAATGAAGGGACATTTACAAACTATTTTCAGTCGCTAAGCAGACTAAATAGCAAACTAGGCATGGATCACTTGAAATATTTGACTTAATGTGACATAGTTACTTTTACAAAAGGAAAGTATAAAATAGGCTAAACATAAATTAAAACATCTTGGCATGGCAAGAAAATAACCTTTAATGGAAGTAACTGACTTTGGACATAAATATTATTGAAATAATATAGACCTACCTAACCCACACATTATGTTTGGGATAACACAAAAATAAGTTCATTAAATATTTCTTGATTTGCCAAATGGAAAAACCAGTGAGCAGTTTACTAAGTTTCTTCAAAGAGTTATATTTTTGAATATTCTTCCTTTTCTACCTTTTAAGTATTTGTGCTGAATGTAAAATTGCTGAAAACAGTAATAGAAAAATTAGTTTTCCTAAGGATTAAAGGCAAATAAATTTTAGAAGCCTTTACTTACAAACCACCACCTGGAACTAACTGCAAAACCAATATGATTAATATGCAACTTATTTTTAGAAATGAATAAACTGGGAAAAAGCTGAACAAACGATTATTTACGCACAAAATCAAACATGCGGTTAGTGATTATAAGATTTCTTCAAGGATAACGATCATAAAAAAGGTGTTAGGTTAAAACAGAGATCCAATCATGGGGCATTCAGGGATTATTATTCAGATTGATCTCTGTTACACCAACTGGAGTCAGCTAAAACTCTGAGGAATTATGAACATTCTTGTGAGAAATGTCGTCCAAGAACAACTGGAAGCAGACAGCATTTGGCTCAATTTCATGTGTTGTAAGACAGTAAGCCTTAAATATGTCAAGGAATCAGAACTCTTTAATACTGTTACATAGGAAACAACCTTATTTTCTTCATAATGACAACAGAACAATATTTCTAGAAATCTGGAAGTAGAACCATGAGCCACAATTATAACAAAACGACTGATAAGGGACGATAACTTGATCTTAATCCTCTTGCACGAATACATTTTAAAATTAGTTAATAAAATTAAGGAGATTAGATTTTATACACTACAGGTTAAGGACTAACGGATGAGAAAGTAAAAGAATTTAGGGCTAGGAATACAAATGCACAACTAAGTTCAAATAAAATTAATATAACAATAGTAATGGCAAATTAGAACAGTTTTAATGACTGAATGCGTTACCCTAGATCCCAAGAAAAACTCTGTGGGAAGTTTAACCTCTAACATATTAGTTGAGAATGTAAGTACAGGAAACATTCTTCAGAAGGCGAGTAGGGTCAGGAAATGGTTTTTGGATTAGATCCCAGAACAGAGATAGAGATAAGCACACATAAAGAACAGTTAATCAGACGTGAAAGTGGACACAATCAGGATCAGACTGTGGAGATATCAAGAAAGGATGTTTAATTAGACATGTGGTACTTTAATGTCATGGGTTAGCGCGATACTGGTCAGTATTCTCTGTCTTCTCAGAATGACACCAATCCAGAGACTGGTTGTACAAGTAACGTTTTTGGGCGTTGGACTCAGAGACCTATGGACACATGAAGACTTTGTGGGACCCTGAACCAGGATAAATGGAATGGCAGAACAATAAAGTTGAAAAGAATCAATCTCAGAGACTAAAGAATGTTCCAGGAAAACCAAGGACAGAGACTGAACTACACTGTTTTGCTGCTGAGAATTTAATTGAGGTTTTTTCCATTTCTGTTATGACTTCAAATTTGCCTTTATGTCGTTTTAATGTTCTGTATTGTTTCAAGCTGTTTATGCACTCTGATAGAATGCGAGCTTCAGTTCTAGTGATATTCAGCTCCAGAGGTTCAACATGTTCAATGTTTTCTGTTACAAATATTGTGGTGAATAGGAATGATGAACCAGAACCTGATCGGCATTATTGGTCTTTTAAATAGGTGGTAACGATACGCATTAGATTCAAAACAGAGATCTCTCGTTCGGCCAAGAATGAGATTTCTCTGAGGCATCCAGATGATTTTTCCTGCCTTTTAGGATGGGTAGGTTTTTCGTCTGGAGGTCCTAAGCTGACCTGAAGGTCCCCTTCATCGACACATAGTTTGTGAATTTGACAGACATGGATGTTTTCCATGGGTGAGTTGATGAGATGTGTTCCTGAAGGAGACCTTTGGGAAGAGCTACAGAGTAGCCGGATTTGGTCTAATTAGTGAATAGGTTTAGTTTATCATAGTCTAATACAGTTAAAATAATCTGCGCATTGGAACCCTAAATAGGATCTTAATTAGTTAGTTGAACCCGAAATTTCAGACCTAAACAAGAACAATCATTTAGGGTTGCTTATTAATTTTGTACACAAAGTAATTTCACTACCTTTCATAATCGTTCACTCACAGGATACTTACAATAAGAATATAAGATCTCTCTCAGCTGTTAATTAGATTGAAAACCTAATTAAAGGGGGGATATATGTGGAAGCATAAAACTGGGTTTGATTAGATTAAAAAGTGCTATTACTGTTTTTACCATTATAAGAAGAATTCTGTGAAGAATTGTTCACTCTTTGTAAGACATGCAAGCCTTCTGATAATAGATTACATTAGGGAAAAGTTCTTGGCGTGAGAAATGATTAATGGGTCTGTTGTTGCAGTCCAGCCAGGAAATCTTGTGATACGCTGACCCCTGCCAGGTCAGCGTGGCATCAATTCAGCAGTCCAGTTTAGCTCAGGAATGAGGAGTTGATCAAAATCATGAGATTGTTAATGTAGACTGTCACGTAGGCCAACTTGATGTTTTCCAGATGTCTGGCTGGAGTGTATTCCCGGAAAAGTAGAGAAAAGCAATGTTGTAGGTGCCAAGAAGGTTTACGTGAATGAATATGATAATTTCGATTGGTCAAGAGGACCTGAATACACACCAATGCTTTGTATCTGTATAAAAACGCCCTGTAAAGACTGAAGGGGTGGGAGACTTCTGGAATTTTTGATGAAGATGATTCTGTGCGCTTTTTGAAGAATAAAAGTTCCCCCCGTGGAGAGACTGGGAATAGAGATTTCTCTGAGTTCTGTGTTAATTACTTTAGCTCGGTGATAAGACCACACTCTCCTACAATTTCAGAGCTCCAGAGCTGGAGGTTGGAGTGGAAGAAAGACTCAAGGCTGGAGCAGCAGGGAGTTGTTTCCAACACTCGCCAGAGGACAATCAGAACAGGAGCTTGGAAATCCAGGGCTCTGTCGCAGGGTGAACAAATCTGAAAAGTAGGACAAGAAACCTGATTAGAGCAGGTTAGAGAAATGCAGGAACCGCAGAACACCGTCAGAGACATCGAGCTGACGCCTCCCTCCAGGTTCCAGCTCCTTATGAAGCCCCGGTGATTGGGCTCAAATGAGGAACACCTGTTGCAGCTGCACCTGTCAGTCAAACCCTGCAGGAGAGAGAAAACACAGCAAAAACCTGCACACAGCCACTGTAGGTATGACAGGCATGGCCTCTGTTTGATCTGTTCATAGAGGAAATCCTGTCCAACAACCAATCAGCAGATACACTCGTATCAGGTCGTTCTGACAGCAGATCACAAATGTTTCAGGTGGACAACACAAACCTAATCTGCCAGGATCAACACATCAAATGCTACCCTCAGCTTGGAACAACAACAGAACCGCCTGCTAATGTTATTTAGCTCAAGTAACATGTTACAAATGTTAACACTCACAGACACTCTACAAATTCATACAAACTAATTGATTTAAACATTACCTGATTCTGTTGGACCAGCTGCTTGTTATTATTCTTGTGCTAAACACTGACAAAGTACTGCTATCATGCCTTATTACTTTTTAATTAATGTGAGTTGTTTTAGTCTTGTTTTCATGTTATTTCGCAATTAATCACACATGCGTGCACACACACACACACACACACTCACACACACACACACACACACACACTCTTGTTTTGCTATATGTAGTGAGGACCATGTGTTGACTCCCATTGACTTCCATTGATTTTCAGTCATTTTCAACCCTTTCTATGCCCTAACCCTGACAATAACCCTAAACCTAACCATTACCAGTGCATGCCTAACCCTAACCTTAACCTAAACTCAATTCACACCTTAGTCCTAAACCTAACCGTTAGCAAAATAGGTCGTGAGGACCAGCAAAATGTCCTCACTTTGGTACCAACGGTCCTCAATTTGATGGTAAAATCGGGAAAATGGTTCTCACTGTGATGCCAAGACAGGAACACACACACACACACACGCACACACAGAAACACACACACAAATATATATACTGTATATATATACACTGCTCAAAAAATAAAGGGAACACTCAAATAACACATCCTAGATCTTAATGAATGAAATATTCTCATTGAATACTTTGTTCTGTACAAAGTTGAATGTGCTGACAACAAAATCACACAAAAATCATCAATGGAAATCACATTTAATAACCAATGGAGGCCTGGAGTTGGAGTCGCACACAAAATTAAAGTGGAAAAACACACTACAGGCTGATCCAACTTTGATGTAATGTCCTTAAAACAAGTCAAAATGAGGCTCAGTATTGTGTGTGGCCTCCATGTGCCTGTATGACCTCCCTACAACGCCTGGGCATGCTCCTGATGAGACGGCGGATGGTCTCCTGAGGAATCTCCTCCCAGACCTGGACTAAAGCATCCGCCAACTACTGGACAGTCTGTGGTGCAACGTGACGTTGGTGGATGGAGCAAGACATGATGTCCCAGATGTGATCAATCGGATTCAGGTCTGGGGAACGGGCGGGCCAGTCCATGGCTTCAATGTCTTCATCTTGCAGGAACTGCTGACGCACTCCAGCCACATGAGGTCTAGCATTGTCCTGCATTAGGAGGAACCCAGGGCCAACCGCACCAGCATATGGTCTCACAAGGGGTCTGAGGATCTCATCTCGGTACCTAATGGCAGTCAGGCTACCTCTGGCGAGCACATGGAGGGCCGAGCGGCCCTCCAAAGAAATGCCACCCCACACTATTACTGACCCACTGCCAAACCGGTCATGCCGAAGGATGCTGCAGGCAGCAGATCGCTCTCCACGGTGTCTCCAGACTCTGTCACGTCTGTCACATGTGCTCAGTGTGAACGTGCTTTCATCTGTGAAGAGCACAGGGCGCCAGTGGCGAATTTGCCAATCCTGGTGTTCTCTGGCAAATGCCAAGCGTCCTGCACGGTGTTGGGCTGTGAGCACAACCCCCATTTGTGGACGTCGGGCCCTCATACCATCCTCATGGAGTCGGTTTCTAACCGTTTGTGCAGACACATGTACATTTGTGGCCTGCTGGAGGTCATTTTGCAGGACTCTGGCAGTGCTCCTCCTGTTCCTCCTTGCACACAGGCGGAGGTAGTGATCCTGCTGCTTGGTTGTTGCCCTCCTACGGCCTTCTCCACGTCTCCTGTTGTACTGGCCTGTCTCCTTGTAGCGCCTCCAGGCTCTGGACACTATGCTGACAGATACAGCAAACCTTTTGCCACAGCTCGCATTGATGTGCCATCCTGGATGAGCTGTACTACTTGAGCCACTTGTGTGGGTTGTAGAGTCCGTCTCATGCTACCACGAGTGTGAAAGCACCACCAACATTCAAAAGTGACCAAAACATCAGCCAGAAAGCATAGGTACTGAGAAGTGGTCTGTGGTCCCCACCTGCAGAACCACTCCTTTATTGAGTGTGTCTTGCTAATCGCCAAAGATTTCCCCTGTTGTCTATTCCATTTTCACAACAGCATGTGAAACTGATTGGCAATCATTGTTGCTTCCTAAGTGGACAGTTTGATTTCACAGAAGTTTGATTTACTTGGAGTTATACAAGTGTTCCCTTTATTTTGAGCAGTGTACTTTCAAGTCAGGTTTGATGATTCCTACGGTGGACAAGTTGTAGACAATCACACATGTCCATAAATATCTGCGTAAAGTTGTCTGTAACTGTGGAACAATGGCAACTTTGGCACAGTTGGAGGGTGGAAGAGGTCAGAGGCAGCATTTTATTCAGAGATCGTACTGACCTGCTGGCACATGATGATGCATGGGTTATGGGCCAATTTAGATAGTTCTGCATGGAGCTGGCCTCAGTGTTGCAGAGGGAAACCAGGAGGAACTGTGTGTCTGTCTCTGTTCTCATCATGCTGCGATCCTTTACTGGAGCTTTTCAGAGGGAGCCGACTGACAGGTCAGGTATTTAACAGTCATGCCTGAGTCGGGCCATCCCAGCCATATGGGACGGCCTGTTGCTCACATATTTAAAGGTTCCCTAAACTGTAGGTCTCATTTGCAGCGAGGAGCTGATTTCTAAATGTAATCAGTTCTATGGACTGCACTCATACTGCTATAAAGGCCCCATCTGTGCGGAATATGCTTTTGTGAATACAAAGTATTTTGATTCAATATATGTGCAACCTATTTACGACACGCTGTGTCTCACTAAAGCAATGGCACGTTGGCCTCCTCAACTCATGATTCCTTTATACTATAAAAGTAATTATAATTAATCTAATAATACTAGTTGTGTTGGAAACATGCCTCCGTGCGTGATGGCTGGATTCTAGGCAATTTGTATGTAATGTCCTGAATGGTTGTAAAGATCTAAAGTTATCCACATAGTACAGGGGTTGGACAGTGAAACTGAAACACCTGGTTTTAGACCACAATAATTTATTAGTATGGTGTAGGGCCTCCTTTTGCGGCCAATACAGCGTCAGTTCGTCTTGGGAATGACATATACAAGTCCTGCACAGTGGTCAGAGGGATTTTAAGCCATTCTTCTTGCAGGATAGTGGCCAGGTCACTACGTGATACTGGTGGAGGAAACATTTCCTGACTCGTTCCTCCAAAACACCCCAAAGTGGCTCAATAATATTTAGATCTGGTGACTGTGCAGGCCATGGGAGATGTTCAACTTCACTTTCATGTTCATCAAACCAATCTTTCACCAGTCTTGCTGTGTGTATTGGTGCATTGTCATCCTGATACATGGTACAATGTTTGAACCATTGGATGCACATGGCCCTCAAGAATGGTTCGGTAGTCCTTGGCAGTGACGCGCCCATCTAGCACAAGTATTGGGCCAAGGGAATCCCATGATATGGCAGCCCAAACCATCACTGATCCACCCCCATGCTTCACTCTGGGCATGCAACAGTCTGGGTGGTACGCTTCTTTGGGGCTTCTCCACACCGTAACTCTCCCGGATGTGGGGAAAACAGTAAAGGTGGACTCATCAGAGAACAATACATGTTTCACATTGTCCACAGCCCAAGACTTGTGCTCATTGCACCATTGAAAGCGACGTTTGGCATTGGCATGAGTGACCAAAGGTTTGGCTATAGCAGCCCGGCCGTGTATATTGACCCTGTGGAGCTCCCGACGGACAGTTCTGGTGGAAACAGGAGAGTTGAGTTAAACATTTAATTCTGCCGTGATTTGGGCAGCCGTGGTTTTATGTTTTTTGGATACAATCCGGGTTAGAACCCAAACATCCCTTTCAGACAGCTTCCTCTTGCGTCCACAGTTAATCCTGTTGGATGTGGTTCATCCTTCTTGGTGGTATGCTGACATTACCCTGGATACCGTGGCTCTTGATACATCACAAAGACTTGCTGTCTTGGTCACAGATGCGCCAGCAAGACGTGCACCAACAATTTGTCCTCTTTTGAACTCTGGTATGTCACCCATAATGTTGTGTGCATTTCAATATTTTGAGCAAAACTGTGCTCTTACCCTGCTAATTGAACCTTCACACTCTGCTCTTACTGGTGCAATGTGCAATCAATGAAGACTGGCTACCAGGCTGGTCCAATTTAGCCATGAAACCTCCCACACTAAAATGACAGGTGTTTCAGTTTCATTGTCCAACCCTTGTATGTGTGTGGTAACCGTCTTCCTCATAGAAAGATGGGAGGACTATTCACGTCATTATAATAATCAGCATTGAGGTATAAATAAGCTTACTGCAGCACCTAGACAGTGCTGTTTGGATTTAATGCAGAGATTGTAAAAACTAAACTAGACAGGTACGAGCCGGCAAACATTTTATTTCCAGTCAGGTCTGAGTCGCTGACGTCATTCAAGAAGTTGTTGGTGTGCTGTAACGGACTGCAAACATCCCTCTGTGAAGACACAGTCTCTCTTAGTCCGAACCAGTTCCTTTCGGCGGAAAAACGCTATCACAGCGCCGGTGCCACGGTTGTTTGGGCACATGCTGGGTACCTACTTATAAAACTTTGCATATGTATTTATGGGCGGGGACAGGGCAGTCCAAGCGCCACTTGCAGCTGCACAGAATTAACTGCAAATTGGGATGTATGAAGGTTATGTGTGCGGTGACATGTCAACGCACAGTTTCGTTCATCTGAATTTTTGGGTGCGCTGCAAGTTTCAGAATTTCTCCCTAGCGCAAACTTTTAGTATGAAAGCTGTGCACTCTTTGTCATACATGAGGTCCTTGAAAAGTAAACAGTAATTCTACTGGTTTGCAAATTTCTTAATTATGAGTCCGTCATTCACAATCTCATTTTCAAATAAACATGTAAACACCAACAGTTGCATGGCATCAATGACTTACAAGACTGATCACAACCCTCAAGCACATTAAGTGATGAAGCTACAACGAGGAAGCGTGGTTAAGCTAGCTGCTAGCAGCTAATTAAGAAAGCAACCAACACAGGAATATATATTCCACTAATGCTCTTTGTATATAACTGGCAATTACAAACTAACCCAGCACACATCTTTAAAAAGAGAATCAAAGTGGAAATCTTCTACTTCATACCTGAAACCAGAAAATAACATGAAAGAGACTTAGACACGATGCTTCATCTGCAGTAGCTTTGGCGAATCTGAAGCATGCGCCAAGAGCTCCCTCTCCTGATCCCTGCAGGTATTCCCAGTCCATCCAAACCATTGTTCAGGCATCACTAACAGATCCGTGATCGTCTTGATCGTCTATACACAAACTGATGTAATAACATATTTTCCTTTATCTTAACCAGGACAAGAAATATCAAAATGGTTTTACTGACCAAACAATCATGAATAATTCTTAATAAATTTGTCTATTTTGTCTATCATACTGTGAGTTTTCCGTACCCCTTATACTAATAATAATAATATACTGAAAAAATATTAAACACTTATTTTACACAAAGGTTGGTAGGTTTGCTAAGGTTTTGAGCAAAGCCAATTGAGTCTAAGATAGCATTAAAGGTTATATTTAGGCTATCACTTTCAGTGTCAATATGAGCATTAATATCTCCCACTATAATGACCCTGTCTGCATTTAACACAAAATCTGTTAAGAAGTATGAGAACTGATCTACAAAGTAAGATTAAGGGTCAGGTGAATGGTAAAAAACAATAAACAAAAATGGTTTTAATGCTGTTGTAATTATAGATTATTGATTAATTGAATATTTATCAAGAATTATAATTAAAATCATAATGCGATAAAATTAACTCCTTAACCAAAATCCTCGTTTATGAATTGAAACCAGAGCTGTCCTCTGCTGTTGTTATTATGGCTCAAGGCCTATGACAATTACAATTATTAAATGTCACTGTTTAATCAACCGTTTCTGCCGAAACGTGGGGAACTTTGCCTTATTTTGACTGACAAATCACTCTTGCACAAAATAAACACAAAACGCCTTCTCTTTATCTACGTGAAAATTTATTAAATCAGTCAGCCTGATACAATCAACTCTCCGATTCAATAATCTTCACCTACTCAAACATGCAAAGTTCTACACAAAAGGGTAAAATATCTAACTAACAAAATAAAGCAAAACAGAAGTGTGTGTGTATTGAATCAACCAGCAGTTATGGCAAAAGTGGTAATATGACAAAGGGATGTGGTGTATTGAACGGGGTTTGAAACTGTCCGCCAGAAGCGTAGCCCAGCGGGACACGGGCTGTCATAAAACCCCCACAGCAAAGTTGTAAACTCAGCTTAGACAAAGAGTCATAAACCTTTTGGCGGCAAGTTCGCAAGCAGTGAAGTTGGAACAAAGAAAATGGTGAATTTCACCATGAGGTTACTGTCGTACTCCAGTATTACCGGCGCTCCAGTGTTCGTACGGTAAAGACACAAACTTGTGAGACACGGCGGCCTCAGCAATCAATACAGCACATCAGAGTTCAATACAATGTTGCATGCAAATACAATTTCATGACATCAGACTATAAGTTGCGATTCTGATCGCACTAAAAATCCTATCTCTCTCTACCCTGCCCAGACTACTCCTAATAAAGAAATCAAAGAAAATAATAAAAGATGGGTATTACTTTGTGGAGCAATTCTTCAGGGCTGCCCGCGTGAGGGGGAGAGGAGGAGGGGGAAAGTTGGAAGTCAACGTGCGTCCACGGTTAACTTCGGGAAGAGCGGTCCATCTTCGTCCTTTGGCCTCCTTGGCGAAAGGGAAAAATATGATCTGACCGTCAGCAGTCGACTAGAAAAAAAACAAGGTGCCGATCCTTCTCCTTGGAACTCCGTGGTTTTTTGGTTACGTGTTAAACTAACACCTTCGATCGGTAAAGTTGAAATTTCCGGCCTTCTTATTCCAGAAATTTCTGTCATGAACGTTCTTTTCGTTGGCCAACGAAGAAGAATAAATGTAAAAATTAAAATAATTAGAAGGAGCTGACTAATTTATAATATAATCCTCTTGCTGCAACCAGGTTTCTGTGAGACAAAATAAATAAATTGGATTGACACAAATCAAGTCATTAACTAACAAAGTCTTTGAAGAGTGAGATCCTATGTTCAATAAGCCACATTTAATTGTTTTAATTTTCTTTTCAGTCCGAGTTATGTTTATTTTTCAATGAGATTTTCATGGTTTGCTCTTTTTTAGATTTTTTTATAGCAATAGTAGCCTTTATTTTTCAGTATTTTCTGAAAGTAGGCAGACAGGAAATAGGGGCTGAGAGAAGGGAACGACATGTGGCAAATGTTGCCAAGACCAGGACTCGAACCTGGGACAACCGTGTCAAGAACTAAAGCCTATGGGTCACGCACTAAACCCCAACACCACCAACACCATCCCCTTTGGATCATTTTTTAATCTATTTAATCTATTTAGACACTGTCTTGGCCATAGACAAATAATATTTGGGTAACAGTACAGAAGCTGCAGAAAGGAGTGTTAAAGTACGACCCTGCTTCCTGGTCTGAACCCTGGGTTGTCAGAATTTTGGAGAAACAATACATTTTGCCAGATTCCTAGAAAGAAGAGCTGCTCCATCCATCCAGAGTGGATGGATGGAGCTGTAACCTGTAAGAGTTACATTTGACTCCTCAATAGCCTTTGACTCACACATCACATCTATTTCTCGTTGCTCTGTTTTTTTATTATTTTTTTTTTCATTTGTGTTCATTTTTTTCTTAATTTTCATTGTTATGTTCAATAGGTCTTATTCTTTATTCTTATTCTTTATTCTTATTATTGGCCATTTTCTTTTGTTAGTTTTGCCATTTGGTTTTTGCTATATCAGTTCATTTCCTTCTGCTGTTTATTGTTATCTCTTTAGTTCCTTCTGTCTTTCTTGTGATCCTTTTTCATTTAGATTATTACTTGTTATATCTCTCTTTGGCATTTTCCTGAGGGTTTCTTGTTCAACTCCATTCATGTTTGTCTTTTACCCCCTCATCTGCTCTGCTCTTTTCTTCTGTCACAGCTGCACAACATTTCCTTTGATTGCTCTGCCTTCTCTCTGCCTCAGCTGCAATTCAATCCATCTGATTAGCTCATCTGGTTCACCGGTCAGTTCTCTACCCCTGCCTTTGTATACATACTTACCGGTTTTCCTTATTCCTCACTTGTTCCTTCAGTTTTTATCTCAGTTTGGTCCATGTCTCTGCTTCATGCCCTATTACTCCATGTGTCACGTTGCTTCTGCTTTTCTGCCTGATTTTGTCAGTTATTTTGTAGCCCTCACCTATTAAGAGAAAGAAAGAAAAGCAGTTAAATAGATTTAAAACTAAAAAATCTCCTCCAGTATCAAACCAGATGCTTTAACAGTAAACAAATACAGCTAGAGAATAGACAGCTTATTAAAACAGATTATTAAAAAAAATAGAACAGTCAATGCTTACAGTCAATTAATCGGAAGTGGGCTCTGTCTGTTGCTCTTTCTTTTTCAAATCCCTCATCTATTTAGAGAAAAAAATTTATATATTCATGCAATTCCAGTTAAGCAAACGACATCAAAATCTTCAGGAGCAAAGACCAGACACTTCAGCAGACCTGTATCCTAATTTAAAGAGACAAGAGGAGTTAGCAATTTAGGACAGCAGAATAAATAATAGATACATGTACTTGTGTGAACGTGGGCGTGCCTCATTTTTTCTTTTTCCAAGCAACTACTCCTAACCCTAATTTGTTGCTTTTTCCTTGTCTTTGACCCCATTATAAGCATCACTAATGGTTGCTTCATAGTTTACCACTAAATGCAGAGCATTTTTAGACTTCAGCTGAAATAAACTGTTGTATCCCAGCAATGTGGAAGCTGAAGCTGACAGAGGATTTGACATGAACAAATTGGTGACTTTCTCTCCCAGTTGAAGACAACAGATATTTTCAACATCACCAGGTTCTCAGGCCCAGTTGTTGAAAACACAGGAGCTGCTCTCAATTTTTTGTTTATTGTATTTATCTATAAACACCCTTAACAGGACCATAAGCTATTGTAACAAGCTACTGATTCTGTCTTGTTCTACAATTACAAATATCCTTTATCGTCCCTCTATGAGGAAAATAAATTTAGTGTGATCTTCTGTAAAGTTTTATTTATTTTAATTTTAAATAAATTTCTATGCCTATATAGCTTTAAAGGGTTGACTATTGAACAGCCTTACAATTATACAGTTATAAAACTTAATATTAGTTTATGATCTGTGCCTGATCAAATAAATTCTAAAATAAGTATTATTTAAGTTTTGACTGAAACAAACAAGGATCTACTTATGTGTAAGCTGTAACTGTTACTTATTGCACACGATAACTGAGGAGCATTTTACCTGATTATTTACTGAGGCAAACATAGGAAAATGAATATGCACACTTTTTTAGTGACTCTTTCAGAACTTACAGCTTTTACAGGTTTAGAAACTCCTGTTTGTTTTAAATTAAGGGAGGATATTATCACACAGTGAGCTTATCGATCTTAATTATACTATGTAACAGACCAGTAATACAGCTAGTAAAAATATCATCAGTGAAAATATGGAACATACTAATAAATTAAAATTGATATATAAAAAAAAACATTAATCCCACAATGGTACGGGGACTTCCTTCAGGAGTTCAGTGAGTTGTTACCCAGAGGAAGATCTTTGCCATTTTAGGGCAGGAATTATTGTGGCTCTGGCCAGGAGCCTGTGCCAACTAGACATCAGGTCTAGTTGGCACAGGCTCCATTATCGGACAACTGCAGGCAGACCCTGTGCAGTCTTCAAGAAGTGCCTGGCCACCTGTTCGGAACTGTGACTGAGAGGACTCTGGAATGCTGACGCTAGTCCAGTTAGTCCTCAGAAGTTTAGGGCAGCTGCAGCACATGCAGAGGACCCCCTACCCAGCCCAGGTCACTGCAGTGCCTGAGGAAGGCCCAGAGGCGGTGAACTTGGGTGTACCCTTGGCTTGTCTCCGTGAGGGCAAATACCTACCAGGCAGGAGGAACTATGTGACAGACTCCTGATCCTGCCAGAGGCTTTCCCCAGGAAAGTGGAAGTTTCATCCTCCGGGGATACAGAGGATCTGGGATCAGCTCAGCAAGGCCCAGGTGGATCATTTGCCTCGAGGGGCACGACACATTGCCCATTGCAAAGCCAAGCTCTCTGCTGGTAATGGATGCCCTTGTCAACGCCTGGCCGGGTGACCTGCTGTATGCTTTTCTGCCCTTTCTGCTAATACTCCCCACTTTCCACCAGGTGAAGTCTTCGACTCCGAGTTGCTCCCTAGTGGCCCATGAGGGTCTAGTGCCAATGCTCTCCGGAATGAACAAGATGGTGGGGCATCCGTCCCCGAGCTACCCTTAGCTCACAGTGTGGCCGCTGAAGGGGGCTGGCACTCCTAACAGGTCTGGAGCCCTCTACCCATCAGACACTACAGCATGCCAGGGCTCCTTCTACATTGAAATCTTATGCTCACTGTTGGCAGCGCTTTGCAGCATGTTGCAGGGACAGGGATTCAGACACGATTTATTGGTCCCTTCAGGACATTCTGAGGTACCTCCAATGTCTTTTTGACACTGGATGGGAAGTGTTGACCTTGAAGGTTCACCTGAGTGTGATCTGTCAATCATTGTTATGTTGACAGGTGGGAACGCATTACTGGGTAATGCAGCTTCTCCTAGGGGCAAGTCCTTCCTGACAAAGGTTAGCAGCTGCATGGGACCTTCCACTGGTGTTAAAGGCCTTGAGTGGGCCACTCTTTGAGCCAATGTGCGAAGCTGCCCTGGAACTGGTATCTCTGAATACAGCCTTTTTTTTTTAGCAGTGACTACAGCTAAGCGGGTTAATGAGCTTCATACCCTTGCTATTACTTCCAATCCAATTCCTATACCTGAATTTGGATATCTACCAACACTATTCTGATGCCAGAGCTCTGTTTGCTTTTATATGATTGTTATCATTATTATTCCTTTTATGAGGCTGTAATAAAGTTCTCTTTACAGGCAAGTATGATATGCACGAATTTATCCATGTACGTACAAAAAGGCAACTTGAGGTATGTATATGGTCAGAAAAGGAAGTCAGAAAAACAGGAAATCCTGTAAATCCTGTTACCAGGAAAAATGCTATACTGAAAACAAATATGCGATAGAAAGGGTTTCAAATTGACAGTTACTAGTTATTATAATCCAAGAAAGATACCCATAAAGGGTAAACTTCTCTAACACTACTTGTCTCCATATACAATACAAGGGCGGCTGATTCAAAATTAAGTATATTGGCTCTTATAGCAGCAATTAATTCTTTCCATTGTCAAATATAACAAAAAGTGCTGTGTAAACGAGTGTAGACATTCATAATAATCGCTTTAGCTGTGATGTTGTCTGGTGGAAGTTTACCTTGTTTTTGAAATAACTCCAGAAATGATTGCGGCTACAGGTGCTGTTCGGCAGTCGGACCAGCTGTTCATATGCCCCAGTGAGAAGAACAGGGTGCAAGCACTTTCTAAGCACTAGCTGTCGCACTGGGTTTTTGAAGCCATTATGCTGGCATATAGATCCTTGGGTGCTGCTGCACCCTCAAGTGTCGTATGCCATTCTACCAGGAATGTGACTACATCCAGGGCGCTGATGAGAGGACATCTGTGGGGCAGCATCCTGGGTTACTCCGTGCACATTTGCACATTTCTACTGCCTTGATGTGGGCCACGATCCCACTCTTGCTTCAGCTGTCTTGCCTCTGGCTTCTAGCTTCTGAGCAATTGGTGGGTACCCTGTTTCTGGTGACATTGCTGGCATACACCAGGTAGGCTACATGTCACGTACGCAACTTAGTTTACACTAAACGAGGGCTGTGTTGCGGTTGACCTGTACAGAGCGCTAGGAGACATATTCACTTTGTTTACCGACAGTGGCAGTCATCCAGGAATTCACAGAGGTATAGTTACAACACATCTTCATTTTGCTTTGTTATATAAAACAGTAAAAATCGAAAAGATTATTGATATATGAATTTACAATGGATTAAAAGTAAGTTTATATTACTTTAAGAGTATTTTATTTTTTACATGTCAGAAGTACATGTTTTATGTGGTACACATTTAAAATTTAAAACAAGGTCAGATGCACTAAAATACGTATCTAAGCCACCAGAGTTTAACAAGAAACTGTTAAAAAGAGAAATGTTAAAGACTGTGCTATTTGACTTGTTAAAATTATAAATAAATTCCTACCTTTTATCAGAAAGCACTATTGTATGGCTGCATACCTGGAACCTGCAAGACTGATGCTTTCATGTTTTAGCCTTTGTCTAAACATGATCCATACAGCTGTTTGTCTAGATGAGTTAGCAAGTATGTTTAAAAATCAGTCCTGCTCTGTGCTAATTAAAGACATGTGTCAGCACATGCAATTAAGTAAGGGTCATTAGCAGCAGTGTTTTATGGAGTAACGTGCAGATTTAAATCCATTGTTCATTGTTTCACTAATGAAAGCTGCACTTCATGAGTTGGAAGAGTGAGGATATTAAAGTTTACAGGGTTTAAGTTCTCATAATGTCTTTTGACCTTTTAAGCAACTTGGCTGCTGTTGTCTTTAGGTCTGTGGGTATAAAAAGATCTCTCAGGAATAACTTCTCTAATCTAATCAGGATGAAACAGGGAGAGGAGTTCCAGGATATGAAAGGCAGGAATATGAGCTGTGGGACTAAATGTGGACCCTTCTTAGGTCTCTGAAAAGAGCATAATTTAATAACCAAGCCGTAGATTTGTGCTATCACTTAATGTGAACATCTACCATCTACCTCTAACAATGATCTGTCCAGGTTCTAAGATAATTCAGATTTAACCATGTGGGCAAAAACAGAGAAGGTTCCACACGAAAATTCCATTTGCTGCCCTATCACATTCAAGAAGAGGGAAGTTTTGTCATTTCACGGCCTCTGTGATTTCAACACAGGCACGACACTATGACCAATCAGAGAGGAGTGGTATGGAAGTGGGGACTTATCCGTGTTTTATTGGCTGACAGCTGTGATACTATTTTGAGCGGTCCCAGAAGAAAAGGGACATCAGGCGATTTTTTTTTTTTTTTTGGAAGAATAAAGGGGGAGAATTCTTCAGCCGTGGTGGCTGGCAGTGTGTGGCAAGACTGAGCCACCAAATGAAACAGGTCAACAAACAAGTGATTTATTTCTTGTATGTCCTCGAAATTATGTGAATATCAGGCAGCTCATTCATGATGACTACATGATATTAAGGTAGCTATACTGTTAGCTAAACCGCAAGCCTTGCCCTTCTCCGTTATACACATTTGTAATAAATCCTGTGGTGTAGTTTATGTGATACGCAGGTATACCCACTACAGTGTTTCCCCCAGGTTTACAGCCTTGAGACGGCGGGGCAGGTCCGGTCCATAACAGGGGGATTGACATCGATGAGATATGCCATGTATATTATAACAATATTTCATTATATTGTTTTGCTACATTACTGCAATTATCATAACTGATTATTATGATAATACATTACTAAAATAACATATTAGTTTCATACATTTAACTTCCAGACAGGGTCAATAACCTGGATGTAATTATCAACAACCTTAAGATCAGTAGGCCCTATAGCTGAATTATTTATTCATGAACTCTGGAACATGAATAAAGTGATGATGCCAGTAGGGAAAGAGGGAAGAGACAGATCAAATGATAGAGAGGTACAGTAAATACTACAACATCATTTTTTTTTTCTGAAAATTGCATTTGACTAAAAATAGTTCACGTTTGCCTTTTTTTGCAGAAGATGTACGACAGAGAGCAACCATAAAGCAGCATACTGTATGACATTTGTGTGAAAATTGCATGAGTAAAAGAAAGAATGAAAACATAAAAAATATGTTTTGAAATATTTTATTAAATTCTTTCTGTTATCATTAAGTACCAATTTTATTGTTTTTTTCTGGCAACAGAAGGTGGAAGGATTAAGCAGATGATGGAGAGAAGAGAGAGCAGCAGACACAGAGGTCCAACCAGATACAACCTGACACAGAACTAACTTTCGTGCTTTGCATGGGAAAAAAAGAAAAAATGATAATTGTTACCTTTGCTAATTTATCTCCTTATTTTGCCTTAAAATTAATATGATTTTAAATATTTTTTTTTCATTGTCAAGATTAATTTTTAAAAATAAATACTTTTTAAGTACATATTGCTATTTTGGGTTCAAACAAATTTCCACAAACCCGAGAAAGCTTAAATAAGACCCCTTTTTTTCCCGGGGTTTGGTTCCCCAAATTTTTCCCCCATTTAGGTGTGGGCTCAGCCCCCAATTTTCCGGCCCAGGGAAAAAACCGTGCTTTTCCGGAATTTAGGAGGGAAAGTTATTGGCAGGTGCTGCCTATCGAATGCACCTGTTTGATCAATTACCAATAAGTGTGACCACCTATATAAAATTAGAGGTTTTTACAGTGTGCTGCTCTCCAGCATAGAGGTGAGTCCAAAAACAATGCCAGGGAGAATATATATTATCTTAGAATCCTGAGCAACAACAGTTGCTTCTTTGAGGTATTTGCTAAGTTATAAGGTGATTTTGAAATTAGCAGAAGTCCTTCTGTCTGCATCTATCCATCCATCCACACTGGCTTATCTTTGCAGGGTCATGTGTGTGCTGGTGCCCGTCTCTGGCTGTCATTGGACGGCCAGAGATGGGCACCAGCACACACATGACAGCCAAAGACGGGCACCAGCACACACATGACCCTGGCTGTCATTGGACCGGGAGGAGGGGTAGACTGTGGTCAGTAGTCTATCACAGGGCAACACAAACAGACACCTCCTAAGGGTAATTTAGAGTGACCAATTAACCTAAAATGCATATTTTCCAGAGAGGACTCACGCATGCACATGCAAACTCTAGGATTGAAACCCAGGACATTCTTGCTGCAGGTCAACAGTGCACCATTGTGCACCCCACACAAAGGTCATACTCAAAATTCAAAGAAATATTAAAAATCTCAAAAGCTCCATCTCAGACACTCCAGACGACACTTAAAAAGATAGTTCATGACATAGTACAACTAGATTTGCATGGTTTGCAAAGTCCTGAGTTCAATATTATGGCTACATGCTGATCTTTTGAGACATATTTGAGCTAGTTTGAGATGTACAGGGGTTGGACAATGAAACTGAAACACCTGTCATTTTAGTGTGGGAGGTTTCATGGCTAAATTGGACCAGTCTGGTAGCCAGTCTTCATTGATTGCACATTGCACCAGTAAGGGCAGAGTGTGAAGGTTCAATTAGCAGGGTAAGAGCACAGTTTTGCTCAAAATATTGAAATGCACACAACATTATGGGTGACATACCAGAGTTCAAAAGAGGACAAATTGTTGGTGCACGTCTTGCTGACACATCTGTGACCAAAGACAGCAAGTCTTTGTGATGTATCAAGAGCCCGGGTATCCAGGTTAAATGTCAGCATACCACCAAAAAGGATGAACCACATCCAACAGGATTAACTGTGGATGCAAGAGAAGCTGTCTGAAAGGGATGTTCAGGTGCTAACCCGGATTGTATCCAAAACATAAAACCATGGCTTGCCCAAATCACAGCAAGAATTAAATGTGCACCTCAACTCTCCTGTTTCCACCAGAACTGTCATCGGGAGCTCCACAGGGTCAATATACACGGCCGGGCTGCTATAGCCAAACCTTTGGTCACTCATGCCAATGCCAAACGTCGGTTTCAGTGGTGCAAGGAGTGCAAAATCTCGGGCTGTGGACATTGTGAAACATGTATTGTTCTCTGATGAGTCCACCTTTACTTTTTTCCCCCACATCTGGGAGAGTTTACGGTGTGGAGAAGCCCCAAAAAGAAGCGCACCACCCAGACTGTTGCATGCCAGAGTTAAGCATGGGGTGGATCAGTGATGGTTGGGCTGCCATATCATGGCATTCCCTTGGCCCAATACTTGTGCTAGATGGACGTGTCACTGCCATGGACGAACCGAACCATTTCTTTGAGACCATGTGCATCCAAATGGTTCAAACATTGTATCCTGAAGGCGGTGCCGTGTATCAGGATGACAAAAGCACCAATACACACAGCAAGACTGGTGAAAGATTGTTTGGATGAACATGAAGTGAAGTTGAACATCTCCCATGGCCTGCACAGTCACCAATCTGAATATTATGAGCACTTTGGGGTGTTTTGGAGGAGCGAGTCAGGAAACGTTTTCCTCCACCAGTATCACGTAGTGACCTGGCCACTATCCTGCAAGAAGAATGGCTTAAAATCCCTCTGACCACTGTGCAGGACTTGTATATGTCATTCCCAAGACGAACTGACGCTGTATTGGCTGCAAAAGGAGGCCCTACACCATACTAATAAATTATTGTGGTCTAAAACCAGGTGTTTCAGTTCCATTGTCCAACCCCTGTAGATGTATTAACAGGTATAATTTTTGCAGAACTATATTTTCAAATTATTCCTAAAAGTTGCAAAATTAGAGATCTCTGACTGAGAGGTTAAGTGTTCTACAGTGTGATAGTGCTGAAAGATAGGATATTCTGACTGAAGGCACATACAGCTACTGCTGTGCAGTTTCGTGTTGTGGAGTGATTTAGGCTATGTTCCCACTGCAGGTTTTGATGCTCAAATCCGTTTTTTTTCAGGAATCTGAGTTTTTTGTGTGGTCGTTCCCATTACTTTGAAAATATTGTGGCTCCAAACTGACCCGCATGCGCATAAGAACAATAGGTGCGTCGTCAAGCGCAGCACAACAGTAAACACAGAGAAATAGGTGTTATGGTTTAAGCGCACAACAGAAGCCATTTATTTTGTCGGTGGGAATTGTGTGGCAAACACATGAATTAAAGGAGAGTGAAACTCTTTATTGTTCCGTTTTAGGGAGATCGGACTGCTAATTCAGCACAACAAACTGGATGCGGAGACACAGCCAGCAATGGTGCGGCAGGGATGTTAACTTTACAGAGACCGAGTTTATTCAGAACTTTATCATTTTGAGGGCAACTTTTAATCAAATATGTCAATGCCTCTCCTCTCAACTCCTCAGGCAGAAGTTTTGCAATCCAGTGTATCGGACTGCAGCAGGGTCAGATCATCACATGCTCTTTAACCTTGATAGCAAGTCTTCTGTTTGAAGGGTTGTATGCACATTTTACAATACAAACTATGTCCAAAATCCAGATGGCTCCTATGATCCTTTCAATTAGGCTTGAATAAAGTTTTATCTCTGTTTATTAATGAGCTCTAACGTGTCGTTGTCTCTACACTGTGCAGTTCTAATCCAGCCCCCCGTCTGTTTTGCTACCGTTTCCTGCTGGGCAGCGCAAAGTTGTGATGAATGCAATGGAAAGTGCCTTAAAAGTCACATTTAGTCTGCTTGGTCGTTCCCACTGGAGTCACATTCCAAAATATCAAATAGGAGTCAGATTAAGGAACACATATGAATGTGGCTCAAATGTGACTTGGAAAAGTCAGATATGGGCCATATTTGAGAGTTCCCACCCGCTTTAAACAGCCTGACCTGATCACCTGACCACAAAAAAATCTAAGTTAGGCCACATTTGCCTGCAGTGTGAACGAGGCCATATTGTCTTATATTTGATGTGGTCATTGAATGGTAATGATGCTATCCCATGAAGTACTTTGTAGATCATGCAGAACATCAGGCAAATAGCATCAGACATACCATAAGGCATAAAACATCAACTTAAACAACTTACGACCAGATCTGCAAAGATCCCAAATAACAGGCGCTAAATTGCTAAAAGTAGATGCGTAAGAAGTAGGCATGTTTTACACGAACTTGAGAGTATGTGTTTGAAGAGTCACAATATTTGAGCCTGAATGTAGAATAGCAGCTAAAAATAGTTTGCTGTATGGGGAGCAGTACTGGCTGTGTAGGGGTTAGGCATGCGACCCTTATATAGAGCTACAGTCCTCGAAGTGGCCGTCCCAGGTTCGAGTCCCGGACCCAGAGACCTTTGCCGAATGTCTTTCCCCTCTCTCTGCCCCTATTTCCTGTCTGCCTGCTGTCGAAATTTTTTTTTTTAAAAGGCAAAAAAAAAAAAAAATAAGAATATATATATATATATATATATATATATATATACTTATATATATATACAGGGGTTGGACAATGAAACTGAAACACCTGTCATTTTAGTGTGGGAGGTTTCATGGCTAAATTGGACCAGCCTGGTAACCAGTCTTCATTGATTGCACATTGCACCAGTAAGAGTAGAGTGTGAAGGTTCAATTAGCAGGGTAAGAGCACAGTTTTGCTCAAAATATTGAAATGCACACAACATTATGGGTGACATACCAGAGTTCAAAAGAGGACAAATTGTTGTTGCACATCTTGCTGGCGCATCTGTGACCAAGACAGCAAGTCTTTGTGATGTATCAAGAGCCACGGTATCCAGGGTAATGTCAGCATACCACCAAGAAGGACGAACCACATCCAACAGGATTAACTGTGGACTCAAGAGGAAGCTGTCTGAAAGGGATGTTCGGGTGGCTAACCCGGATTGTATCCAAAAACATAAAACCACGGCTGCCCAAATCACGGCAGAATTAAATGTGCACCTCAACTCTCCTGTTTCCACCAGAACTGTCCGTCGGGAGCTCCACAAGGTCATGTTAGGTATTAAGTATCAAATAGTCAAGCTCAGAAGGAACGACACATGAGTCTTTGTTAATCTTGCAGCAAGATGGTAGCCCACTCTGCAGTGCAACTACAAAGTGTTGGCACCATCTCTCTTTATTTATATATGTGGTTCACATACACAGTTCAACAGACATTCCAAGCATTTAGGGGGTGTATGTGTGTCTGTTGTGTGTGTGTGTGGGATCAGAAGGGTTAGGGTGCAGGTGTTTTGCTTTTAAACAGAGAGGGAGTGGGGACTGGTACTAGCAGCCACCGGATGTTGCTGATAGTAGCATAACTCACTCCTCTCCCTGGGAAGGAAGAGTGATAAACAATACAAAAGTTTTCAAACCCTAACAGTCAATATACACGGCCGAGCTGCTATAGCCAAACCTTTGGTTGCTCATGCCAATGCCAAACGTCGGTTTCAATGGTGCAAGGAGCGCAAATCTTGGGCTGTGGACAATGTGAAACATGTATTGTTCTGTGATGAGTCCACCTTTACTGTTTTCCCCACATCCAGGAGAGTTACGGTGTGGAGAAGCCCCAAAGAAGCGTACCACCTAGACTGTTGCATGCCCAGAGTGAAGCATGGGTGTGGATCAGTGATGGTTTGGGCTGCCATATCATGGCATTCCCTTGGCCCAATACTTGTGCTAGATGGGCGCGTCACTGCCAAGGACTACCGAACCATTCGTGAGGACCATGTGCATCCAATGGTTAAAACATTGTATCCTGAAGGCAGTTGAGTGTATCAGGATGACAATGCACCAATACACACAGCAAGACTGGTGAAAGATTGGTTTGATGAACATGAAAGTGAAGTGAACATCTCCCATGGCCTGCACAGTCACCAGATCTAAAATTTATTGAGCCACTTTTGGGTGTTTTGGAGGAGCGAGTCAGGAAACGTTTTCCCCACCAGTATCACGTATGACCTGGCACTTCCTGCAAGAAGAATGGCTTAAAAATCCCTCTGACCACTGTGCAGGACTTGTATAGTTTTCCCCAAGACGAACTGACGCAGTTTGGCCCACAAAAGGAGGCCCTACACCATACTAATAAATTATTTTGGTCTAAAAAGGTTTTTAGTGTTTTTGCCAATCCCTGTATATATATATATATTAATAATATATATATATATTTATATTTATATATATAATTTATATTATATATATAAAAAATAGTTTTATTGTATGAGTTGGCAATCTGTATATTATAGTTTTGCTAATTTAAAAAAAAAATAACGTCACAGAAATGTTTTGCAAAGAAAAATGCAACATTTATGTACATAAAAATTATTTTCCAATGATTGTGGCCTACTGAATTAATTTTGTTTGTTTTGCCAATATTTTTTATATACAACATGTTTGATTGTTTAAATTGTTCTTTGGTGACACAAAATCATTTTTCACTGTAGAAACCCTCCCCTGGCATATGGTGAAATTCAAACAACGTAACGCAACAACTGCTCTACACTGACACTGTTACTGTCAATAATGCAATGTGTTTTGTGTAGTGATAAGGTTAAAGCATATTCTGTCTTTTTCGACACATGGAATAGTCTGCGTTCAAATGGTGATTTTTCACCTGCTAAAAAGGGATTTTAGCATCCAGTTTGCAAATGAAGGATTTAATCTGCCTTATAATGACTTTATTCCCTTACTATTAATTATATTATCATCATCAAAGCACATCTTTGCATGATGTGCAATAAAAGTTAAATAGGCTGTGCGCGCCTCTCTGGTGGATGATCAGTTATGTGTGCACCAATGCATGATCAGGTAGTGCTTCAGCAGCAGATGATCTCACCGACAGCGATGATGCGCTGGAATGATCCAGATGCAAGAAAAAATGTGCTGCAAGGAGTTTTATCATAGAAGATATGTCATGGCTTTTGTTTGTGATTGGCTCCAAATCAGACTGTAGATAATCCTACATAAAATCCACTATTCTCATTTATTTTCTTTATATTTATTTTACATTTTTGACAATCTGTTGACACATGTACAGAAGATTCTCACTCTCTTCATCATCTGTCATTCTATCTATGCCTCCTTTCTCTATTTGCGTGTTTCAGACATTATGATATGTTTTGTATATTCATGAAGGTAAAATGCACTAAAAAGTTTTCGCCCACTGTTCTGCTGAATTTACACACACACCTAAATATAAAAAAACATAAATCATGATCAGCTCCTGTTTTTGTTAATTTCACTCACCTGTTTTCCATGTATTTTTTTCACCGTAAGAACTTTAATGTCAAGTTCTCTGTTGTCCTCCGTTGGCTGTCTTCCTGGTTCCTGTGTTTCCTTTATGTCTGTAAGTTTATTTTTCTATTATATTAAAATATAACCATTCACCATATGTCTGCCAATGTCCTGTTGCCACATTGGTCCTCTACAAACCCAAAATGTGACAACATAATTAAATTTTCTATTGTGTTGGCAAAGAGAAACAACTCATATTCTGATGTAAAGGGTTGTTAAACATATAAACTGTACAGCCTGTATAAGTTCTCGCTACTTGAGAACTTGGTAAATGAGCACAAACGTGTGTGTTATTGACAGCCTTTTTATTGTGAAACTTCAGCAAAACAGTAGATGTGTGGTCAGGGATGAAGAAGATTGCAGGCTTCAAGCAGAAGCATGATCGGACCGATGGATGTCTGGATGGGACCAATGAACTAAACACATTCTTCAATAGGTTCAGTTCAGAAACAAGCTCAGCATCCTTCTCTCCTGCCCACAGCCAAACAGACATCCCACCCTCCTTTGACCCACAGCTATCCTGTCACACCTCAAATGTTTTATCTTCCACCACAGCCATGGACCATTCTGCTTCTACATGTTTGCCTTTAATCAAATCAGAAGATACTGATGCTCCCTTTGCCTCCCCCTTCCACCTTTGTGTCTCTAGCAGTTAGGTGAAGAGGCAGCTCAAGAGACTGAGAGGGAAAAGGCTTCTGGTCCAGATGGTGTCAGCTCTAGAGTCCTGAAGGCCTATACAGAGTAACTATATGGGATTCTGCTGCACCTCTTCAACCTTGGCCCAGAAGAAGGTTGCAGTGTTGTGGAAGACCTCCTGTCTTGTTCCGGTACCAAAGCAAACTCACTCATTACTCCTCATTGGCTATAGACCTGTTGCCCTGACATCTCACATCATGAATGTGCTAGGGATACTCCTGCTGGCCCACCTGAGTAACCAAACAAGCAACTATCAGGACCCCCTGCAGTTTGTTGCATGGTGTAGACACAATCATCTCATTTTGAATGTAAACAAAACAAAGGACATGTCCGTAGGTTTCCAAAGAAACAGGATTCAGAGTTTTAAGAAGCATTCAACAACAGAATGTCTTCCAGTCAGAGGTTGCTTCAGATCTGCTGCAAGACAGACCACTACATGAGATAGTTTCCTGCCCACAGCCAGTAGCATCTACAATGGCTATTTGAAGAAACCTGTATAATATGAGGTACAACAACCTTTAATTTCCCTTTAAGATTAATGAAACATTTTTTAATTTATTGATTTTTTTAGCCCAGATATATATGCCTAAATTATTTCTTTGTATCCAGAACTGACATCTTTGCAGCTATCTCAACACTGCACATGGAGTGATGAGGCCTTTTGAGGGCTGTGTTGAGGTCTTTTGGATTAACTGCATTGGCATGTACATAATTTAGTAATAAATTCAAAAGCTGTGTTTTGTAGGCTTACTCTAAAAAGAAAATTCTATATGAACAAAGGTCTAGTAGCATTTGGTTTGCAAACAATACAAACAAGATGGTAAACGTTCTTCACTTGTATAGCATTTTATCAAGTCCCCAGAGACCACAAAGCGCTTTACACTACACCACCCATTCATACACACATTGACACTTTGATAGTGGCAGGCTACATTCCCCCCCTGGGGCAGACTGACAGAAGTCAGGCTGCAATACACAGGCACCACCATGCCCTTTGATGCTCATTAACGCCAATATTCTAAAGTAAGTACACATGGTTAAATGAATAATCAGATGTTTAAATAAACAACTGAATAAGGAACCACATGCATAAAATACAAATGGATGGATATTAGTTCACTTGCTAATAGAGAACTAAAACATTCTAGAAAGGCTCTGAACATGGTGGCATCTTGTTGCAGTCTAAAATCAGTCTAATTTGGTGCATGTCTTTCTTGTGTGCAACAATCATGGATAAGACCCAGTCAGTGGGCTATGTGACTGGTGTTATCACACTAATGATTTATAAGTGTCCAATTTCAGCTGTGACATTTTGCTGCATTGCGGCATGAATGCTGTGGGCTGCCCTCAACACAAGTTGCACAGTAGAGTCTAATGTCATGAAACATGTTACTGGGATCATCCCTAAATAGGTCCTGGTACTGTGTTATGAACTGTTTCCAAAAGTCTGTCTCACACTTAGTAATAACATGATACACATCATGGGTAGTTTTCACAATTCCCATGCTGATGTATGCTCTGAGTCCTAGCAGCTGTTGCACATTTGTCCACGAAGAAAAAGGATAGTGAATACTGTTGTCATCGGAAAACGCAAACTAGCGGGGCTCAAAGCGAGTCTAAATTCTGTTTTCACCGCAGGCAACTAGCTTAGCAGCCTGCTTCTGTTTTATGAGTTGCTCTCCATTTGCTCCTTCACTGAACGTCTTTAATAGTAGCACATTATATTTTGCTTCTGTGCCAACTTTTATTTAATAGGTGTGCTATTAATGTGCACTGTGAAAAATCCTTCATCCTTGTCAAGAGTATTACAATACAGTGAATTTCAACACCGTTCATTTGGAATGTGTCATCCTGGCCTTCTGCATATTGATACAATCCAATTTCATGCATAGACTGTCTGAAGTTTTTTGAAAGAAGTATTTGAGGTTTTACTTTTACTACAGCAGCTATTAAAATTATTCAGCTTCTTACATTTGTGTCATTGTTGTCCAAAAGCTGAGTAAGCAGACTGACGCCTGAGTAAGTATAATAATAATACAGTTGCTATGCGATGGTACAGCAGCTCTTAAGGGTCAATATACATGTCATTTAACCAAATGCTCTGAAGGATGTGAACTAAGCTTTCCAAACAGAAAAGACAATTGTAAGTTGCTCAACATTAATTGTAATTTCCAACTAGAACTACTGTACTCTGATACAGAGGCAAGCTCCTCAGCAGCTTTGATGTTTAGTAACTTGGCCTCATAACAGAGATAATGTAGCACTGACAGGATGTCTCACAAATTAATAATTAGGTTTCATTTCTCTCACCTCAAACACACTGCTTGATTGTGTGAACAAATCAGATCAGGAAAAGAACTGAAGTGCCTTCATAAACCTGGTTCATCCTTGGGTAAATATAAGGATGAACCATCTTGGGTACAGGTGTCTGAAGGTCCCAGGTTACTCTGTCCTATCAAATAAATACAAGTATGAAACCCTTGGGAATTCCCAGTCATCACAATGTTTAGGAAGGAGGCAATGTGTGGAAAGTTCTCACCAACCCCAGAACAAGCCACAGATGTTAAAGGCGCTGGTTCACTTAAAAACGGGCAGTCAAGGCCAGAATTATTCATATTACTGGCAGACATAGATTTAAAATGATTTTCACTCAACCAAGAGGTTTTCTTTCCTATAGGAAATAAGAAAAGCACATTTCAAAACAACAATATTTAAATGTGTATTAATTAAAAAAAAAAGTATACTCTGCTGTACAATTAGGGAAAAAATTTGACACTACATTAATTAAACTCTTTGCCGAGCAGCTTCGTGTATGTTTCCACTGGCATTTTGTAGATTTATCTTTGGTGATTATTATTTCAAAGTTAGAAGGCCCTCTTGGAATCAGCCTAATCTTTAGCTTCATTCACAGTTTCTCCTTAAGACTCTAGTTGGCCCACTCCAAATGTTAATATTACTTCCAGTCTGAAGAAACCTGTAGGTAAAATGAATTTAAACCTAAATTTACAAGATTATGAATAAATTTGGGCTTAAATGTAGATAGTATAATTATTCTGGTATTTAGCAAAAATAAATAATACAATTTATAAAAATCCGTTATTCTGATTTAACTTTATACAGTGCAGTGTTTCTCCTAGGATTTTGGTCTTGGGGTGGGGGTGAAGAGGTCATTGTTTTTATGTTTCTATTAATAACAGCAGTTAATCAATGTAACATAAAAAACCAATATAAACACAATATAATTTAACAGTTACTAAACAAACACTGCTTTGTGTATCTGTCCATGTGTACATCTAAATTGTTATCTTTTCATATTTATCTATTTCTCTCCATTTGTCCTTATCTATTTGTTTATCTTGATCTTTCTACCTTTATTAATCTGTGACCATCTATCTATATCTGTTAGTGTTGGATAACTACTGGAATAATTTTTTTTTAAGATTTTTTGTGGCACTAGTGGTCTTTAATGCATCGCTTCCTCTGATGGCTTTTTCTGCTTCGTTTAAATCATCTCGTCCCCGGCTTTCTGTCCAAACTACCGCCCCCTGCTGCCAGTCAGACGTCTCGGAGTTCCTCCGGTCCTTGGTCCCCAGAAGCGATCACACTCTAAATAGCACTTTCTCTTTAAGGAACGACTCTCAGACAGCTTCTAACTTTCAGCTCTTTTATTCTAAATTAACCAGAGGAATTATTACAGAGATCAGCGCTGAGGCTCCCGTCTCGGATCGTTGCCATCTGTGAAAGGATGACAAAGGATGCCCTCCCTCAGTGTTTATCAGTAGATTACGTGTCACCATTGTGGTGTCTTTCTGATAGATTGTGTAGTAGCTGGTGTCCATTCTTAATCTAAGTGGCTGCGGCATTCTAATCAAACAGTTATCGGCTACTTCACTTTAAAACCCAGTGCCCAGCCACAAGTCATTCATGTCAAACCTTGGGCCATTTATGCATGTCGATGAGCATTCTTATCTTATTATTTACAAAAAACAAAAAACATTAGAACTGATCCTTTATATCATTATGGTATGAATGTAAAAATCAGCTATGCATAATATTAATAAAGGTTATCCCTAACATTTCTTAGGATCCTCTATTGGGACTCACGGCCGCCTCTAGGCCTTTCAGAGTCGCCAGCTGCTTAGTTTCATAGAATAATTTCATACCTATCCGTCCCTCATCATCATCCTACATTTCTACATGACTGCTCATTTTTTCATTAGTATCTAAAGTCCTTCTCAGCCTTAGCTGCATTCACCCTCGCTCAATCAAGAGCCTGCTTAGACTGGACTGTTCTTTCCACAGACAATTTATGACCATGCAAGCCACCTTCTGATTCCTGCGGCTTAGTCGGCCATCAGAGCGCTCTTTGTTCTTCTCTTCCTTTTTTCCAGAACTTCTGCTCGGTCACAAACTGCCGGGCTTTCCGCTCCAGTCTCCTTTCGAACTGGAACAGTATCTCCTTTTCTTCCAGCGTCGTCTTTCGCTCGGCTGACTCGTTTTAAGTTTTACGCACCGTAGCTTCCCGGTTTAAAAGATGGTCTCTCAGCGGATGGTTCACAATCCTTTGGTTGAAAGAGCCTTGCATGTGATCACATTGTAAGATCTAAGAATATACAGAAGGTAAATATCTTTAATAACTCAATCAACATGCTGCTTTTAACCTCTTTGGCTCATTACTTTACCATAAAAGACTTATTTATCTTAAGTTATTACAACCCTTTCTTCCTTGACAATCTTTCCCTTGAGTGCTTTTACCCCATTTCGCCACATATATTTAAACATCTCACCTCCCTCCTATATTTCCCAGTTCCATGAAATTAAATAATATACATAATATTTCAACTGTCTGTAACTTTACATAGTTTATGATATCGAAACTAGTAAACCTTTGTATTGCGATTAGGCGTACATAATATTCCAAAGAATATTGGCACCCTCTACTGAAAGAAAAATAAATAAATAAATAATTTCAACTTTGTTCCCTCGTCAACCTGGCGCTTAGACACTATTTCCTGTTTCGATATTCATCTTAACTATCTTTTCGCGTGATAATTGTGGAGCACACTTTCTCTCTGCACACTGGGTTGGCGCTGCTCTATTCAGTGGTTTACGGCACCTCCCCGGACTATGTGTTTCAACATAAGCACTAATTGCGCTACTGCCACAGCAGAATGACAAACTCTTATGAAACAATTTATGAACAGTCAATATTAGTAAGGTCATTTACACGGATGTAGCTCTGTCCGTGGGTTTTGGGGAGTTTTCTCAGGGCAATTCGTTTCCAATGTAAGGCCTCCTTCCTTTCCCAATCCGAATCCCTAGCTTTCTATGAGATCATCCCATCACTATAGCCTTCTGCATTTGGGCATTTCTGGAAGAAGCGCATCGCCGCTTTATCTGATAATGCAGCAGTGGTCAATCCCGTTAGTCAAAGCCGCTCGTCCTCTAAGGCATTATGCCTTACCTCTGGTGCATGCTGGCAAGTCATAACTCATAACTTCATCATTCCTGCTCGTCATGTTCCAGGTTATTCTATTTAGTTCCTAGGTCTTCTGCCATCTCTGCCCATCAGCCTACTCCAATTTCTCCTCTCAAAGTCCTCAGGTTTGATTGAATCCATCTCTTTATCCTTGCTAATATCTACCGGAATTCTATTATTTATCAGGTTTAGCCTTTTCTACTTTCAAATCCTTTTCCTTCGCATGCCCCCATTTCTCACGCCAGAAGGAGCCCCATGTCCGCATCCTGGTTCCTCAAATATTTTAGTTCAATACATCCAGCCAATCCAGCCAGTTTTCAGGCCATTCCTTCAGATTAAGAGCAGCCACTACTGTAGCGACTCAATGTCTCTCCTCAGCCGCTCTCCAGCAATTAGGTCGTTGGTCTTCTTCATCCTTCTCTTCCTATGTTTGCCCGGATTTCCACTCTGTTCTATCTGCTCAATGTTTTATCAACTCAGGTAAGAGCTCCCCTCAATTCCTGGTGGTGGTTGGCCTTTATCCATCATTGGCTTTGCTCAGTCATCATGTTTCTGTTTTGCCGGACTCTTCCCTTTAGCAACTGCCAGTCGTGTCTAATTTTCTCCCTAACTCTAGCTCACCTATGTTCTTCGAAAAGTACTTTTCCATTTGTTTCGCCCCTCTTTAATTGGAGGCCGATTATTTCTTGTCTTCTTATGCTTTCATTTGATTACGTTTATTCTCCTTCCTGCTTTCTGCCTTTCCAACCCCTATTAATAGATCTTTATTATAACTTTGTTTCATATCTTCATCTGCATTTCTTTCATGGCATTTTCAGCATTCCATAGTTTCCGAAATTTCTTCATCTCACTTTATTTTTCCTTCTTTATCCAATCCTATTTCCCGTTCCATTTATACTCCTTCTTCCCTTTATTTACCCTCTCATTTCCTGCCTTTATTCCTTCTTTACTCGTTCTATCTATTCTTATGCTCAGCTGATCTGTTCATAGCTTTATTCCATATCTTTATATGTATATCCTCTGCGGAATATACACTTTATCATCCATTGTCATCAGGGCATATCTATCATCTTGCACTGCTCTCTAAGCATAATCATCAAGCATTGCCAACACGGCATATCTATCATCTGCTTTGCTTCTCTTTTATTTTCTTGCTTCATAGCCTATTTACAGTACCTTGCGAAAGTACTTGGCCCCTTTGAACTGGTCAACCTCGTGCCACATTTCAGGCTTCAAACATAAAGATATAAAACTCTAATTTTTTGTGAAGAATCAACAACAGGTAGGACACGATCGTGAAATGGAATGAAATTTATTGGATGTGTCACACTTTATTAACAAATCAAAAACTGAAAAGTGGGGCGTGCAATATTATTCAGCCCCCTTGCATTAATACCTTGTAGCACCACCTTTTGCTGCAATTACAGCTGCAAGTCGCTTAGGTTATGTCTCAGGTTTGCACATCGAGAGACTGAAATTCTTGCCCATTCTTCCTTGCCAAACAGCTCAAGGTCAGTGAGGTTGGATGGAGAGCGTTCGTGAACAGCAGTCTTCAGCTCTTTCCACAGATTCTCGATTGGATTCAGGTCTGGACTTTGACAATTCCATTGTAGATTTGGCTTTATGTTTTGGATCATTGTCTTGTTGGAAGATAAATCTCCGTCCCAGTCTCAGGTCTCGTGCAGACTCCAACAGGTTGTCTTCCAGAATGGTCCTGTATATTGGCCCCATCCATCTTCACATCAATTTTCACCATCTTCCCTGTCCCTCCTGACGAAAAGCAGGCCCAAACCATGATGCTGCCACCACCATGTTTGACAGTGGGGATGGTGTGTTCAGGGTAATGAGCTGTGTTGCTTTTATGCCAAACTTATCGTTTTGCATTGTGGCCAAACAGTTCGATTTTGGTTTCATCTGACCAGAGCACCTTCTTCCACATGTTTGGTGTGTCTCCCAGGTGGCTTGTGGCAAACTTTAAATGAGACTTTCTATGGATATCTTTGAGAAATGGCTTTCTTCTTGCCATTCTTCCATAAAGGCCAGATTTGAGCAGTGTATGACTGATTGTTGTCCTATGGACAGACTCTCCCACCTCAGCTGTAGATCGCTGCAGTTCATCCAGAGTGATCATGGGCTTTTGGCTGCATCTCTGATCAGTCTTCTCCTTGTTCGAGATGAAAGTTTAGAGGGATGGCCGGGTCTTGGTAGATTTGCAGTGGTCTGATACTCCTTCCATTTCAATATGATTGCTTGCACAGTGCTCCTTGGGATGTTTAAAGCTTGGGAAATCTTTTTGTATCCAAATCCGGCTTTAAACTTCTCCACAACAGTATCTCGGACCTGCCTGGTGTGTTCCTTGGTCTTCATGATGCTCTCTGCGCTTTGAACAGAACCCTGAGACTATCACAGAGCAGGTGCATTTATACGGAGACTTGATGACACACAGGTGGATTCTATTTATCATCATCAGTCATTTGGGACAACATTGGATCATTCAGAGATCCTCACTGAACTTCTGGAGTGAGTTTGCTGCACTGAAAGTAAAGGGGCCGAATACTATTGCATGCCCCACTTTTCAGTTTTTTATTTGTTAAAAAAGTTTGACACATCCAATAAATTTCATTCCACTTCACGATTGTGTCCCACTTGTTGTTGATTCTTCACAAAAATTTGAATTTTATATCTTTATGTTTGAAGCCTGAAATGTGGCAAGAGGTTGACCAGTTCAAGGGGGCCGAGTATTTTCGCAAGGCACTGTACAAAAAAGGACTAACTGCATTCCCCACAACTCTTTCTGTAACCACCTCTCCTCAACCTCTTACCTGCAGCAGCCACCCCCTCCTCTCTACCTGCATTAAATATCAGTCAGTCAGTCATTTTCTACCGCTTCTTCCATAGTGGGTCGTGGGGAAGCTGGTGCCAATCTCCAGCACTCTATGAGTGGGAGGGGGTGTACACCGTAGACAGGTTGTCAGTCTATGGCATGGCAACATAGACACACACACAGGACAAACACCCACCCACACACTCATTCACGCCGAAGGGCAATTTAGAGAAACCAGTTAACCTAACAGTCATGTTTTTGGACTGTGGAAGGAAGCCGGAGTACCCGGAGAGAACCCACGCATGCACGGGGAGAACATGCAAACTCCATGCAGAAAGACCTCCGGCCGGGAGTCGAACCCAGGACCTTCTTGCTGCAAGGCAACAGTGATACCAACTGCGCACCGGTGCAGTCCTGCATTAAAAATCCATGAGGAGAATTTGTGTCTATTTTTTTCAGCATCAGAAGACCAGGAAGTTCCAGTACCCAGACCAGGAGAGGGCAACCTACAGCCTCTGGGCCATATACGGCACCTCAGAACCCTTTTGTCCAGCCTGCCACGCAATTTCAAGTGAATAAATAAAACAATTAAAGCTTGGTTAAGAAAAAATGCTAAGAAATGGTATTTCTGATATATAAAAGCACCAGTAATGCATTTATCCAGGCCAGGATCAGGGTCAGCGAACACAGCATAATTGGTCATGCATCAGCATGAGATGAGTAGATGCACAGGTGTTGGTCACTGAGACGGCAAAAAAAAGTGGATGCTGAACGTCAAGTTTTCCAAAGAGAAATGGAGGAACGAATATTTTTCGTCGAAATGAAAAGCAAATCTGTGTGTTTAGTTTGTGGGGAGGCGCTGGCAGTGATGAAAAAATCCAATCTGGAGCGCCATTACAGGAGTAAGCATGTTAAACTGGAGGAGTTGAGACGGCAGCTGCAAACTGATAAAGTTACCGCACTTCGTCGGAGCTTAGATGCGCAGCAATCAGTGTGTACAAGACCATATAGTGACAGAGACAAGTAAGTTTTGTGGCGAGTCAATTAATAGCTAAGCAGCTGAAACCTCATGCAGAAGGAGAATTTGTCAAGGAATGCATCGTTGCTGCTGCAGAGCTGCTAGTTCCTGACAAAGTAAAAATATTTGAAAGCATCAGTTTGTCCCAAAGAACAGTTGCAGACAGGATCACAGATATGGCAGATGATATTTAGAAAACGCTCAAGGACACTGCAAGAGATTTCGAGTATTTTTCTTTTGCCTGTGATGAGACAACGACATCACCAATACTGCACAGCTAGCTTTTGTGTGAGGGGTCACAGCAGACTTCAATACAAAGGAGGAGATGCTGTCTTTGCAAACTATAGATGAAGCAACCAAAGGTGAAGATGTGTTTCATCAAGTTGTCCTGCCATGAAAAATTTTGATCTGCCATTTAAGACGCTGAGTGGGCTGGTCACAGATGGAGCACCAGAGATGGTTGGTCCGCAAAAGGGATTAACTGCATTAATGAGAAATGAAATTAGCCGCCTTGATCTCAATCCTGGTGATTTAGTTATATGTCACTGCATCAAGAGAGTCTGTGTGTTCATTCCCTGAAGATGATCAGTGTAATGAAAACTCTCCATTGTGAACGTTATTAAAATTCGAGGGCTAAATAGTCGTCAGTTCAGAGAGCTGCTCATGGAGCTGGAGTCAGAGTATGGAGATCTGGTGTATCATTGTGAAGTACGATGGCTGAGTCATGCAAACATGCTTGAATTATTCTATTGTCTGAGGGAAGAAGTTAAACAGTACATGGAGAAAGGGGAAACCTGCAGTGGAGCTTAGTGATGACCATTGTCTCTGCTATCTGGCCTTCATGGTGGACATGACCAAGCACCTGTCAGAGCTGAACATCAACCTGCAAGGTTCCAATTAACTTCTAAGTGCTTTGCTCTCACCTGTGAAGACATTTGAAGGAAGGTTAAGACTGTGGCAAAATCAGCTGGAAAGTGGTAACACTGTGTACTTTCCTTATCTGCAAAAGCAAAAACCTGCTGTAACAAGTGAATACGCTGGTGAGTGTGCAAAACTAATCCAGGCCTTTGATGAACGATTTCATGATATCAAAATGAAAACGAAGGAAGTCAACATGTTTTTTTCCATTTAACGTGGAACCATCTGAAATGCCAGACAACCTCCAACTGGAGATCATCGAGCTCTAAAGCAACAATGAGCTCAAAGCCAAATACAACAACCTTCCTTTAACCTTCCTATGGTGTTAGGGTCCCTAGGACCCGTTTTGAGTTTTAGCATGCATAAAAGTACTTCATACATTTGTTTTTTGCATTGAAACTTTTTGACTTTGTCAGGGACTTCCATTTAAACAAAATAAAATAATTTATTTTTTTTTTTATAAATTATAAAGTGCTCTGGTGAAAAAAATGACTTTTGTGGTGTTCGGGTCATTTTTGACCCGGTTAAAATTTTCAATTATAAAACAATAAAAAATGCCAAAAATTAAATCATTAACACACAATCAACCAACAGCCTCTTCCTCCAACCACTTGAGCTTCATTTAGGGGCTTTTCTCTTTGCCTTTTTGCGAGAACAAACAAAGGGAGACATGTCCAGGCTTGTCAAGCCATTTGAGTGTAGAGGTGGTGACTTGCAGAGTACACATCTCCAATTCACAGGATGCAACAATGAGGAGAAGATTCACTGTAAATGAAGCTTTGGATCACATCTTTGCTGCAAATGAGGCAGAGGACACACAGGATTTTAGCGATGGAGATGAGCAGGCCTCTGAGAACGAACATGATGTGGAGTACTAATTGGAAGAAACAGACACAACTAATCAGTCTGAAGAGGAGGTCACTGGTGCTGAAGCTGCTCCTGCTGAATCATTCCAATCCAAACGTGGCAACATCCGTTGGAGCACAGTTCCTCCTGATGTGCATGGAAGGACAGCTGCTGCAAACATCATCAAAATGACCCCTGGGGTCACGAGGTTTGCTGTGACAAGAGTAAGTGACATCAAGACGTGCTTTGATCTTTTTTTGCCATTGTCACTAAAAAAAGTCATAATTGCTATGACAAACCTTGAGGGGAAAAAAGTCCATGGCAACACGTGGAAAGACATTGATGAGACGTACCTGGATGCCTACATTGGTGTTCTCCTCCTTGCTGGTGTTTACAGATCCAGCAATGAGGCAACTGAGAGTCGCTGGGATGCATCAACGGGCATGACCCGAAACACCATAGATGTTACTATATTTGATAATATTAAAATTAAAATCTTTTTTTTGTTGAACATTTAAGAAATGTGTTTGAATATATCTCAGTTACACTCAGGTAACAGAACAACTGATTATTTTGTTGCCTTCTTCTCTTAAGGTTCATTTGACTAATTTTTAGACATTGAAAACGAGGGGTATGCTGTTAAAACAAAGGCCCAGTGGGCCACAAAAAAATATTAAAACCAATATTTTCATGGATAAGGGAGCCCAACCAGCTAAACAAGAGTTAAGAAAAACATTGGATGATAAAAGATTGTTTTTAGGGTATTTTATGGCTGATTTAATACACGGGTCCAAAATGACCCGCTAACACCACAGATGGCAGCAGAAAGCTAACACCAGAGGAAGGTTAATGGACTTCTACAAACTGTTTGTCAGTGTTGAGGATTTTCCAAACCTGAGGAGACATGCTCTCAGGTTTGTATCTCTGTTTGGGACAACATACCGCTGTGAGCAGCAAAAAGACGCTTCTGCTGAAGACTTACTAACTTCAATTCAGAAAATCAGCTGTGAGTGGCATCAATGTGTCTTCCAGCAGACATCAGACGCCTTGCTAAGGAGAAGCAGTTTCAACCATCACATTAGGTGAGTGTGTTTAATGTAGCAATTGTTAAATAGAACACCATTATGCTTATTTTATAGCTTTCAAAACACCTCAGCTGGTTATATTAGCAAAAAGGCTTACTTCTTGTTAATGTAAAACTGAAAGAAAATAATTTGTAATTTGTACAATCAACAGTACATGCCTCGATTTATTTTAGCTGGTATTTTATAACACTATTTTGTGTTTTGAAAGCAAACAAATGTTAAAGAAAACACAAACCGAAATGTACAAATGTTTGCAAAAAAAATATGCACCAACTAAAACTATGGTTTTATGAATCTATAATTGTTGCATTATTAGGCTTTACATTTTGAGTGTGACCCTCAGATGACTTTGAAAATTTAAATGGCCCCTGAGAGAGAAAAGGTACCCCACTCCTGACCTACGGTGTGTCAACTTCCTGTCTGAGAGCCTGTGCTGACCAGCTGGCCCCCGCTTTCACTCAGATTGTTAAGAGGTTTCTGGAGCTGTCTGTTTTAAATACTTCACCATTAACCCATTCCCCAAAAAACCCACCATCACAGGATCAAATGACTACGGAGTTGTTGCCCTGACATCCTTGGTAATAAAATCCTTTCATTGACTGATGTCAAACCATCTGAAGGACAGCACAGACCCTGGTTTTCAACTGCGAGACTCCCTGCAATTTGCAGAAAAGGAGCTGAAACACATACATTTAGCACGTGTGTGTGTGTTCCTGTCTTGGCATCACAGTGAGAACCATTTTCCCAATTTCACCATCAAATTGAGGACCGTTGGTACCAAAGTGAGGACATTTTGCTGGTCCTCACGACCTATTTTGCTAACGGTTAGGTTTAGGACTAAGGTGTGAATTGAGTTTAGGTTAAGGTTAGGGTTAGGCATGCACTGGTAATGGTTAGGTTTAGGGTTATTGTCAGGGTTAGGGCATAGAAAGGGTTGAAAATGACTGAAAATCAATGGAAGTCAATGGGAGTCAACACATGGTCCTCACTACATATACCAAAACAAGAGTGTGTGTGTGTGTGTGTGTGTGTGTATGTGTGTGTACGTGTGTGTGTGAGCGATGTTGATGTGTGATGCATTGGAACAAAAAATGGGCATGAACTATAGGCAGTGCATAGGGGCGCTGTGCTAGAGGTGGTGCCAGAGCAATGGTGGGAAAAGTTATTTTTAGTCGGCATTTCAGTATTTAACAGGTGTTTGTGCATGTTTAAATGATATGATCAATAACAGAGGCACCTTTGAGAGAACAGAGCAGAGACAAAAAAACACAGAAATACTAATCCAGTAGTACTTTCTATTGGAAAGTGAAACATTTTTGTTAGAGCTCCCTTAGTGGCTTAATCTAGGAGAAAAGGACAGCTAAGCAGATTAACTCTGAGCCATTTTTCTAATCTAGAGTATGAAAGAAAGCACATGCAGTTAGTCACAGTAAAAGCTCAGCCAGTAGAGTCTAGGAGAGACGGGGGTATACACTGAAAGACAGGGCTAAGTGTATCATCTGTATAAGATGAGCATTAAGTTGTTGGCAGCAACAGCTCAGCCGATGTCCCCCTCCAGGAAGGTGCCACAGCTAAACACAGAGTCAGGCCAGACGTAGCTTCTAGGAAGAGAAAAAAGAGAACATACAGTACAGACCAAACGTTTGGACACACCTTCTCATTCAAAGAGTTTTCTTTATTTTCATGACTATGGATATTGTAGCTTCACACTGAAGGCATCAAAACTATGAATTAACACATGTGGAATTATATACTTAACAAAAAAGTGTGAAACAACTGAAAATATGTCTTATATTCTAGGTTCTTCAAAGTAGCCACCTTTTGCTTTGATTACTGCCCTGCACACTCTTGGCATTCTGTTGATGAGCTTCAAGAGGGAGTCACCTGAAATGGTTTTCCAACAGTCTTGAAGGAGTTCCCAGAGATGCTTAGCACTTGTTGGCCCTTTTGCCTTCACTCTGCGGTCCAGCTCACCCCAAACCATCTCGATTGGGTTCAGGTCCGGTGACTGTGAAGGCCAGGTCATCTGGCGCAGCACCCCATCACTCTCCTTCTTGGTCAGATAGCCCTTACACAGCCTGGAGGTGTGTTTGGGGTCATTGTCCTGTTGAAAAATAAATGATGGTCCAACTAAACACAAACCAGATGGAATAGCATGCTGCTGCAAGATGCTGTGGTAGCCATGCTGGTTCAGTATGCCTTCAATTTTGAATAAATCCCCAACAGTGTCACCAGCAAAGCACCCCCACACCATCACACCTCCTCCTCCATGCTTCACGGTGGGAACCAGGCATGTAGAGTCCATCCGTTCACCTCTTCTGTGCCGAACAAAGACACGGTGGTTGGAACCAAAGATCTCAAACTTGGACTCATCAGACCAAAGCACAGATTTCCACTGGTCTAATGTCCATTCCTTGTGTTCTTTAGCCCAAACAAGTCTCTTCTACTTGTTGCCTGTCCTCAGCAGTGGTTTCCTAGCAGCTATTGTACCATGAAGGCCTGATTCACACAGTCTCCTCTTAACAGTTGTTCTAGAGATGTGTCTGCTGCTAGAACTCTGTGTGGCATTGACCTGTTCTCTAATCTGAGTTGCTGTTAACCTGCGATTTCTGAGGCTGGTGACTCAGATGAACTTATCGTCCGCAGCAGAGGTGACTCTTGGTCTTCCTTTCCTGGGACGGTCTTCATGTGAGCCAGTTTCTTTGTAGCGCTTGATGGTTTCTGCGGCTGCACTTGGGGACACTTTCAAAGTTTTCCCAATTGTTCGGACGGACTGACCTTCATTTCTTAAAGTAATGATGGCCACTCATTTTTCTTTACTTAGCTGCTTTTTTCTTGCCATAATACAAATTCTAACAGTCTATTCAGTAGGACTATCAGCTGTGTACTGTATCCACAACACAACTGATGGTACCAACCCCATTTATAAGGCTTGAAATCCCACTTATTAAACCTGACAGGGCACACCTGTGAAGTGAAAACCATTTCAGGTGACTACCTCTTGAAGCTCCTCAACAGAATGCCAAGAGTGTGCGGAGCAGTAATCAAAGCAAAAGGTGGCTACTTTGAAGAACCTAGAATATAAGACATATTTTCAGTTGTTTCACACTTTTTTGTTCAGTATATAATTCCACATGTGTTAATTCATAGTTTTGATGCATTCAGTGTGAAGCTACAATATTCATAGTCATGAAAATAAGGACAACTCTTTAAATGAGAAGGTGTGTCCAAACTTTTGGTCTGTACTGTAGAACATAGAACAGCAAATAAAGCAAAATTGGAGAGTAGTATGAGACTGTAGCAGAGAGAATGAAAGTGGTAATTATGTCCTCCAGCAGCCTAAGCCTAAGGCAGCATAACTACAGAGATAGCTCAGGATAACCTAAGCCACTCTAACTATAAGCTTTATGAAAAAGTAAAGTTTTAAGCCCAGCCTTAAAAGTAGACAGGGTGTCTGCCTCATGTACTAAAACTAGGAGCTGGTTCCACAAGAGATGAGCCTGATAACTAAAGGATCTGCCTCCCATTCTACTTCTAGAGACTCTAGGAACCACCAGTAAACCTGCAGTCTGAGAACGAAGTGCTCTGTTAGGAACATATGGAACAATCAGATCTCTGATGTATGATGGAGCTAGATGATTAAGGGCTTTATATGTGAAAAGGAGAATTTTAAATTCTATTCTGGATGTAACAAGGAGCCAATGAAGGGAAGCTAAAATAGGAGAAATATGATCTCTCTTTTTAATTTTCATCAGAACTCTTGCTGCAGCATTTTGAATCAGCTGAAGGCTTTTAACTGCATTTTGTGGACATCCTTATACTAAAGTATTACAATAGTCCAGCCTTGAATATCATTAGTGACTTTCAGGAGAGCTGTTTCAGAGCTATGATGAGCTCTGAAGCCTGACTGAAACTCTTCAAACAGGTCATTGCTGCATGCCCACACATTTGATTAGCAACTATTTCCCCAAGAATTTTAGATAAGAATGGAAGATTGGATATAGGTCTGTAATTTTTTAAGTCATCTTGATCAAGCGAAGGTTTCTTAAGTAAAGGTTTAATTACAGCTACCTTAAAAGCTTGTGCAACATATCCATTTACTAAGGATAGATTAATCATATCTAAAATGGGGCTGGTAATCAGAGGGAACACATCCTCATATAATTTGGTTGGGATCGGGTCTAACATACAAGTTGAAGGTTTAGATGAAGCTAATATTTCTGATAACTCAGGAAGCTCCACAGGTTCAAAACAGTCCAAACACAGATCAGGTTCTACAGTTACTTCCAGTGTTGTCTCACTTGAGGATGAAGTAATCATCTTTGGGAGTAGGTCAAAGATTTTATTTTTAATAGAATCAATTTTATTTAAGAAGAATCCCAATAAGTCATGACTGCTGAGAGCTAAGGGAATGGATGGCTCAACAGAGCTTTGACTCTGTGTAAGTTTAGCAACTGTACTAAAGAGAAACCTAGGATTATTCTTGTTCTCGTCTATTAATAATGAGAAATAAGCTGTTCTGGCTTGGCGAAGTGTCTTTTTATACAACAGTAGGCTATTTTTCCAAGTAGGAATCCTCTAGGTGTGTAGAGCGCCATTTTCTCTCCAATTTTCCAACATTGTGCTTTAAAGTACGCAGCTCTGAATTAAACAAGGGAGCCATGAATAATTACCTTCTTTTTCAAGGGGCCTGCATTGTCTAATGCACCACGCAATGATGAAGTAACACTATCAACAAGTGAATCAATTTGTAAAGGGGAAGAAACAAAATTATTGCCCTCCACTGTGTTTTTCTGTGATAATGAGGAAATTAAAAGTGGAACAGATTATTTAAAGGTTGTTACAGCATTTTCTGATAATGATCAACTATAATGAAATTTTCTTTCAGGTGTGGAGTACTCAGTTAAATTAAACTCAAAAGTTGTTAAGAAATGATCAGACAGGACAGGGTTATGAGAACATACTGTTATGTCTTTACACTCAATGCCATATGTCAGCACAAGGTCCAGAGAATGAAGACAAATGTGGGTGGGTTTGTTAATGTTTTGAGCAAAGCCAATTGAGTCTAAGATACCATTAAAGGCTATATTTAGGCTATCACTTTCAGTGTCAACATGAATGTTAAAATCCCCCAATATAATAACCTTATCTGTATTTAACACTAAATCAGATAAAAGGTCTGAAAATTGATGGACGGTAAAAAACAAACAGAAGTGGTTTTAGTGCTTTGCAATTTGGATGATGAAAACTAAGGAATAAATATTCAAACAAGTTGTAGCTATTGATTGGTCTGGGACTAATCAATAAATCCGACTGAAAGATGGTTACAACTCCTCCTCCTCGCCCAGTATTTCGAGGAATGTGAAAATTTAAATAATTAGGAGTTGACTCATTTAAAATCAGAATCAGAATCATCTTTATTGCCAAGTTTGTACATACAAACAAGGAATTTGACTCCGGTACACTTTGCTCTTTGGTTTTGTTTTTGCATTACAGAATATACATATTTACAATGTACAATATACACATATATAATATAGTAACATAATCCTCTTGCTGCAGCCAGGTTTCTGTGAGGCAAAATAAATCAATCTGATTGTCACAAATCAGCTCACTAAGCCACATTTAATTGTTTTATTTTTCTTTTCAGTCTGAGTTGTGTTTATTTTTATGAGATTTTCATGATTTCCTCCTTTTACATTATTTTTTAATCTATTCAATTTTGGCCGTGGGTGTGTTATGGAAATTCTTTTATTTAGTGCTCCAAAGTATTCCAAAGTGCTGTGAACTTTCATTAACCTCTCTCCTCTGACCTCTGTGATTTTATTAGTGTTCTGTTTCTTAGAGCAGACGGGCCCTAAACCATTACCAGAAGTTTAATGGTTAAAACACATCCTGGAGGGTTGTGTCTGAGGAAGAGTAGATGGCTGTCCTCATGAATAATATAGTTACCTCTGACCCCAGGTGGGGCCTAGAGGACCATGTCTCCAAAGTCTTTTAAGTTGAGGTAACACCCACATACTGTTTAAATACTGTCTGTAAACTGTGTTCTGGGCTCTGTTTCACTGACTCGTCAGTGACAGGGTCTTCAAACGCAGAAATGCCTTTGAATAAAACTTATAAAGACAAAGTCCAGATTTTCTCTTATTGTGAGTTAATTTCTCTCACACTTTGATAAGAAAAAATTTATTATAGGTGAGACACAATCTTAATAGGGTAATGGGTGGGTAGCAGTACAGAAGCTGCAGAGAGGAGTGTTAAGCTACGACCCTGCCTTCTGGTCTGAACCCTGGGTTGTCAGTGTTTTGGAGAACTAATAAATTCGCCCAGATTCCTAGAAAGAAGAGCTGCTCCATCCAAAGTGGGATGGATGCCGTCTCTCAGACCAGGTTTTCTGTAATACTCACAATTTTGAAGTAGGCTTTATGTTTTGTTTATACAGCTAGTTCAACTGAAAGTTTTTAATGTCACGTACATACCCAGTGCACTCGGACCGAACCTCGGAGGATCCGTTCTTCTGCTTCTTCTGCCAGCCAGACGAAAATGGGGTACGGAGAAGCGCACGTTATTCATACTTACTCCAATTTGAGGCTGGTTTTGGCGGTTGTCAAAATGAAGTCTATTGTGCATTACTGCCACCACGTGGAGTGGCAATGTCGTTCTTCTTTTCCAAATTCGACAGTCCAACATTAAGGGCTTTAAAGAGTGAAATATGTTAAGCTGGATTTACTTTTTAAGCAATAAGTTTAATTACACATTTATAACAGATGTCAATGCCGCATACGTGTATGTCTCTATTCATTCATTTTATAACGGTCGCTGTAATTTTGAATGGCCAGTGGGTGGCGGTACTGAACCTATGCGGTGGTTTCCTAAACGTGGCGGGAGAAGAAATGCATCTCTTCGACATTCCAGTCCACACTCCATTCCAGTCGGTGCCAGTAAGGCACACCTACAGTTATTTGCTAACTGCCATAAAATCCTACAAGAAGAAGAAATGCAAGGTGAGTGTTGTTGCCAGCCGTAATAAAAACAGAAGAAGGAGGAAGCAGAGGTAGTCTCAGCGGCAGGGTGTTGCATGCTAGTCATCACATAATTATTGATAGAGGAAGCACTGCTTGTCCTAACCAGTTCTTCTAAATGGTTGGTGTTGGGTCCCTGGAAAGGTGAGGGCAAACTGTTCCTGCTGTTGACATTTTCGGTACCAGAGGCTGACACGCTAGCGTTTGGGGCACGAGCAACGCAACTTGTCTCCAGCTGAGTGTGTTATGCTGTTTTTAATATATTAATATACCTTTAAAGTAATTTACCGTTAAGTACGCAGAGTATAATTATCACTGAAGTCAACCGGTTGGAGACTTACTGTTTTGATGACCAGCCTGTTTTTAACGAACACATGCACTTATCTTTTGTATTGTAAAAACTGTGTCCTGGCATATAGTACATTTTAAGTTTTTACTTTTAACATTGTGTGATGTGTAACAGTCTAAGTGAGTCTTAAGTAAGTTTACCTTTGAGTCCAGGTAGTACAAAACATGGGAAAAAAAACAACTCTTATCCCAAGTCTTGGGAAAAGCCTTTTTCAGAATCAGTTGAACAATACAACTCCTAACAGTTTTTGTGTGTGCTAGGGTTAATGCCAACTACTGTCTGATAAAAACAGGAGTTTGCGGTGCCGCTCTCATTCCTCCACCAAAGGCTGGCACCCCATCTCCATCCTCAGCTCCCAGTATGTGAGACTTCCTTCATTTTATCAATCAGTTTTGTTTTTTTCTTAAATTATGTGCCTTCTTTGTGGCCTTTAACAGCTTTAATTAATCTAAAAGTGTTGTAATGACTGTTAATTCTTTTCAAATTGGTAAAAGGGGTGTCCAGATGTCTTCAACCAACTGTATCCTGGTGGCTTTCAATGACCTCCTCGATGACAAACAGTGCATCTACACACTAAGGTTAGTGCAGGTTTGCTATACAAATTGTCATACTCATTGTCCTTCTGCCCATCCTTCTAATTTTTTTATACATGTGTAACTCCAGAAACACAAATCTAGTTATAGCTCATTTACTCTGTTTCAATTTGTTCTGGTTGTGCACACTTAAAACATAATCTTGTCTTTGTGGTTGTATTTTGCGATAAAACAAAGGCTCCAGACCTCAGTCACAGTTGCCAAAATTATTTCCTTCCTGATCTTGCTATAGATTAGGTGAAGTGCACCCATCCCTCTTGCAGCAGAACACTCACATAACATGATGATGCCACCCTTGCACTTCGGAGTTGGGATGGTGCCGGCTTCCCCCTTCTTTGACCAAACTTAAGGTTGGTAGGTAATGAACAATTATTTGTCCCCTTTTTTTGTTTCCTTGATTCTTTCTCTGCTTAGACATTTTTGACAAGTTCTCCGCCTCTTTAAAAACACATTAAAGTTGAATATTTTCTTAACTGTCTTTGCATCACACAAGGATAACACCATTATTATCAACTGACCCTGTCTTTTTTGTTTATTGTCTCTTGCCTTTCCTTCAGTCGGGCCAATTACTATTCCTACTATTCCTACTATTCCTACTATTATTGGCACAGAGGGGTGGAGGATCTGGGTGGATGATGACAACAGCTTCTACATTAAAGATGTCTTGATAGTATAGGTTTAAATTTTGTAAGTGTTTTTGAATTTCCAATTCTTTTTAGCAGAGGTTTAAATTTCGTCAGAGTTGCTGGAAAAAAAGGTGTTCCACGTGTTTTTATATTTTGCAAAATGGGTCCGTAATTTTTTGTAAGTGTTTTTTTTTAATTATGTCTGTGCAATTCATGTATGTCTTTGGAGCCAAGCCTCAACAAAAGTTTCATTATGGTGACATAATTACAATAAAGTATCTTGAATCTTGAATAGCAGCAAACGAGCTCTAACACAAGTTCCACGGCACTTCTCATCACATCATTGTAGAGAGAGGGCAGGGCTGTGAGGGGTCCGGGTTGATTCTGATCTCACTAGATCTTCAATCTAAAATTTCTCTGCAGTTAGCTGGAGGCATCAACTCCTAACCAAAACGGGCAATAGTATTGAATTTGTGTGTACTACTAAAAAGAGTCATGAAACTGGACAGTTGATTTGATATAGAACTAAATGGTATGGTGGAAATCTGTTTCATAAACCAGGAAGAGGGAGGGAATTATGGAGGATGATTAAGATTAATTGGAATGTATGTATCTGACTTTTGTGAAGTGCCTTGAGACGACATGTGTTGTGAATTGAATTGAAATGATTTCAATAACTTGTCATTTCCCTGGGCAGCAAACTGGTAAAAAAAAAAAAAGTATGAAGCTCTTCAGGATTTCAGGAGAATTTTCAGAAGGTTTGTGTCACCATGGCTACAGCAGATGCCCCTTCATCAGTCTCTGCTGAAGATGTTGGGATTCTGTCCAGCAGTTACTCTGTTGTCATCTGTGATGTAAAGAATGTGATTCTAAAACTATTAAAGTACTACATAAGTCCTGTTGTTTTACTGTCATTCAGTTATTACAACAAATGACACCAATATTCCTTTCTTTTCAATATCTAAAATGCATATTTGATTGTAATGGTTTGTAAGCTGATTAAAGAGTGCTTCAAAATACTAAATGAACTTCTTAGCAAAAATACACCAGAGTAACATAAATATTGAATTTACAGATGTTCCTAGTCTATAGGAAATCAGTGCCTAAACCCCATCTGACATGGCTTCTCATAGTTTTGAAGTAAACTGCTGCTCTACCAATCATTTCTAATAGTGATATTTGAGACTACAAAAAATCTACACATTAGTAGTAATTTGTATTTGTTTTAGGGTGAGCCTTCACCAGCTGTTTCTGCCCTTAACCCAGCATAACTTCTGTCGCCCAGCAACCGTGATAGCGTTAAGCCGTAAAGATGGAGCCTGAAGGTTAATCACGCTGCCTTCTCCACTGTAAAAACCTACGCATGGTTTTCATTTTTCCCCCTTTAAATATTCCTAATGGCTTATAATAATTTCTTTATAATGTACTTGTTTATTATCTTTTCATTTTATTATCAGGCATTCAAAATGTTCAAAATAATGTTTGTGTTTATAGATATAAACATATAACACTGTACATAAAATACACTATGGCAAATACCATTTGTTTGATTTATTTTTTAACAACCTAACCACCAACACATAAACTTTATGAACAAAGTTAAAAAAAAAATTGTAGCGAAAAAAAAAAAAATAAACCAAACATTAACATCATCTGACTGAATTATATCTGTGCTTAATTTCCACTCATTTGGGGAAACCAAGCTGCAGTTTGAAAACGATGTGGCGGGAGTCGGCTGTTCTCTCCGGGGTTAGCGCGCATCGACCACCTGGTCAGCGGCGAGGCGAGCAGGCTGTGTCCGAACAACATCATAGCACTTTTGCAATGAATCCCTAACTTGATCAGCTGATTATATACTTAAGATTTACACAGCTACATTCTCGCCTAAAAACACTGTAAAAGTTAATTTTGTTTTACAGAAAGCCTATTATATAAAACTTTATTCACTGCTTTTCTGTCTCCTCAGCCATTGCTACTTCCGTCTGAACAATCTGCTTCGACCAGCAATGAATCATGTCATCGGCTAACAAATGCAGCCTGCGAAGGGTGGAGCCCCTGAGTCTCTATAGTCCTCAACATGGCGGTGCTTGTATTTCCGGTTGGCCCATACCTACTGAGTCTATAGCAGGCAGCGCCCTCTGGTGTAGGGGCATACGAATTACCCACAAGTCACAGATTGTTTTGCTCCAGCACTACGTTTTGTGCAAAAGTGAAAGCGCGCCAAAAAGAAGTTGTAACTTGTAAAGTAGCATTTGTGACCCAGCAGCAGATTTGTGCAGTTGTATTCACTGATTTGCATTTGTGAAAGACTGAAAAAAATTCTACAGATACAAATTTACAGTTACAATGCACAAATAGTTTTGCCCCAAAAATAACTCCATGCATTTCTTCCGTTTTCCTCTAATTTCTAGAAAACCATCTGCCTTTTCTTTCTTCTTTCCATTGTTTTGGCAATCTTTCCCTTATTTTCTTCTTTATGAAACTTTTAACTTTCATTCGACTTACCTTGATATCTACCTCAACTAAAATTTGTCTGGTAGCCTCTTTTGCAACCTTGTCTACAAATTCATTAGCTTTCAGACCAACTGTTTTTGATACAAATTAATGTTGAGCTGGAATCTGAGTATACTATTGATCTTAATGGCTGATTATCTTCGACCCACTGAAGAGCAAATAGTATTGCTATCATTCCTCCTGTGTATACTGATAAATTATCACTTATTCTCTTCCCTACTTTTGCTCCAAATTTAGGAATAATGTACGCTACACCGATCTGATCCACTATATTCTTTGATGCATCTGTATATATTTTAACATATCCATAACATTTATTAATGTATTCTAGAACAGTATCTAAACCTAAAAAGTCTTTATGCCCTGTCTTCTTTTCTAATAATTCCAGATCTACTATTGGTTCTGTTAGTAACCATGGACTTACGTTTGGGAAAGGGAATATTGGACTGATTTTAAAATTATTGATTTGAATTTCTGCAGATTTCTGATTTATGTTCCAACCAAACTTTTGTTTACCTTTTGTCTTTTTCCCAGCATGGTTTTAACACTTGTTGTCTTGGATGGTTTTGTTCATGCCCTTTTAAATTTGCCCAATAGTTTAAAGCTAACTGATCCCTACTTATTCTTAATGGTGGCTCATCCATCTCTCTCTCAGATGCCATAGATGTTGTTTTAAATGCACCAGTAATAATTCTCATTGCCTCATATTGAGTATTTAATGTTTCTAAAGATGTGTTTAAAGCTGAATTATAAACAAAACTCCCATAATCTAATAATAATTTAATAAATCCTGTGTATATACCCATCAGTGATTTCCTATCTGCTCCCCAGCCTCTTCCAATTAGACACCTCATAATGTTTAATATGTTTCTACGTTTATCCCTGATTTTTGTGCACTTTCCATGTTATTCCTTCATCGAACCAGTTGCCGAGGAACTTAAATTGTTTTATTCTTTCAAGTTTTTGACCATATAATTTGAGTAAAATATCATTATTTCCCCTTTTTTTAGTACAAAACACAATTTTTGTTTTATCAATTGAAAATTTAAATCCTCACTTATTTGACCACTTTTCAATTTTCAATTCAAATATTTCCCTCTTTTCCACAAAGCTCTGTCATCGGCAAAAAGTGAGCATCCCACCCCCGTATCTATATCATCAAACATATAATTTATCATTAAAGAAAATAAAGGACTCGGTATGCTCCCTTGTGGGGTCCAGCTTTCTATAAAATATTTATTGGAATAATTTTTCCCTATTTCACCTGTATTTGTCTTTTTGGTAGAATTTTTTATTTTTTCCTTTATTTCAGTTTTATAAGCAAACCCTCTCTCCACATCATATCATATGGAGTTTAGATGAAAATTCAAACTGAAAGACTGACCTCCATCCCAGGCCGTTCTATGACTCCACCGTGCGTCTCTCCTCCATCCAATCAATCAATTTTTGCATGTGTCTTTTTAATCAAACATCCCCCAGGCTTCGCTTTTAAGGGCCCCCCCCCGTCATGGTTTTTCCCCCTCTTTAGTTTAGCTTCGACCCCCCTCCGCCCCACCTTCCCCCATTCCCCTTCATATTCTCCCCCGGCTCCCCCACCTTCTTTTCCTTCACTCCAGCACCAGTATTGGATCCCGGGGGGGGAAGACTCATCTAATTCTTAGCCTAAGACATTCATTCAAGCTAATGTCATTCTCAGCATTCATGTCTTCCTCCGGGGTCCGAGCACCAAAGAAATAAACTTTTACCAATAAATTTCTCTAATTGCCATCTTTGTGTTTCTTATTGTGAATCTTTTCAGGTTGAAATGCTTTTTCTATGTCCATAAACACAAACTTTTTGCTAATCTGAGCTTTCCTGATTTCATGTTCAAGACACAAGAAACCACTCTAAAAATTTAACAGATATCCTTTCTTTACTATATAGTATTCTAATCTTTCATTTATCTTTTTTTTATATAATTTTGCATTTGTTTGAAGTTAAAGTAATTGGTCGATAGTTGCATGGTTTTGTTCCATCCTTTCCTGGTTTTTGTAAGGGTATTACAATTGCTTCCTCCCAAGACTTTGGTAATTTTCCTTCCTCCAAGACTTTGTTATATAATGCTAAAAGAACATCTTTTGACGATTTACTAAGATATTCTATCATTGAAAGAACATTTGCTCTTTTTCTTCTCTTGATATCTCACATTTTTAAAGTGTACGATTTAATTCACTCTTGGTAAATTATATGTTTATTTAATCATTTTCTGTTTCCTCTTCTTTTAATAAGTCTCTTTTTTTCCTTAACAGTATTCTCCTTGCCTCTTTTTCCTTCTTTGCCAATATTATTTGAACTATAACTTTTCATAAAGGCTCTAGTCATCATTTCTTCTTTTGTACTATTTTCAACAGCTACTTCTTCTCCATCATGGAGAACTGTCCTATTGTCTTATCCTATTCATTCTTTTTATCATTGTCCAAACTTCATGTTCCCCATGAATTACAAAACTATCTCCAATATTCTCGTTTTGTTTTTTTTATGGGTTTACTTACAATATTTTGTAACCTTTTATATTGAATAAGATTTTGAGTATTATGATTCTTTTTAATTTCTTAAAAGCTTCATTTCTAAATTTTATTACTTTTTTAAAATCTCCTTTGTCCACCATGGTATAATTTTCTTCTTTTTTCCCCTCTTCTCTTTTTAATATACTTGTTTTGCTGAATCTAATATAGTTGAACAAATTGATGTTTAATCAATCAATATGCATCGATCAATATTCATATTGAGATCTATTTTCCCCACTTCTTTATCACTAATATTCTTATATGTTACCCAGTCAGCATCCCCGAAACTCCATTTTTGTATTTCCATTGTATTATTATACTGTATTCCTAAATCCAGTTTGATTATTATGGGATAGTGATCGCTGCCTGTTGTATCTTTAATGACATGCCATGAACTGATACTTGCCAAAAAGGTTGAAACTAATGTAATATCTACTGCTGATTTCCTACCTGTTCCATCAATTCTTGTACTCCTCCCATCATTTATACATACCAAATTTTTATTATCCATAACTTAAATTATTATACCATTGGGATTTTTATACATATGCCATAATGTATTATGCCCATAAAATCAGCACAACAAATTACTTTTCCTTCGAAATGTACAATAAGGTTATCAATTCATTCTACTGTCTTTTACCTGAGTTATAAAAATTTATAATTTTTATGTTTTTATTTCCTGTCCATATTTCTATCATTATAAATTCCAAATCTGATCCTTTTGTTAAAACCCTATAATTAATTCCTTCTTTTATAAATTCAATTCAATTCAATTCAAAAATACTTTATTAATCCCAAAGGGAAATTAAATGTTGTTGTAGCTCATTATGTAGGTTTCTTCAAAGAACCGTTGTAGATGCTGATGGCTGTGGGCAGGAAGTATATCCTGTAGTGGTCTGTCTTACAGCACATCTGAAGAAGCCTCTGACTGAAGACACTCTGTTGTTGTAGGACAGTCTGATGAAGAGGATGCTCAGGGTTCTCCATAATGTTCTTTATTTTATGAAGAATCCGTCTTTGCACAATGATCTCCAGAGGTTCCAGAGGAGTCCCCAGAACAGAGCCAGCCTTCTTTATTAGCTTGTTGAGCTTTTTTAAGTCCCTGGCTCTGATGCTGCTACCCCAGGAAATGATGGCAGAAGAGATCACACTCTCCACAACAGACATGAAGATATGCAGCATCTTGCTGCAAACACCAAAGTACCTAAGCTTCCTCAAGAAGTACAGTCTGCTCTGTCCCTTCTTGTAGACGGCTTCACAGTTGCATCTCCACTCCAGTCTGTTGTCCAGATGAACACCGAGGTATTTATACTCCTCCACCACCTCCACTTCTTCTCACATGATGGAAATAGTGTTTGACTTATTCCTGTTTCTCTTATAATCTACAATCATCTCCTATGTTTTAGTCACGTTCAAGATGAGATGATTGTTTCTACACCATGCCACAAAGCGGTCCACCACCTTCCTGTACTCATCTTTTTGTCCATCTCTGATCCACCCCACAACTGCAGAATCATCCGAGTATTTCTGCAGGTGACAAGAGTCTGTCTGGTACTGGAAGTCTGAGGTGTACAGAGTGAAAAGGAATGGTGAGAGTACAGTCCCCTCTGGTGCTCCTGTGCTGCTGACTACCTGGTTAGACTCACAACCCTTCCGTCTCACAAACTGTGGTCTGTTTGTCAGGTAGTCTTTGATCCAGGAGGTTGTTGAGGCCTCCACCTGAGTCTTCTGGAGTTTCTGACAAAGCAAATCAGGTTGAATTGTGTTAAATTTAAATTCACTGGAGAAATCAAAGAACATGATCCTCACAGTGCTGCTGGCTTTGTTCAGATGACAGTGGGTTTGTTGAAGCAGGTGTATGATGGCAGCTTCAACTCCAACTCCACAGCGATAAGCAAACTGAAGGGGATCCTTATAGTTTAGTGTTTGCTTACTCAGGTGGGCCAACAGGAGTCTCTCTAGGACCTTCATGATATGGGATGTCAGGGCAACAGGTCTATAGTCATTGAGGACTGATGGGTGAGTTTTCTTTGGTACCGGAACAAGACAGGAGGTCTTCCACAACACTGGAACCTTCTTCTGGGCCAGGCTAAGATTGAAGAGGTGCTGCAGAATCCCACAGAGCTGCTCTGCACAGCTCTTCAAGACTCTAGGGCTGACACGATCTGGACCTGCAGTCTTATTCCGATTCAGTCTCGCCAGTTGCATCTTCACCTGACTTCTTGAGACACACAGGTGGAAGGGGGAGGCAAAGGGAGCATCAGCATCTTCTGATTTGGTTGAAGGCAAACATGTAGAAGCAGAATGGTCTATGGCTGAGGTGGAAGATAAAACATTTGAGGTGTTACTGGACAGCTGTGGGTCAAAGGAGGGTGGGATGTCTGTTTGGCTGTGAGCAGGAGAGGAGGATGCTGAGCTTGTTTCTGAACTGAACCTATTGAAGAATGTGTTCAGTTCATTGGCTCTGTCCAGACCTCCATTGGTCTGATCATCCTTCTGCATGAAGCCTGTGATCTTCTTCATCCATGACCACACATCTCTGATTATTGTTTTGCTGGGGCTTGCTCTCCAGCTTCCTCTTGTACACCTCCTTGCTGTCTCTTATCTTGACTTTAAGTTGCTTCTGTATACTCCTCAATAATTCCATGTCTCCCTCTCTGAAGGCTCTTTTTTTCTTGTTAAGCAGGTCCTTCAGGTCACTGGTGATCCAGGGTTTGTTGGGGAAGCATCTCATGGTTCTGGTGGGGATGATGTTATCCACACAGAAGTTTATATAGTCGGTTACACCCTCATGGCATTGATGTCTTCTCCATGTGGCACAGTGTATCCCAGTCTGTAGCCTCAAAGCAACCTTGCAGGCCTTCTTCAGCTTCCTGTGACCATTTTCTCACAGTCCTCTTTATTACAGGTTGTCTCTGAACAAGGGGCTTATATTTCGAGTAGAGAAAAACAAAATTTTGATCTGATTTACCTAGAGGAGGTCTTGCTGTAGAGATGTATGAGTCCTTGACATTTGCATAAAACAAATCCAATGTTTGTTTTCTGTGGTAGCGCAGCTGACAAACTGTTGAAACGTTGGAAGTGTAGCAGAGAGTGAAGCGTGGTTAAAATCACCAGATATTGCCACAAACCCATTGGGGTTTCGTGTCTGTAGCTTAGCAACAACTGAGCTGATGGCATCACATGCAGTGTCGGCAACAGCGGAAGGTGGAATGTACACTGCTGCCAAAATAACACTGGTGAACTCTCTGGGTAAATAATATGGACGAAAACTTACTGCCAAGAGTTCAATATCTGGACTGCAGAGACAACACTTCACAGTAACATGTCCTAGATGACACCATCTGTTGTTCACAAGTACTGCCAGTCCACCTCCTTTACATTTGCCGCTCCTCTTTAAATCTCTTTCTGCTCGTATGGTTAAAAAGCCTGGCAGAGAGACGCTGGAGTCGGGGATATGATCCTGCAGCCATGTCTCAGTAAAACCCATAATACTGCATTCCCGGTACTCTGGCTGGGTCCTTTGTAGGGCTTGGAGTTCATCCAACTTGTTTCCCAACAATCTCACATTGCCCATCATAATCGGCGGAAGAGATGGTTTGAACTTCCTCCTTCTCGCTCTTCTCTTAGCTCCTGCTCTGCATCCACGGCGTCTACTTTTCAACTCATCAGGGATTTTGGGTTGTAGTTGAAGTATTATTTGAGATTTTGAGATCTTAATCAGCTGCTCCCGGTTGTAAGAAACAACCCCGTTGCCATGGCAATGCATCGTAACAAATGTCCAAAAGTAGAAAAGTATTAGGAAAAATCCTCCAAGCTGCACAGCATCCGACACCAGAGAGGACAGTCGTCCAAAAAAAATCAACTGTATCCACCACAAGAAGAAGAGTTCCCATAAAAGGATCAATCAGAAACAAAAGTAACAGAGCTACTCCAACCTGCAGCCACCTTGAGCGGTACAATTCTAGAATAACAATGTGGAATATATGTAATTATATTTACATATATTCATATATATACATATGTGTAAATATAACACAGCCTCCTCCTCTACCCTTCTTATACTGACATATCCTGTAACTACAAATTCTAGATTAGATTTAAGACATGTTTCCTGAATGCAAATGATGTCTGTTTTTAATGAATCCTTTAAACTCCTCACCGCTATTAAGCGTCTAGCGTGACATTGTAAAATTATCATACCTCCCTATCCCCCATTGTTCCAGGTTTCCCATCTCCTCATAGTCTTTTGTTAATAAGTTCCCATGTTACATCCTTCATCCCAAAGAACCTCTCTGCTCCTTTGACTATAATCTTGTGTTTTACTTGGTCTGTACAGTTGATCACATATGCTATGAACAACATGATCTTTTCTACTGTTAGTTCTATATTATTTTGTTGCATTTGCCTTTGGTTTGGAGTTAATTCCTGTTGAACTCTGATTGTTTCTGTAGAAACTTAAAGCCTTGTTTGGTAGATTAAAGGTGTTACTATTGTTTTTACCATATGTGAAAATGAATTCTGTGTAGATTGTTCTGGGCATAAGGGAAAAGTCACTGAGCAGCATGCAGGGCCTGTCTGGGAACAAGGTAGATAAGGAAACAGTCTTAGCGTGAGGAAAGACTGATGGACTTATTATTGTAGAAGCGATCTTGTAGGCTGGATGGAAACAGTTCAGCCGGAAAGAATTATGATATCTTGAATCCTTCCAGGTCGCTTTGACATTAGTTCAGCAGTCCAGTAAGTTAGGAATGAGGAGTTGACCAGAGTGATGAGATTGTTATGGTATAACTGTCATGTAGACCATGATTTTCTGCAGATGTTTGCTGGAACTGCGCTTGAGAATCAATGTTGTGAGTGCCAAAATGTGCGTAAGTGAAAGGGTACATCTGATTGGTAAAAAAGTCTCACATACAAAAATATGATGTGACTGTTGTATATATATCTTGACTCATGTAAGGGATTTGGGATTCTTTGGGATTTTGTATAAAGATGCATACAGAGATATGTTATGAATAAAAGGTCCCCCGCGTCTGACTTTGAGAAGAAACCAGTTGTCTCTTCATCATTTTTTAAATTAGTAAACTTTCTTCTCCCACATTTCTACTCTTACTCTCTGTCCCTGCACTATCTTTAAGATTCTGCGTAACTGACATAGTTGACCACTTTTACTTGTTAGATTTCTGCTACCTTCTTTCTTACTTCACACTCCCCATATGCCACCCTATGTTGTTCCTCCACAGTTATAGCATTCTTCTTTAGCATTTTCTGTACAGTCTTTGTACTTGTGATTTCTCCCACATCTAGGACACCTCTGCTGTCCTGTACAAACTGTAACTATGTGACCATATCTCTGACATTTGAAACATCTGACTGGAGGAGGGATGTAGGGCCTAACCAGAAAACTCAAGAATCCAATTTTAATCCTTTCTGGAGGTTTATCTGCTTTAAATTTCAATATGACTGACATGCTGGGAATTCTTTCTCCATCAAAATTTTTCAAAAGTCTTGTGTCTGTGTACTTCTGTATCATAAATATTCGTTTTAGGTTTCTCCAAATTGTTGTCGGAATCCCTGTAATCACGCCTTGTTGTTGTTCTTCTTCTTTTTTCTCCAACCATTTTTTCTCTCACATTCTTTTTACAGATGTTTTCTATCTGAAGGACTTTGTTCTTCTGCTCTTCAGTTTTCACAACATTCATTCATTCATTCATCTTCTATACCGCTTCTTCTATAGTGGGTCACAGGGGAGCTGGTGCCTATCTCCAGCAGTCTATGCACAAGGGGTAGGGTATACTCTGGACAGGTCGCCAATCCATTGCAGGGTGTTTTCACAACAATCAATACATTTTCTTCTTGAAGAGTTTTCGCAAAATGCATTTCACCTACCTTCTTTAGTTCTCTTGACACTTGCAGATGGCTCATTTGAATGTTTTCTTCATCAAGTTTAAATTTTTGAATTATTTTGAATTCTTCTTTCATCATTGTTTTTGCAAACTCTCACTTCCTTCGTCTGAGCTAATTTCCTCCAAACTTTGCTTAGAATTTCCAACCAAACCTTTCTCTTCTCGTCTTCTTCCATTTCCTCGCCCATTCATAACCTGAGAACAATCATTAGTATCCATTCCTTCTTTGTCACCTTTCTGATTCGCGATTCCAGTCCAGTCACAAACCAGCTTTTGCTCACCGCCAAATTCAAAAAGTTCGCCATTGGACTGAGCACGCTGCTTTGAAAGCTCCCTGTGAATTGAGCCTCAGATCCATCTGTACTCTAATTGAATTGCTTAATTTTTGATTGACATGACACAGTGACTAATCGGCTGAGAGAAAGAAAGTTCTGGTCAAATTTCGTACTTGCAAGTTGAAACACACACGCAAGTTGGGGAACTTGGGCGCAAAGTTTTACACATAGGTTTTAGCTTCATATCTGAATAAATACCTTCACAAAGAAAACTTGTGTAATTTCTTTGTACAAGTACAAATCAGTTACACACACACACATTCTTACCTACACATGCACAAAGCAAAAATTTTCAGCATCTTTAAATGCAGTCTGATTTACAAGCACAAAATATTTATGACTTGAATTTGTCTGGTCAAAATCCGAACTTGCAAGCTGAAACTCTTTGTATTTGTAAACAGACCTTATCAAAGAAAATTTGCAACTTGTGCAATTTTTTGCAAGAAAAAATCTGTTTTACACATTCCTATCTACACGTGTACAAAGACAGCATTTTTTACTAAACCTTAATTCACAGCTATGCAGTTTGATTTACAAGCACAAAATATTTATGACTAGAATTTGTGCCTATATGGAGACTCCCCCACAACCTTCATCTCCATTGACTCACCTGAACTATCATCGCTGGCAATCAAAACAGTGAACTTCTGCAGGAAGTTCAAAACACCACTAACATGGCAAGTACATCCAGATAAGAGCCTTTACCCGACATACAAAGGCAAAAGTGCTGTTTGTGGTATATTTCCTATGTGGTACATGAACAGGTTATGACTGATGCTAGCTGCATTAGTGCCAAAACAGACACTATATAAAAAGGTCAGTAATACTCCTGTATAGCACTAACCAGGGACAGTGAGCAACTTACTGACAGCCCCATTATGATGTTGTGTCAGTGTAAGCTTCCCCATCAAGATGTGTTTTTTCCAGTGTGGGGATCTACTTTTCTACTGTGGGTACAAATTAACACAGCTCCGTTGGATACTAAATAGTGAGACAACAAAATGACCAGTGTGACCCCTCCCATTGCGTCTCTGCTGATCTATAAAGCAATTAACAATGTGGCGAGTAGTAAAACAAGTAAACACTAACTCAGTCTGGACCCGGTCTGGACTGTCAAAATAAGGTGAGATCATTCTGTGTAATCCATGCAACAATTATTAAGAAATACAGTTGAAGCATTGCAGAGTGAAACAGGCGTGTTGTCATATTCTGGAGCTGAGAAGACTGGAGAGGCCTGTGTGGAGATAAATATTAACTGTCTTATCTTTTGCAGAATTATAAACAAAGCGTATCCAAAGAAATTAGGTATGATGATTTTCATTCTTTTACAAGTAATAAATGAAATGAGTAATCTTTGATTTTCAAGTTAGAACATAAATGATTGAAATATGATTGAGAATTGATAATGAATACAAAAACAGTAAGGTTTAAAATTTTCAATCAACCAATATAGCAAGATATAATATTGATTATAGTAATGGATAAAGAATGAAGTGATGCTTTTATAACTGTATCTTGAAGTAAATGTATAAAAGCTGAGAATGAATGTGTGATACTGTGTAAAGTTTAAGACTGAGCAGATTAGGGAGAGAAGTACAGGATGACTAAGAGTTACAAGAAGCCAGCTGTATGCTGACAGAGACCTTTGACGGACATGGAGGAAGGGAGGATGCGCCTGTAACAGGCTCCAAGTCCGAAAAAAACCGGGAGAACCAGTAGGTCACCATGACCATGACTGAAAGTATTGTGCAATAACAAGAAGTTGAGCTGAATAGATATTGAGCAATAACTGGAACATCCTAATAAGGAGCTGACGGTGGAGCGTTAAGCACTATAAAAAACAAAGCTGAAGGGAGAACGGGGTTGTTTTTCCTCGCAGAAGACCAGTGAACAAAGATCGGAACGGAGAAAAAGATGCTTAGATGGAAGAAGTACCAGAGACACAGCCCTGCTGATCGACTGCATTAAAAGAGGGATCAACCCCGTGAGCCTGAAGGACTGTGCCTCAAAATTAAGGAATCTGAATTTCATCTACAGCCATTTTTATCCAGAACAACAGAAGTGAACTTGATCGGTGAACAGCTGATTGCTCCAAGTCTCAGGCTCCGTGGAAGTCCTGAATCAAACCCTCAATTATGTCCCCGGGGGTTTCCTTCAAATCTTCAGCCTCTGGAAGCCATTGTCCCTGTGTGAGACATAGGACAGCAAAGTTTCTGTTTAACCATAGAAGCCTGGAGCATCAGAGCCTGTCACTTAAAGGAGGAAAACTGAAGATCAAGCCGTATCCCCTCAAGAAAACACTCGTTGTTACCCTAAGGAACAGCTCCATCGGGTGCATGGACGAGCCTCCGTCTTCAAAGCCTCTCCAACTTCACTAGTTTCAGCATCAGGGAAGACAGGTTGAGTTGATTGACTTATTTCTATTATTGAATTTATTGTGTTGCTGAATTTAAGCTTGTAATGACCCCTGCAAAAGCGTTACTAATTAAGAAAGCATATAAAATTCTAGTTAAATCGTGGACATTCGATTATTTGAGTCCACCTTATTTTTGTGTTTTTCATTGGTGGTTAAAAAGTCTTGTTGCTGAGTTCTAAGAAATTAGGAGGTTTTTATAGGTTGCCTTAGCCAAGTTGATAAAACAACGCCCTTGGGCTTGTGCCGAGTCACTAAAAATTAACCTAGCCTATATACCAAGTCGCAGTTGTAATATTAGGGAATGAGCAGCCGTTAACAGGAGTGATTGTCGGACTGTGAACGACTGCGTTGGCTACTCAGTTCGTCCAGACCTCCGGTTGAAGAAGGCGAGACTTCTGGATGTAGGCTGTCAGAGGCTAGGCGAGTCATTTCCCGACACCAGCTTAAACAGAACTTTCAGTGAACCTGCTTAGTAAGACTTTTCAGGTTTAGGAAGTCCGGACCCGTTGGATGGAGAGCTGGATTGAGCAATCCCTTAGAAAATAGGGGAAAGGTGGGAGGGTTAGCTCATCGCGGACAACGAAAGTGGCGCCTGCCGAACAGGGACCCTGATAGAGATAAAAGGGCCCCAGAAGAAGGATGCTCAGTAGAAGGACGTCTCTGCCTGAGCACCCCAGGACCGACAGCCTGAAAGGGAGTAAGGTTGTCTGTGACTGATAGGGCATCAGTCACAAACCTTGCAGTAACTGCATAGCGTGCAGGTGAGGATAGGGCTTTATTGAGGGTAGATGACCAGACCAGACAGTAAGCTAGTAGCCAAATAGTCTGAAACCCATCCCTACTCGAAGGTACCTCGAGGGGCTTTGGAGACGGACAACTCGAGACGACAAAGACATAGCGATGAGCGAAGAGATTGAAACACAGGAACCGACGGAGCGGGGAGCTGAAGGACCACTCCCGTCAACCGAAGTGCTGACATCAACCACAGCTAGAGCTACACCGTTTCCCTACTGAAGGTTGCTGCTGGGTGGGGACGGATATTCAACATGGACTTCATCCGTAAAGAGGATGTTCCACTCCTTCAACCAAGAGCAATCAGAGGAGACATTGGTGAGTCAGCTAACTAAAAAAAAACCAAACTCCAAAAAAGATGAAGTATACTATTGTTCAGGCAAAACTGGATTTAGGACTGGTGTGATACCATGCCCCAAGGCAGTCCAGAGAAAAGAAGACATTAGTCGATGGTTACGTTGGTGGACAGGGTTCCTGAATTGGGGGACTGGGGAACACTGATGTCACTGTACAGATCCATCGAAAAATATGACCCGATTGTTAATAGATGGTTTCCCAGTGAGTCGGGACTGAATGGGTACCTCACAACCCCTACTGCCAGAGCCACTGCAAGACTGAAAGATTATGAAATAGAGACCAGAAGATGACACAGTTCAAAGAAAAGCTTCAAGCCATCCAGGATGAAGACAAAAGAGAGTCTGCTTGAGGAGTGTAGTGAGTATGGCCAGACTGGAGCAAACGAAAGACCACCGAACTGACTCAGAGGTACCACTTATGACTTAACAGCAGTAACAGAGAGTTGAAGAGAGGCAACAGAGTCAGGAACAAGGAGCAAGAGCAAACCCATGCTGAACCCAGCCAAGGACCAACTGTTACTCCCTACATCGTAAGGCAGAAGGGGCATCCCTCAACTAGATCAAAAATGCCCAGATTAGAGCACAAACCCAAGAGACTATCAAGAGGAATCCTCTTGTCGGCTGCCCTTGAGCGCCATACAGGTCCCTTCAAACGTATGATCTACACACCAAGCCACAGGGAAGCAGGACCCCCACACAAGGTAAAGTAAGAGACCTTACCTCCACAATTCGAACAAGAAAGCCAAAGAGAAACAGTGCTAGTAACAAATCGAATGACAGGAAGGACAAATGTCGAAGAAAAGAACCAAGAAAAGTTAGTCAGAATCAGACAGAGTCATGATGAGGAAAGCCCTAGACCCGATACCCACAGATGCAAGACGAATTTCCCTGCAAAATGGGACTCGCTCTACCAAGTCATCGGAGGACCCAGGGAATAGAGGGAGACGGACTGTTAGTTTTACACAAATGACAACTTCAGGTCCACAATACCAATCAGGAAAAAGTTAGAGCCAAGCTGGGGAAGATTACAAAAAGAGGTTCGAGAGCTACGAAGACACAGTGAGCCAGAACAAAGCAAGCAAAAGTGCGTCTGACTAGTGGGGCGGACCTCTCTTATTATGCTGTCATCCACTCTCCTATTGCCGCTTACAAAAAGGGAGAAGACCTGAAAGAGTACAGAGAGAAATGTGGGTAGCCTGGACGAAGGACTGAATGCTGCCATCAACCATGGCCTGAGAAGGTGTAACAATCTGCCTGACGGACTGAGATCACATGACCTGACCATGGGAGTCAGCAGAAAAAGTGGCTGTTGCAACCGCACACCATGTAGTCAAGAATCTGCTGACAGACGCCTCACTGACCGAAATAGTCATCGTCACTTCCCTCAGCCAGCATGAGAGTCGGAGAAGAGGAGCTGGCGTTAGTAGAAAGGATGGATGAGAAAAGGCAGAAAAGATCCCCCTCACTTAGAGATACCAAGAATTCAACAAGGGACGAAAATCAAACCGCACCCTGATGAAAAACGCCACCTGTACAAGAGTGAGACCAGCAAGCATCCGCCTGAGAAAAGACAAAATCAGCAAAGAAAGACAGAGTTGCCCCGTCTACCTCTGTGCAGGCTGTGGAACGTAGCCTTCGCCAATTGCAGCCTAGAAGGATTAGATAAAAAGATCAAGCCCCAACAAGAATTCAAAAGCAAGAAGACACAAAACAAAGTCCAGCCAAAGAGGAGCTCCTGAGTCCATTCAAAAATGGAGCCTTGAACAGAAAGAGAAGACAGTGAAGTCAGCGCTCGGAAGAAGAAGAACCATCAGATCGCGAGAACTCTGGGCAGATAGTGATGACAGTGAAAGCCTGTTTTCAATCCAGTGCAGCCGGTAACCCCTCACAAGCCACTCAAAGTAGGACAGAGAAAAGGAGGAAAAAGAAAGCAGTGGAAAGTGTTGACATCTCACGGGTCTCAGAAGAATGGCAGAGAGCCTGACATGGGGGCGGTTCAGGCGAATGATGTATGGCGGGTCCTCAGGCTTGAGCGGGAGGGGGGGGGGGGCTAAAGGCTACATCCGTTTGCGCGCCGCAGGGGGGGGGGGTGCGGGAGGGGTTGCGGGAGGCGTCCGAGCGTACATACCAGAAGCGTAGGACAAAGAGACTACCACACCGCTGTATGGGATGACCGCAGAAGACAAAGTCGACCCTCAGGGTAAAAGCAACAGTGGGGAATGTGCAAAATCCTAAGATGCATCCTACCACACCTAGCCAAACTTATCAGCCCTGACCAGTAAGTTCATGAAACCGCTATATGTTGAGTTGTGCATGATGTGATGTTAAGAAGACTAAAGAAAGCCTGCATACTAAGTATGCACAACAGATCGAGCGACAGGCTGAAAGAGCTGATCGGACGAGGAAGAAGAGGAAGAACTCCACTTGCCGTCAGCAGACGCGATCCACAGCAAGCCCATAGGTAATGTCAGAACAAACCCACACCAATTCAGTCCTTGAAGCTGATGTTTTCCGGAGTACAAAAAATCAAAGACCTTAGTTAGAGAGAAAAGCATCAGAAGAAGTAGTGAAGATTACATCAAAGATGTGTGGCGATGATACAAATGCTACTGAAAGCGACGAGCTAAAAAATTGTGCTGAGCCATGTCACAGCCCACCATCCCTTAGACAACAAGGACCGCTCAAAAGCCATGATGAGAGGTTGGTGATTAGAAGACATGGGATGATGAGACTCTCAGATCAGAAGAGCAAGGACTGCGCATGGATGAAGGTACAGCGCTCTTGCACCGGTGTGTGCGAATGTGCATTAAGCAACAAGTCTCACCAGCTAGATATGTGAAGGCCTCGAGACAGTAAACAAAGGGGAGAGAGAGAGATCGTCTTTTGTAAAATGCCAAATGCAGGGGTACAACAGTTCCACAGATGGACCAAGCAGGATCTCTTATGATCTGGAGCAGGCAGTTCTGTACGAAGAAGAAGAAAGAAAGAGACAAGGACAAGGAGCCAAACCACACCAACTAAGGCCAGTGTGAAAGCTCCAGCCAATCCCTAACAGACGCCGCTTCAGACGAGAGAAGAACAGCAAAGAAGATTTACGGACCACCGGCATCGCAAGGCCACAAAGAAATCACCTTTCCTTGTCCTAGGGAAGAGTACGACAAAATGTCCTCTGAAGACAAGAAAGAGCCCTCTATCGAGCCCGCAGATCATGAGGCCGGGGGATGGCAGCAAGTAAGATGATGACACGCGCGGGTCACCCTGAAATGCCTACTGGAGGGGAACGAAATCTACACAAGGTGGAAGAGGAACCCATCAGTAGGGGACACTTGTGTGGATGAAGGGATCAATGACTCGTAGATGGCCTAAAAGACGACAGGATACCTTATGGTCAATTTGCCAACGGGACTGTAGAGAGATGCCTAGGAACTTGGCAATGAATCCATCTTGGGTGAGAAGGTCCGCTCAACCTCATCACCACCAAGACTTCGAAAGAACTCAACAAACACGGGGATGAGCGCGCTTGTCTCAAAGGCTGTGAGACAGCTACGCCGTCAAGTTTCGTAACGTGGACGGACTCAGAGTGGGAAAACTTGGGCTCAAGAGTGCTACAAAGCATGTAAATGGCCAGAAGTAACTCGAACAGAAGTGAAAGAAGCGATCCCCCGTGGAAGAGAAGTTAGGAAATGAGCACTAACCTCAGCAAATGGGACCGATTCAGAACGACTGTGAGACTGGGACCAAAAGTATGTGCACTCATAGAAGGGGGAGTGATCATACCAGAGTTTCGACAGTACCCCCTGAACCGGTGAGTGAAGAAATGGACAAAATAGTAAAAGAATTAGCGCCTCTAGAATCATCAGAGAAGAGCTAATCCCTCCACTAACAGTCCCATTCAAGCGTAAAGGAAACCAGGAGTCAGCAGGAGGAGGTTGGAGGCCAGTAATCAACTTCAAGCCCCAATGAAGACCCATAGCAAACCGATCTCAACCTAATCAATCCCAAGGAGCACTGAAGACACTAAGAGTCAAGAAAATATAATCTGCATCGATCTTAGCAAATGGATTCTTCTCCCGTCAGACTCGCAAAGCAATCACAAATGCAAGACAGCATTACACACAAAGGCAAGAGTTAGTGTGGCAGAGGTTACCTCAGGGGTACAAAATTCCCTAATGATGTTTCAGTCAGCTGTAATCGGAAGCTTTGGGCGACCTTAGGAGATTACTAGTGTACATAGATGATGTGTTCATGCAGAGACACAGAAGAGGAGCACCTAGAGAGACGCCTACCACAGTGTGGAGAGAATCACAGCAGCAGGACTGAAGCGGAATTTTTTTCAAGAAATGCAGTCTTGAGCAGTTCAGGTGACATACCTGGATTTCAAGCTGACAACAGATTGGGACTTCAGAAGGGATATGAGAGAAGCTGGCACAAATCCAGCCACCGAATCCGAAAAATAATCTACAAAAGATTTTGCGGACTCTGTAACACGTGAGAGATCATGTTCCTAATATTAGTCAAAGATATGCTAAGCCATTATATGGCCTCAGCCTTAAAAAGCGAGGAAGGAAGAAGAAAAATGACAAAGAAAAACGGACATGGACTGCATGAACCAGGAACGAGGGATAACTCAAAGAGCAATCAAGAAGGACGTGAGGTATGGAACCAAGGAGCTTGACTGAAAACATTGGTGGCCGAGGATGCACGCTGTGAAGATGAGGACGCTCTATGCTAAAGGTGAGCAATGAAAGGGGCGGTTAGTAACTTGTGGAGTTACACTTTGTCCTCTGCAGAGAAGGAAAGTCCCCCAAGAAGAAACAGAGTTAGCAGTGCTGCTCGATACTGGAGCACCTTAAACGACATAGCACAAGGACAGCAGAATTTATCATCACTCAGAGCCAAGTTCAGAAGTATACTCAGAAAAGGAACGTGGAAAGCACAAAAGGCAACCAATACAAGGTGGGAGATGGGAAGATATCCTGACTGGACCCCGACCTTGGAATTGGACCAGCACAACCAGCAGCAAGAAGGACAACCTTAGAGCCTCTGTGAAAGAAAAGCCGCATCCAGTGGGTCCTATACACTGATGCGGTCAAAGAAATGGGACTAGATCAGATGACCTAACCGGGGGTTTATCGCAAACAGCACGGTCAAGAGAGGTGGTTGCCAAGAAAGGTAAACTCCCGGTAGCGCACAGGCGGAAGAAGTGTACAAGCAAGTGCTGGAAGGGATAAGCTTGGAGTTGAGGAAGAGAAGAATCGAAGAGAGCAAAGGTAAGTCACAGACAGCCACTTATGTGCACAAGCTTGAATGAAGACTTATCATTTGGAAGAGAATGGATTTGAAGCGCCAAAGGAAAGTTAGTGGCCCCATCACGATCTGTGCGGAAGAAGTCATCGCCGAGTTGAGAATAGAGCCTGGAGTTTGAAGTGGAGCACCGTAAGCTCGATACCGAGAAGGTGCTCACTGGCGTGAAAACGATGAGGTGATCGCTAGGTCAGACAGAGAAAAGTTGTCTTGTCGGATCGAGGAAGTGGGACAGAACGGCACACGTTTACGGGCGGTCCTGAAGAGTACCGTAGCGATGATGTGGTACGTGGTGAATGAGGCCTAATTTAGGAAAATCAGGCGTGCTGCCTACCGTAAGGCAATTGGAAGAGCAGGAGCTATGGAATCCCTATGAAGCACAGTCCGGCGCATACTACGGGGACTGTGGAGTATGTGGTCAATCCACGCGAGGGCGCCGTGGACAGCGCTGTGAAGGTCTGACAATCAAAGAGCACCATCACCTGGGGCTCAGTGTGCATGGATGTGCCGCGGCACCATTGGGATAACAGAGAAAGAAGGTGAGAAAATACATCCTGTGCTAGTAGACTCAATGTCGGGGATGGTCGCGCGCACGTAAGAATGATAGTACCCTCTGTCTAATTAGCGTAATGTAAACTGTAAGCGCAAGGAGAGCCAACGGCAGCAGCAATCGTTGCCACTGGAGCTCAAAGTCTGTAGTGCCCTTGGCGCGTGTCCTAGCGGAACTGAGAACAGACAATGGGACTATTCGCATACGCACAGGTTGATCATCGGTGCCAGAGTTTGAGTAATGAAGAATTTGATGCTCTTCCACCAATTACACCCCCAATGCGGACGGAGTGGTGGGATACGCAACTATAGGTCTGGGTGGTTGAACAAAACTGGATAGCAAAAAATGCTAAATTTACTCGTGGACATGTCGAGCACAATAGCTGTAGAAATAAAGGGCAAGCCTCACGACAGACGCGAGTCAGTAGACCTCCCCTGGCAGCAGAACTCAACCAACGCACCATTATCTTCACAAGAAGTGGGGCGGAGCTCACACAATGAGAAACAGGGAAGCAAACACCTAAGGTGCCATTCTTCCCCCCCCCACCCAGTGAGGCGACAACGAGTGTGGTGTGAGAGCGACGGAGATCACATGTGTCGTCAGCAGTGAGACCCAAGTACTAGATACCACCGAAAGTGTGAAGCAAGTATTATGATTATAAACTACAGGGTTGTTACAGAAAAGAGGATACCAAGGAGTTGAACTAGCTCACAGCAATTCTCAGCTAAGGATAACCCGAAATGGAGAGATGGACAGTGAACCAAGCATCCATGGCCACCTACATCGGACGTGGACCACTGTATATGGGGTGGTTGCATTCGAAGAACCACTACAGGGTTTGGACAGGAGAGCTGACGAAATTGGAACTTGCTAAAAAGGATCCTGTCACACAGAAGATGAATGCGGTGGTGGAAAGAGGTCAAGAATGTGGCGCAATGTCTGAACATGGCGCCCAACGTCAGCTCTAAAGCCCCTGGGAAGGCCAGACGAGAGAAACCAATAATCACAACAACCTACCGGTGAGCACGACTGAGTATAGACCACAACCCTGACATACAGCCCGTCAAGGTCTAACGGACGATCTTCATTTGTGGGAGGTGACGGAGTTACCACTCTCACAGAGTGGTCTTGTGACTCAGTGGGATCTGCGCGGGAAAAGGCCAGCGTAAACCTGTACCTGCACTAGTGGGACGGTTTATTTTTAGGATGCCCGTAGCTCTCGAGCCAGACAGATGTCAGTAGGTCTGATGCAGGTGCTTCAAGCAGAAGGCTGGCAGGAAGCTGATTTATGCATCCCACTCAGGGTCCATTTAAACGACATGCTGATGAAGGAAGGCTGCACAATATAGAGCGGCAACCCGACGACTAAGTGTAGAGTTGTGTCATTATAGCTCAACATCAGCATCCCCACTTTAACGAAGGGTTATGTGGAACGAAGGATGGGGTCACCTGGGGAAAAATTGGAAATTTGGGGCCTCCCTGGGGATGGGGGACAACAGACTGCTGACAATATCAATCAGGAGTCTGGCCATATGATGCAGCTCTGAGTCAGGTAAGGGCCCACCCTTTAACCACCACACAATATCCCCTGGTGTTCGATCGTGCATACGAGACCCTCGGGTCCCGAAAGGTGTCAGCAATGCACGGAACAGACCTTACGGCAATGAGGAGCAAGAGAGGCGCACGCCAAGCGGAGGGATCGCGGCCCTGATCCGACGTTGACAACCTGGGGACAGTTAATATTAGAAGTATTGCAAATCAGGACCTCCCCCCTATAAGACTTGCCCGACACTCCAAGGAAAGGGGGATGCGGGGTACAGGCTATAACTACTACACCACCGTTTTAGACGCCTGCGGGCAGCAACAGGAGTCAGACCCAAACGAAGTGGGAGAGTTCATGTAACTGCTGAAGCCTGTGCTACGCGATAGGGTTGCTACAAATGCAGGAAACCGTGGCTCATTGGACGGACACACCACTGACCTGGCTCCACCCAAAAGGTACAACTAGCAGTGCAAAGGGTTGTAGTTCCAATAGAGGTGTTACTCCGTCGGAGCAACCATAACCAGTCATCCGACCATGCAGGAAAGCAGAGCTGAAAGAAGAAAAGTATGCAGCAGCATACTCGCGAATAAAAGCTAAAATTACCTGTGCATTGGCCCGTCTGCCACAGACGTGAAAAAAGAAGACCAAACAGGAAAAGGTGACAAAAATTGTCAAGCGGCGAGGAAGAGGAAACAAACGAAAGGAGGAATTTATTCCCCAGTGGGTTCCCACAGTGAAGTAGAGTTAAAATCGGCCACGCAACACTGGAATGGCCTAGATGCAGGGAAATTTTAAGCGATATCAAATGTGCCATCAGGGATGTTTTACTAGAAGACCAAGAGCCTGATTTGCCCCTGTCTACCATCTCAGAAAGTGTTTTTTGTCTCCATCCAGAGTATCAGAGAGAAGCAGACCTGCAAAGACTGACATGCTTTAAAAGGGAAAACCTTGCCAGGGAGTAACTAAATTGTTACACTTTCATATCGCACAATGTCCTGGCAGCCAAAAAAGGGCGTCACCGCTGACATTCAAGTTTGTAACCTCACGGAAGAGCCGAAAACCTGCCATGGCTATTCAATATAGTCCAACTTAGAGTAAGAGGAGTAGTTTAGGAATCAGATTGGGGCACCACATTATCGAGGACCATTTACAAGGCATGTATTATGAAGTTTCAATGGCGGAGCTGTAATCCTGGACCACATCACCCTCTATGGCAAACGAAGTGAAGGGACAGCGCGCCACTTGTGTAGATATGTCTTCAACACACCCATTTACCAATTTTGGTGAAAGAAAGGCGGCGGTCTAACTCCCAACCCTCCACATCACACACTGCAACCATTCAGGCTCGCCAGGCCGTCGGTCTGAACTCCCAAAGGAATTTTTTTTCCAAAAACTGGTCCACCCACTGTACACGTAATCTGTATCTGTAGAAGGGGGTGGCTTACGAGATGTATAGACCAAAGGCGGAGCCATAGAGGGCTTACGTGCAGGAACCACAGATACGACCTGATACTGGACAGTCTACCGTGGAAGTGGTGGTGGAAGGGTTGAGCCGTGTGGATTGCCTTATACCCATCATCCCATTTATCAAAACTCTGCTCAAAGAATGAGTGGCACAGAATGAAGAATGCAGATCAACTTGAAGTCTTTCATCATGCTATTACTCAAGAGATAACCATGCAGAGATCCATTCAGACCTGATTCCTCCAGTTACTTACTTCTTTCACATGCCCAAAGACGAAGAACTCAGACGACCTGACAACGCAAGTCCCTCTACCTCGACCCAAGCTTATGGAAATGGATAAAGATACGGATCAGAGCATCTTGTATAAGATTTGATTAGGGTTTTGCTTGCGCTATCGGCATTATCGTTTGTTAATCATACTATACCAAGATGAGTGGGACCATGGAACTTAACCCAGGTTAAGGTCGTCATGTCCTTCAAAGTACGCCAACCATAACCGTGGACACAACTTCTCTGACTGTCTTTTGCCTGGACAGATATATCCCTTCCTAAAGAACAGTCTGGGTTCCTATCGTGGAAAGCCAAAACACCAATTTTACAGACTGCAGAAGGTGTACAGAAGATTCAGCATGGATTAAAGGAACTCCACGTACCGAACAACTATTGCAACCACAATGGTCTATCCGCAACCTTGAAAATCACTGACGAAGATAAGAATTTGGGGTGCAGAATACTGCCAACGACTCATCCGTGTACAATTCGCTGCAATTGGATCACCTAGACCGAAGGGTCCAGAGTGCACTGCGACTGGCCTTGATCGGCCCTTAGTACAGTTTAGAGGCCACGGTTTATTGGGAGCATGAAAGTTATCCACCAGGCCCCTTCATAGAGTTGTGAGTTGCACAGCATGGTTTCCCCGGTTGGGCAAATTTTGGGGAAAAATCAGTTAAATTGTGCAGCGAGTAATGTGTGCTACGCAAAACAGACGCATCCCACAAGCCGGCAACCACAACGAAGGAGGACCTGTTATCTCCGCAAGAGGATCCCAACGCACCTCAGCACAGAATCAGAACAACGCGTCCTAGCCACTCTCCAGGGCCATATAGAAAACTTCGTCAAACAGAACCGTACCCAAATACCCGTTGAGTTTTTAGGAATCGAGAAGCACTACAGACATGTATTAATACCAAGCTCAGCCATTTGCCCAGCTGTTTGGAACATACACACAACACATGCGAGCAGCTCAGAACTACCTAACCTTAGCCCCTCTTTACGCTCTAAGTCTAATCTCTCACTTCATGACCTCCTGGTCAAAAAAAATTTTGGACTGAACACGAAGAATGGTGGAACACGACGTTGCTTCCCGGTGCTATGGAAGGCTTATGGTGTGCCCACTTAAAAGGAGACTCCACAGAGGGCGAAAGCCGGGGGGGCCCCCCCCCCCCGGGGGGGCCAAGACACATCGAGGGTTGAAAGCCCTTATTGTTATGTCAAAGCTAACCTAAACCAGATGAACTGTGAATGTAACGGCCGGCGGATTTCACCAAAATGACCCAGGTGTGGTGCAACAAGTTTTGAAAGTCTTAAACAACTCTGTGTGTCAAGCACTGGAGCTTCCCCTCGATGTGACCTGTGGCAAGGACATTTCAGTCATGTCAACCTGCGATATGACTGCCCGTCAGTCCTAATAAAGCAAAACAGCAAAGATGCTCCTGCAGGCACCTGGGCTGAAGGGGAGCAAAGTAGAGAATCTATACCGAACCTCGGTGGGGATTGGCAGGGTATGAAGTTAAAGAATGGTGTAATCCCTGTTGTATCGCAAACGATAACACGGGTAAAATACAGTTATTTAGCAAGATTTATCTCAAAGGAGCGAGATATTTCCGGCCGAAACCTCTTCTATTGGCCAGCAAAAGATTTGTCCACCCAAGACCCTGGCGTATTGATTGTAACAACTGACCGTAACCTTGCACCATAGGCCTGCCCGCAGGACCCTGCCAGAGTCCAGGTTGGACTGAACTATGCCAATCCCATTATAATAACTCTGGACAAACCTATTGACCCTGAAGTTGTGTGGAAGAAATGGAGGAGTGTGGAGAAGATCTTCGGTGGCAGGCTGTCCCGAACTGTAGCCGAGATTTGTACTCGGACACAATTAGATAGGACATAACATTATGGTGTTAATGCGGCCTTTCATTTCTGATTCAGCTAATGCTCTAGCTGAATTGTATGTGTACAGACAAGCACTTTGCTTCTGTCAACATAGCATAAGGGCTTAGACTGGGTAGGTATAATCTTTTTTCTCCAACCTCACATGTAAGCCAACCTAAAGAAACCTGGAAGAATTGTGGTGGAAGGAGCATATCAGCATGCTTGTAGTTGGTATGAGACATTAGGACACTCAGTCAGCAAGTAGTACCTTACAGTGGCCCAGGAAGCTGGAACAATAGAGAAGGCGGTTTCAATAGTTGAAGTCGGTAGCTAATTGGTTTTTTTATGATGCCTATTGTGGGGTGGTGTTTGTGGGGTGTTGGTTTCTATGGGTGGTGTGCGTGGTGGTTTCTTTCTTGGTTTTTTTTTTGGGTGTGGTTTTTTCTTTTTTGGGGGAGGGTGTTGGGGTGTGGTTCTGGGGGGGGGTGCCGGCCCTTATTTGCTGCTTGCTGTAGGAGTGATATTGTAGTGAGAAATAAGTAAAAGTTTGCGGGCAATTTCTTCGGTCAATGTTCCCCGCACCGGAAGGGAGAGTTATGCAGCCCCTCCCCATGAGGGAGCGAGCCACCCCGGGTATAAGGACCCAGGGTTGGCGAGTTTTGAGTCACTTTGAGTTCAAGGGTCTGAAAACAGCAGTTGAGCATAAAGCCTTTGCATTTTCTCTATCATCATGAACTACCAATCCACCACTATCTACGAGCCGTCCAAGTGAGTACAGTGAGTTTTATGCGACTTCTCTGCCTGTATGGCTATGCTATTGCCACACCCGGTCCTGGGCGTCTAGCCAACCATTACGGTTTACATCGTGCTTCAGGGTATGTTAAACCTAGTCTTAAGGCCATTTCTGGATACGCAGATGGAAGTGGCGTTATCATCTGTGTTGAGTCCTATCTTATTGTGAGGTGTCAACATTGACTGGAGAAGAAAGCTGATGTAGCGCTGTGGCTGGTGCTGAACACCACCACTTAGGGCTTGAGATACTGCCTGAGCAGGTGAGCCTGTCATGCCAGCCGTCGCGCCCATGAGCTAAAGGATTGAGTAACGCGTAATGGAGGCACTCTAGCTTTTGGCGTCATCGCATATTAGGGCAACTAAACTCTAGCTCTCAAAGGACAAGGCAAGTGACTGGCTCGCAAATTAGCCTAGCTGGTGCTTGGAGCTAGGATAGGAGTACTCACTCTCTCCTTATTGGCCTACAACTCACGCTTGCGATAGTCTAGCCATTATGGTTGAGCTTATGACCTATGAGCTTTTCCCGTAGCACAAGCTGCGTCCGACTGCCCGTCAGTGAAACTCAATTCTTCCTACATTTGTTCACTCCCCTTGGCTGGCCGACCCCAGAGCGGAAACGGAGAAGTAGCCTAGCGCTCCGCGTCTGAGTTTGCGTTTAGAACGCCTTTGCTTCTGTCATTAGTTTAATCTCTTTCATTTAGTTGTTACACCTGAGGCGATTATCCAGGGCCACAGTGATGTTATGATTAATCCACTTATCGAGCGCCAATATATCCCTCCAGGACACAGTTCCTGTTCCAGGATGTGGATTTCAGCCTCAGTCCTCAGATATATGTGGGTCACGCCTGAAGCTCACTGGTGTAACCATGCCTCTCAGTACTGTCGGACTATGTCACAGTGACACGTTTTCTGCATTGAGGGGCCCTGGGGATCTTCCCTATCCTACATGACCACGCAGCCAAAACCTTCAGACACATACAAGGTGACCTGGACATTGCTAACGGGGCTGCTGCGCACACTTTTAGGATACGAGATCAGCAAGGGGAAGGTATCTCCCCATCATCAGCTGACCAATCTGGGAGCGATCTCAAAGATCGATTCTGGTTGCCCACCCTCCATGCTCGCTCGATGGAGGGTTGTTGCTGTGCACCATAGTTCCCCGAATCGACCTCACCTCACGACCGACATCAAGGGATGCAGGTGTCACTCCACGTACGGCAGATGGTATGCACTCAAACCTCTGTCGACCACCAGAGTAAGTCACCTGTCAAAATTCTATGCTGGAGACGATGAGGACCAAACACCAGCCGCCTCACTGAAGGAGCTAAAGTCCCAGACTTACGCCGAAAAGTGAGTTGCCATGCAAGACGAAATAGTCATCACTAACTGTAGATGATTGCTGGCCGAGTCAGTCGGAAGAGCCCTACCTCAACCATTCTCCTCCCCTTTTCGCCTTACCCCCAGTCCCTCCGCCTCTGCATAGCCCTGTGAGACGGACATGGATGGCAGCGGATCCCCACAGCTGATGGGCTCCCTCACCAACGCTCGCTCCAGAAGGAGCCGTAACTCACTCTCCCCTTTTTGACACACCCTGACTCATCGACGAGGGTTTGAGATTCTCGACGCATGGTCCCCGGCGCAAAAAGTCCCCAGATCACCATATTATCAGAGTTCTTGGAGGATGATTTTTGTTTTTGTTTTTTTTTTTGGTTTTTTTTTTTTGTGTGGGGGTTTTTTTTTTTTTTTGGGCCTTCCTCTGCCGTTGTGTGTTTATGATACGATCTTGATTATTCTCTGACTTGGGGATTTGGGCATGGATACAGTCTGATCTCAAGAAGAGGGGTTCTAAAATAAGTGAGATCATTCTGTGTCAAGCTCCATGCTAACCATTATTAAGAAATAACAGTTGGAAGCATTGCAGAGGTGAAAACAGGCGTTGTTGTCATATTCTGGAGGCTGAGAAGACGGAGAGGCCTGTGTTTGCGGAAGATAAATATTTAACTGTCTATCTTTTGCAGAAAATTATTAACAAAAGACGTCAGCAAAGAAATGAGGTATAATGATTTTCCATTCCATTTACAAGTAATTAAATGAAAGGAGTAATCTTGATTTTAAGTTAGACATACAATTAATGAAAGATGATTGAGAATGATAAATGCAATACAAAACAGTAAGGTTTAAATTCTCAATCAACCAATATGCAAGATATAATGTTTGATTATTAGATAATGTGATAAAGAAGATAGGAAAGTGATGACTTTATAACTGTTATCATTGAAGTAAAGTATAAAGAGGAGAATGGAATGTGTGATACGTGTAAAGTTTTCAGACTGAGCGATTAGCGGGAGAAGTACAGGAGGACTAAGAGTTACAAGAAGCAGCTGTATGCTGACAGAGGACCCCTTGACGGACATGGGAGGAGGGAGGATGCGCCCGTAACAGGATCAAGGTCCGAAAAAACGGGAACCAGTAGGTCAACATGACATATGACTAAAGTATTGTGCAAACAAGAAGTTGAGCTGAAGTAGATTGAGCAATAACTGGAAATCGTAATAACGGAGTGACTGGTGGAAGCGTTAAGCACTATAAAAAACAAAGTGAGGGAGGAACGGGGTTGTTTTTTCCTCGCAGAAGACAGTGAACAAGATCGGACGGAGAAAAAGATGCTTAAGATGGAAGAAGTAACCAGAGACCAGCCCTGCTGATCGACTGCATAAAAAAGGAGAACCCGGAGCCCTGAAGGACTGGCCTCAAAGTAAGAAATCTGATTTCATCTCAGCGTTTTATCCAGACAACAGAAGTGAACTTGATCGGTGAACAGCTGATTGCTTCCAAAAGTCTCAGCTCCTGGAAGTCCTGAATCAACCTCCTCAAATTATGTCCCCGGGGTCCTTCAACTCTTCAGCTCTGGAAGCCCATTCGTCCCCGAGACATAGGACAGCAATAGTTTCTGTTTAATCATAGAAGCCATGGAGCATCAGAGCCTGTCACTAAAGGAGGAAAACTGGAAGATCAAGCCGTATTCCCTCAAGAAACCACTCGTTCGTACCTAGGAACAGCTCATCGTGGTGCATGGACGAGCCACCCGTCTTCAAGCCTCTCCAACTGCACTAGTCAGCATAAGGGAAAAAGACAGGTTGAGCTGATGACTATTTTCTATTATTGAATTTATTGTGTGCTTGATTCTAAGCGTTACTGACCCTGAAAACAGCGTTACTAATTAAAGAGAAGCCATATAAATCTAGTTAAGACGTAAGGACATTTCGATTATTTGAGTAACCTTATGTTTGGTTTTTCCATGGTGTATAAAAGTCTTGATTGCCTTAGACTAAGAAAGATAGGAGTTATTTATAGGTTAGCCTGTAGCCAAGTATTGTTAAAACAACGCCCTGGGGCTCGTGCCGTGAGTCACTAAAAATTTGAAACTAGCCCAACTATACCAAGTGCAAGTTGTTAATATCTAGGAATGAGCAGCCGTTAACAGGAGTGATTGTCGGACTGGTGAACGACTGCGTTGGCTACTCAGTCGTCCAGACCTCCGGTTGAAGAAGGGCGAGACTTCTGGATGTAGGCTGTCAGAGCTAGGCGAGTCATTTCCCGACACCAGCTTAAAAAGAACTTTCAGATGAACCTGCTTAGTAAGACTTTTCAGGTTTAGGGAAGTCCGGACCCGTTGGATGGAGAGCTGGATTGAGCAATCCCCTTAGAAAATAGGAAGTAGGTGGGAGGGGTTAGCTCATCGGACAACGAAAGGACCCATACTGAAGCTGACAATTGGAGCAAAAAGTAGTCCAATCTTGTAACAACCTACCCTGCTGACTCTGGTTAATCACGAATGAGGGGGGGGGGGGGGGTGTGTGGGTGTGTGTGTGGGGGTTTTTTTTTTTCTTTTTTTGAGGGGGGGGGGGGGAGTGATGATGCAGAATTGCCAGAAAGACAGACGTTGAACGGGGCTGCTGCTAAATATATTTGCATTGACTGGATCCATGATTACACTACACAAAACATTTTAGAATAGAATCAAATTATCCTCTTTGTCCCACAGTGGGAAAATGTCAGTGTATCAGTAGCAAAGTAAAGAAGTAAATAGAAGCACACAGACACACACATTAAGGAAATTTAAAAAAGATAATATAACTAATGAAATAATCCAATGTACAAACTTTCATAAAGAATATAAACAATTCTGTTATATTCTGTTATCCACCGTTTTGCTATACAGAAAAGCAACTTTCTGTGGGCTGAGTTGCCCTTGGATTATTGCTCTGTTCTGTCGCCTGGTTCTTTGAACATGCACCTTTTCCTGTTTCCCTGCAAGTTACCTTTTACTAAGGAAAACTTCCTATGTTTCAATTCAGTTTTCAATTCAGTTGTATTTATATAGCACCAATTCACAACACATGTCTCAAGGCACTTCACAAAAGTCAGGTACATACATTACAATTAATCCTAATCATTGAACAGTGTAGTCAGAGTTAGTATTATTCACAAAGGATAAAACCTTTTGTGTTCTAAGGAAACCCAGCAGATTGCATCCAGTCAGTGACTTGCAGCATTCCCCCCTTCCAGATGAGCATGTAGAGACAGTGGACAGTCACTGGCATTGACTTTGCAGCAATCCCTCATACTGAGCATGCATGTAGCGACAGTGGAGAGGAAAAACTGAACCATTGAATCATTGGATGCACATGGTCCCCAAGAATGGTTCGGTAATCCTTGGCAGTGACGCGCCCATCTAGCACAAATATTGGGCCAAGGGAATGCCATGATATGGCAGCCCAAACCATCACTGATCCACCCCCATGCTTCACTCTGGGCATGCAACAGTCTGGGTGGTACACTTCTTTGGGGCTTCTCCACACCGTAACTCTCCTGGATGGGGGGAAAACTAAAGGTGGACTCATCAGAGAAAAATACATGTTTCACATTGTCCACAGCCCAAGATTTGCGCTCCTTGCCCATTGAAAACCCCGTTTGGCATTGGCATGAGTGACCAAAGGTTTGGGATAGCAGCCCGGCCGTGTATATTGACCCTGTAGAGCTCCCGACGGACAGTTCTGGTGGAAAAAGGAGAGTTGAGGGGGACCTTTAAATTCTCCCGTGATTTGGGCAGCCCTGGGTTTTTTTTTTTGGATACAATCCGGGTTAGCACCCGAACATCCCTTTCAGACAGCTTCCTCTTGCGTCCACAGTTAATCCTGTTGGATGTGGTTCGTCCTTCTTGGTGGTATGCTGACATTACCCTGGATACCGTGGCTCTTGATACATATCAAAGACTTGCTGTCTTGGTCACAGATGCGCCAGCAAGACGTGCACCAACAATTTGTCCTCTTTTGAACTCTGTTATGTCACCCATAATGTTGTGTGCATTTCAATATTATAAGCAAAACTGTGCTCTTATCCTGCTAATTGAACCTTCACACTCTGCTCTTACTGGTGCAATGTGCAATCAATGAAGAGTGGCTACCAGGCTGGTCCAATTTAGCCATGAAACCTCCCACACTAAAATAACAGGTGTTTCAGTTTCATTGTCCAACCCCTGTAGCTCCTTTAGTCGTTTCACCTAGAAAGAAAGAACAGATAAACTCTGAGCCAGTTTTCAAGGTTAGAGTCTGAAAGAGAGCACATATAATTAGTTACAGTAAAAGCTCAGTCAATCGCCATGTCTAGGAGAGAGAAAGGGTTAAACACTGAAAGACAGGGCCATGTGGATCATCGGTAGAAGGTGACCATTAAGTTGTTGCCAGCAGAAGCTTGGATGATGCCTCTCTCCAGAAGGTGTCACAGGTAGACACAGAGTCAGGCCAGGTGTAGCTTCTAGGAAGAGAAAAGATAGAGTACATAAAGTTAGAAGCTGAAATAACAGCAAATAATGCAAAATTGGAGAGTAGTGTGAGAATGTAGCGAAGAGGGTGAAAGTGGTCATTATGTCCTCCAGCAGCCAAAGCCTATAGCAGCATAACTGCACAGAAAGTTTCAATTCAGATTATTTAGTTAAACAGCGCTTATTTTCAACAATGTCATTTCAAGGCACCCCACAAAGGGTCCCACTGATGGTCATTGTTATACTAAAAACCACAAAGATTGGGATACCTCTCTCTGTCAGACTGATTATAACCATTGGAAAAGAGAAGGGGTCATACAGGTAGTAGAAATGGAGGGTGTGTTTGCTCCTCAACCATAACTGAGACGGTTTAGGCTAAACCTGACTCCCCCTTACTCCATCCAACAGGGAGGGAAGAAGACGGAGGTAAAAAATAAGGAAGATAGCTCAGGATAACCTAAGCCACTCTAACTTATAAGCTCTATCAAAAAGGAAAATTTTAAGCCTAGCCTTAAAAGTAGACAGGGTGTCTGCCTCACGGACCAAAACCGGGAGCTGGTTCCACAGGAGAGGAGACTGATAACTAAAGGATCTGCCTCCCATTCTACTTCTAGAGACTCTAGGAACCACCAGTAAACCTGCAGTCTGAGAACGAAGTGCCCTGTTATGCCCTGTTATGGAACAATCAGATCTCTGATGTATGATGGAGCTAGATCATTAAGGGCTTTATATGTGAGGAGGAGAATTTTAAATTCTATTCTGGATTTAAAGTAAACTGAAGGTATTTTAATCAAGTTTAAAATGAGGGGAGAGGCATATGTTATCTATATTAGGTCCCCACAAAGACTACAAAAACTGTCATCTCTGCTGATGTAATGTGACCAGACACACATACACCATTGGGACGCCATTCCTCTCAATCACATCCCTCCAAGTGTCACTGTCGTTTCCCACGTGGGCGTTGAAGTCCCCCAGCAGGATGACAGAGTCCACGAGAGGGGCACTATCCAGCTCCCTGATAGGAATGCTAAGAAGGCCGGGTACCCCGCACCACTGCTTGGCCCATAGGCCGAAACAACAGTCAGGGACCTCTCCCCAACTCAAAGGCGAAGGGATGGGACCCTCTCATCCACCGGGGTAAACCCCAACACGAGAGGGCTGAATTGGGGTGTGACAAGCAAGCCCACCCCAGCCCACCGCCCATTCCTGCGGGCCACTCTAGAATGGAAGAGAGTCCAATCTCTCGCGAGGATTTCTAGCTGATTTCTCTTGAGCTCCCGCACAAGCTCAGGCTCCCTTCCCCGCAGCGAGGTGACATTCATAGTCCCTAGAGCCAGTTTAAGCATCCGGAAATCAGGTAGTCGAGGTCTCCACCTACGTTCGCTGCCCGATCCTCTTTGCACCAGTCCCCCTCTGCAGGTGCTGGTCCCACTGGGGGATGGCCTCGTGTCTCTCATTCGGCCTTGGCCCGGCTGGGTCCCGCGAGGAGTAAACTGGCCACCAGGAGCTCACCGACGAGTCCCAACCCCAGGCCTGGCTCCAGGGTTGGACCCCGGCTCTGCCGTACTGGGCAATGTCACATGCCTTGTTATAGTAGTCCTCATGATGCGTCTGAACTGCTCTTTGTCTAACCCGTCCCCCAGAGCCTGTTTGCCATCGGAGACCCTACCAGGGGTTCTGGCATCATAAACCCACCTAAGGCTGTAAAAGGCCTGACACAGAATTTCTTTGGGAATCCACTTTCAATTAGAACCACTAATCACCATAGCACCATTGACATCCATTTTGTGTTTTTCGTTTTTCCTATTTTTTTGTCTCAAAGCCAACAATAAATGAAATGATGACAGAAGGGGTTTTGTCTGAGAATTAAAATTACCATTACTTAATCAGTCACACTGGTGAATTGTCCAGAGTGTACCCCCGCCTCTCGCCCACAGACCACTGGAGATAGGCACCAGCTCCCCCACGACCCTATCTGAAAGAAGCGGGTATTGAAAATGAATGGATGGATGATCAGTCACTCTACATTATTTACCGAAAATTATTACTTTTTATGTTTTTATTTTAATTAATTTTTTATTGTTTCCACAGTAATTCTAAGCTTTTCTGAACTCAGATAGTACCATGGTGAAAATTAGCAGACTGGATTGTACATTTACATCCTGTTCTTCAAGTTAACATTAAATAGGTTATAGTTTTTCATAGCTGTTCACAGTTGTGTGAATATATCAACTTTTATAGTTAGGCAAAAGAGAAAAATAAAAGTATATAAAAGTAAAAAATAGGAAATCTGTTTACTTGAAGTGTCTGAATGTCTAAGTCTAATTAGCTACAAGGTATTTAGCTCAGAAATGCACAATTTTGGCACTACAGGATATCTTAAGATGAAACATTTATTTGGAAAGATTTATAGATCTTAGTAGTATTAGGTGCGTCCAATTTCTGCTATCTTATATCACCAAACACAGGAGCATGTTCTGCTTGCATTTCAGTAATAAACAGTCTAGATGAACTTGGCAGTCTGTAATATTAATTACCTTTTGTACGTTTACTCTGTTGTTCTATATGAGCTATTAAAGTTAATATAAAAATACTAGCCAAAAACTACAGTGGGGACAACAAGTATTTGATACACTGCTGATTTTGCAGGTTTTCCCACTTGTAAAGCATGTAGAAGTCTTAACATTTTAGGTGCTCTATAACTGTGAGTGACGGAATATAAAACAATAATCCAGAAACTCACATTTTGTGATTTTAAAGTAATTAATTAGCATTTTATTGCATGACATAAGTATTTGATACATCAGAAAAACAACACTTACTATTTGGTACAGAAACCTTTGATTGCTGTTACAGATATCAGACGTTTCCAGTAGTTCTTGATGAGGTTTCCACACACTTCCGCAGCGGTTTTGGACCACTCCTGCATACAGATCTTTTCCAGGTCCTTAAGACTTTCAGCTCCCTCCAAAGATTTTCGATTGGCTTCAGGTCTGGAGACTGGCTAGGCCACTCCAGGACCTTGAGATGCTTCTTACGGAGCCACTCCTTAGTTGCCCTGGCTGTGTGCTTCGTGTCGTTGCTCTGCTGGAAGACCCAGCCACCACCCATCTTCAATGCCCTTACTGAGGGAAGGAGGTTGTTGGCTAAGATCTCCTGATACATGGCCCCATCCATCCTCCTCTCAATATAGTGCAGTCGTCCTGTCTCCTTTGCAGAAAGGCATCCCCAAAGAACGATGTTTCCACCTCCATGCTTCATGGTGGGGATGGTGTTCTTGGGGTTGAACTCATCCTTCTTCTTCCTCCAAACATGGCGAGTGGAGTTTAGACCAAAAAGCTCTATTTTTGTCTCATCAGACCACATGACCTTCTCCCATTCCTCCTCTGGATCATCCAGATGGTCATTGGCGAACTTAGGACGGGCCTGGACATGATCTGGCTTGAACAGGGGGACCTTGCATGCGCTGCAGGATTTTAATCCATGGCGACGTAATGTGTTACTAATCGTCTTCTTTCAGACTGTGGTCCCAGCTCTCTTCAGGTCATTGACCCAGTCCTGCTGTGTAGTTCTGGGCTGATCTTCCATTGTCTTATAATTGCATTTATAATTTTGCCTTCTCACCAAGCTGCTTGGCTATTTTCCAAATGGGAAGAACATGCAAACTCCATGCAAAAAGAGCCTAGATTTCAAAACCAGGACCTTCTTGCTGCAAGGTAACAGTTCTTAGTTAAACAGATTGGACACATGCTTTAAATGACGACCCTTTTTAACATGCATTCAAGCTGTTGGTGAAGATTCTCCCAGAGATGGTAAATCACCAAAAAAGGTTAAAAACAAAAAACATGGTCCTCAATTTTTGTTTCATTCTTTATTCGAAGGGCTTTCTCAATTCAAAGCTAGAAAGGGAGAACAATACAAAGTTCAACATTCGAAGAATGTTGAACAGGAGAAACACTGGTATCTTTTGATATCACTCAACTTTTGACCTGTATACCCACTTTGGAAGTAATGGAAACAGAAAACAACTTAATCAAGATGCGAACTTTAACAACAGGACCAATTTCACCCTGGATCAGACCTGCACCCTGCTGGACCTCTGCCTGTCCACCACTTATTTCAAGCATAATGACAGTTTTTACAGACAGAAACATGGCTGTGCCATTGGATCTCCAGTGGTACCGATTTTGGCCAATCTTTACATGGAGGAAGTGCACCTACACCTCAAGAATAAGGGACACTCTTGTTCATACGTGTTCATAAACAGAGAAGGTGACATCCAATTTAAGCTGTTAAAAACATACAGTTCGGCATTAAGTGTGCATTCACACTGCTGTACCCGTCCAGGGCTCAGTAGAAGTAAGAACATTTACCCCATTGGTTGGCCCGGTTTGCTTTCACACAGAGATTTTTAGACCTGGTCAAACAACGTCATGCAGTTGCAAAAGGGGCAGTGCTGCATTGACCGAGAAAAAAAAAAGCATTTTGAAGAAAGTCTGTCTCATCTGGGTTTATGTTGCTACCTCTCCATGTAGTCCCACAAGACATTTCCAAAGTCTTTCTTCTTCAGATTTGCGCTCTTACTTTGTTTTTCCTTATTTATTCTCCTCAAATACCCTGCTCTTACGTCTCATCCTCTCTTCCTGCTTTTGGTATGCTGGCCTGGCATACAATCATACTGCAAGCAAACAGCTCCAGGGCGTAGATATAGCATGCCGAAAATGGCAGTTTGGTGTGAAGGTACTGTAAGCCTGATTTCCAGTCAGTTTCAAACCAATTCACACCTTGCATGTGACCAAAGCATCTCTGTGACCCAGGCTAAAATAAGCACTAATGATGCCCTGTTGATAGGGGAGTCTAATCTGCATGAGAATTTAAAAGTGCAGAATGACACATCCCAAACAGCTTAGAAGTTTGGAACTTCTCCCTCCCTAGCTCTGAATTGAGAAAGTCCTTTGGATAAAGGGCATAACGTCTTTGACTACAAGAACTAAAGTCCATTTGGTTTGTTGTTAACATTTTTCTTTTAAACACATTTGTAACCCAGTGTTAAAAACACAAGAAAAAATGAATGATGTTTTATTTTTATTTTTTTCTCTACGATTAAAAGGGATAAAATAGATTTCATGTCTTATTCTACAAAAAGAGTTGAAAGTAAAAGTTAAAATAAGTTAAAAATATGTTCATAAGTAAGATAAGAAAAGCTAAAAATCTTTTAAAAAATGTGAAAAAAATCCCTTTTTGTGTCGCTTTTAGTGACGGATTAAACAACCAATAGCTGGCACAGTCTGATTTCACATCAGCCAATAAGGTTGATTGTCCCGCCCCTTTAACAGGTTGAGCTAAGATTTTGCTCAGATTGCGTTAGACGGTTGTTTCCGCTAATAGCCTGGTAGATCTTGTCAAATTTGATGAAGAATCTTGGAAATCGAAAGCTTCCCTTGTGAACAGCTGAAGCCCGGAAAATTCCCCGTGTAGAGTCTTGTAGCATCGAAGCATCGGTCAGGTTTTTTTGGTTATAGTGCACTTTTGGCCTGTAGTGCCCCGAGACCACCAGATCATCCTCTCCTGAACTTGGATGGCGAGCCGCAGCCCAGAGGACCGAGTGAACTGATAGATTGTGACCCGACTGGTCACTAGCTGTGAGACATTGAATGAATATTTGACAGACGTATCGAAAAGACTGGGTTATTTATTTTATTTTATTTATTTATTTTTTTAAGCGCGGAATTTTTGCTTATTTGTAAATGTGGATCCACAAATGTTCACTATATTAAACCCTACTCTTTTTCATAGACATTGTGTGTTCTCCTCTGTTGTTGCTCACACCTAGGCTCCCGTGAATTTAGAAATCTTCTGATCAGGCCCAGTTTTCTTTATACTTGTGTAGTGTTAGTATTAGTCATTGAAGTAAATTGATTTACCTGCCATCTACTATTATCAGGTTTATTTAAAGTAACCCTTCTAGTGGGTTATACATTCAAGCTTTTTTTGTATACAATATTACTGTTCAACAGCTGCATTTGTTGACATGTCATTTGGGAATCTGATTTTTGATTGGGCCCCTAAGCCACAATGGGGGAAATAAGCAGTTGCATGGTTTGTCATTAGCTAGATACCCATATCAATGAGGACATTTTACCTATTGATAGTATACCAGGATGTCAGGATCTATCACCTTTTGGACTCTGTGGTGGTTTTGTGTTATTTTGAGTGTTTGGTTGTGTTTCTTCCCCCCTCGTTTATAGCTCCTTTAGTTACTGTTGTTTTTCTTATGACTTAGTATGCTTTTCTCTTTGTTGTCATTGTTGCCATTATTATTATGATTATTACTGTGCTTTGTTTTCCTTGGGTTCTTTAAATTAGTTCTCCATCTGGTTTCTCTGTGTTTTTATTTGTGGTTAGGTATTTGTTCTTCCCCCCGTGCACACTTCTGCTTCTTAGTTTCTTTTTCTGTTACTCTTCAGTTATACTGTATTCGGTCTTTGTTTCCTAGTCCTCCCAGTCTGGTTCTCTTTATCTTAATTCTCCAGGCCCTCTTTATAGGTTAGTTTTGTTATTGTTTACTTTTATTCTTGTCCTCGCTTCCTCTGCCTCATTCACAGTTTGTTCTTTCAGTATTGGTTTATAGTTTCTTTTAGGGTCTGCTCACTATCTTGTCCTTTTCCTCATTTGGTTCTATTAGGTTCACCTGCTCCCTCTGCCTTCCTGCCTCCTTGTCTCACCTGTTTTTAGTTCTTTTGATTACCTGCCTTTGTTCTCCCTCAGTATATTAGTGGTTTTGTTTCTTTGGCCTTTGCTGGTTTCTCCGATCACATTACCTGATTTTGCTCAGTGTTTGCTACGTTGCTGCAGTACAACGCAGAAGTTTCGATTGTACTCATGCCTTGCACCTGCGGTGAGTTCTGCTATGTTTTGCTTGTTCATGAATTGTGAATAAAGCTCGTGCTGCTGCCAAGCTCTTGCCTGCGCTTCAGTCCACCCCAAAACCACACCGTGACACAGGATTTATGAGCTGACTTGATTCCCATCTCTTTATTTGCTAATAATGCAAGTTTGGCCATTAGGATTGTTTGAATGTGAACATCATACAAAAACAAAAGAACTGATCATGGACAGGAAGACAGGAAGATCCCCCCCCCCCCCAACAGGTGGAAACTGTCACTACCTTCAGGTTCCTGGCCACCCTTATCTCCACAGACAACTTCGGACTAACAACATCAGAGCCGTGATTAAAGAAGGCCCAACAGCGGCTCCACCTCCTCCAAGTCCTCAGAAAGACAAACTTGGACACAAAGCTGCTGCTGACCTTATAATATTCCTTGGTGGAGACCGTACTCACGTACTGTCTGGGTGTGTGGTACACAGGCTCAATAGCTGAGGACAGGAAGATGGTGCAGAGGGTCATAAACACCGACCTCTGCCCAGCCGGGAAAACATCGCCATGTCCTGCTGCCTCAGGTGACCAACGGCCATCACAGGTGACCCCTCACACCCCAACAACCCTGTTTGACTTGTTGTCCTCTGGGAGTTGCTACAGGTCAACAAAATCCCACACCATCAGACTGACAGACAGCTTCCTCCCTTGAGCCATACTCACTACACAGATACACAACCAACCCCTAACTCTAAAAACAGACTCACTCACAGACATAATTGTAGTTCCATACATATCTACTGTAGACATCTTTGTGGATACAACCTTGCCTATAGTGCTGAGCTAAGTTTTTTTTTCCTGTCCATTTATATTTCTTTCACACTCTGTAAAATAGCCTGGACGAGACTTTAATTACCTGGCTTAACGAGGTGAGTTTCACTCATCCACCTCTGTGGAGCAAACAGCAGCAAGTTTCAAATCCAATCCCCAGAAAACCTTTCACCCAAATGTAAGTGCATGAGCATAAATCTAAGGAATAACAGCATTACGAGCCTGGAACTAAAGAGGTAAATCCTCCAATGATGTTCTAACATTTGGCGAGTGACTTCATTCGGGTGAGCTGACCCCACTTTTCAGACACAGCAAGGAGCAAAGAGTGGAAATAACAGGATGAATGGGTTTGAACACTGGAGAGATCATAGACTGTCACATAAAACAAGGACTTCATAGTCAAAGTGTAGGAGTGGAAATATTAAAAAAAGGCCATAAAATAATTCAAAATAATGTTTTTTAACAGGACATGCATGTAAAGAACGTTTGAATAATTATGTTTTTATGGTAACATCCACACAATCGAGTTGCTGTACCTGTTTTTCTTTTTAGGAGAAAGTCAGGATTCCTTTTTTTATTTAATTGGTTTTCCATTTTCCTAAGTTTTTTGGAGACCACCATTTGTTTAAAATTTACACATCAAAGTTAGAGGACGTTACAATTTGTGCTGATTGTATGCAGGTTTTTAAACTAACATGCTAAGTATCAATCCAAAATTGTGGATTCTTAAAGAACAATTTCATTTAAAAAAGATGACTTGACTCATAAATCTTACCTCCACTGAATACTGAGACCATATTGAATGTGAGAAGCAAAGCCCATGCTCACTAATATGGATGAGCATTAATCCCAGGTTAACAGGACTTAACAGTTTGGTTGCCAGCCTGATCTAAGTGCATAACATTACATCCCACATCCAAGAAGTGGGATATCATAGCAACAATATGATTTTTTGTTCTCATAATAATACATATCATTAAAGCTATTTACTGAACATTAATACGTCACTAATGATTAACACTAATAGTTTAACACTCCTCTCTGCAGCTTCTGTACTGCTACCCATCCATTACCCTATTAAGATAGTGTCTCGCCCACGGCCAAAATTGAATAGATTAAAAAATTATCTAAAAAGAGGAAATCAGGAAAATCTCATAAAAATAAACACAACTCATACTAAAAATAAAAATAAAACAATGAAATGTGGCTTACTGAACATAAGATCTCTCTCTTCAAAGACTTTGCTAGTTAGTGACCTGATTTGTGACATCAGATTGATTTATTTTGCCTCACAGAAACCTGGCTGCAGCAAGAGGATTATGTTACTATAAATGAATCAACTCCTACTAATTATTTAAATTTTCACATTCCTCGAAATACTGGGTGAGGAGGAGGAGTAGCAACCATCTTTCAGTCCGATTTAATGATTAGTCCCAGACCAATCAGTAGCTACAACTCTTTTGAATATTTAATCCTTAGTTTTCCTCATCCAAATTGCAAAGCACTAAAACCACTTCTGTTTGTTGTTTTGTACCGTCCACCAGGCCCTTACTCTCAATTTTTAGATCAGTTTTCAGACCTTTTATCTGATTTTTGTGTTAAAAAAGATAAAATTTTATGTTGGGGGTTTTAACATTCATTTGGACACTGAAAGTGATTTGCCTTAAATTTTGGCCTTTGATGGTATCTTGGACTCAATTGGCTTTACTCAAAAATTAACAAACCTACCCACGTTTGTCTTCAATCTCTGGACCTTGTGCTGACATATGGCATTGAGTGTAAAAACATAAAAATATTTTCTCACCCAAACCCTGTGCCTGTCTGACCATTTTTTTTAATAACCCTTTGAGTTTAATTTAAACCGAGTACTCCCCACCTGAAAGAAAATTTCATTATTTTAGAAATCATTATCTGGCAACGCTGTAACAACCCTTTTAAAATCTGTTCCAAATTTTAATTTCCTCATTATCACAGAAAAACGAGTGGAGGGCAATAATTTTGTTTCTTCCCCCTTCACAATTGATTCTCTTGTTTCGAGTGTTACTTCATCATTGCGTGGTGCATTAGAAAAAAGCAGCCCCCTTGAAAAAGAGGAAAATTTCATAGGAGGCTGGCTCCTTGGTTTTAATTTAGATCTGCGTACTTTTAAAAACAAATGTTAGAAAATTGGAGCGAAAAAAAAAAAGGAAAACGCTCTACACACCTAGAGGATTCCTACTTAAACCTGGAAAAATAGCCTAATGTTGTATTAAAAAAAACACTTCACCAAGCTAGAACAGCTTATTTCTCATCCTTAAAAAGGAAGAGAAAAAGAATAATCCTAGGTTTTCTTTTAATACAGTTGTCTAAACTTTAAAAGGGGTCATAGCTCTGTTGAGCCATCCTTCCCAGAGCTCTCAGCAGTCATTGGGATTTATGGGATTTTTTCCAAAAAAAAATGATTTTTTTAAGAAGAAAATTTTTACATACTCCCGGAAGATGATTACTTCATCCTCAAAAAGTGAGACAACATTGGGAAGTAACTGTAAACCCCCGATCTGTGTTTGGACTGTTTTTTATCCGTGGGAGCCCTTTTGGTTATCAGAAATATTAGCTTCATCTAAACCTTCAACATTTTATGTTAGACCCAATCCAAACCAAAAATTTTTTAAAAGGGGTGTTCCCCCCTGATTACCAGCCCCATTTTAGATATAATTAATTTATCTTTAGTTAAAAGGGTATGTATCCCATAAGCTTTTAAGGTAGCTGTAATTAAAAAACCCTTTGCTTTAAAAAAACCTTCGCTTGATCGAGATGACTTAATAAATTACAGACCGATAACCCCTCTTCCATATATATGCTTCCAATAAAGGTAAAATTTTACAGGCAGCATAGAATAATAATTTCACTGTTACTATTGACTGCTTTACTGATCCATAAATCTGATTAAATTAGATGATACATTTTGAATACAGTAATCCTGATGAATATTCTCCAACCAGTTAGATGGCTGGAATATGCTGAAAGCTCACTTCTGGGATAAAGGATATTTCTAATTTTGGCAATGTTCCGGAGATGAAAGAAGGAAATCCTGGAATCCTGTTTAATATGGGATTTAAATGACATGTCCTGAACATAATTTATGTAAGGAAGATCAACAGACAGATGACAATAATAGAACTCACTTTAAATAACATTGGGCAAGTAGAAAATAACCTTCACTCCTGCATTTTGCAGAGTAATTAAATCAAAAGGAAACAAAACAGTAAACATTACAATAACTGCCCATCGCTACCTGCTCTTTTCTTTATTAGTTTCTGATGGCATCCGTTTCCTAATGATGTCAAGCACTGGTCATGGTGAAAAGCTGAAACCATTTAATCACTGATCACAGCTTTCTTGAATAGCTCCAGCTACAATGCTTTTGTATCTTCTCAATAATTCACTCCCTATTGACATGGAAAACATGGTCCTGTTATAACTCCAAATTTCAAAATAAATGATTCTTCAATGGAAAAGCAGGAGAATTTCATAGGGTTAAAAACCATAGACGCTATCCTACTCCCGGGCTAGCATTAACCATCCCCTTTTTTTAAAAATATCCAACATTTATATGAATTTGCTTTTCCCCCAAAAAAACATGAAAGGCAGTTTTCCAATAAAATAAACTGCAGTTGAAGGAGTTGTTTCAGTTAAAAACCTCCAAAAAATTTCATTCTTCTTTTCTTCATGCCAAATTTTTTTGAAAAAAACTTTAAAAACAGTAGTAAAAGTGGTAAAGATAAAACCCGACCAGCAAAAAGGTTTTTCGGGGTAAATGGCTGTAATTTAAAATTTGTGGTCGGTGCATCTTAAGCTTTTACTTTTTTACATAAAGTAACAAATTCATCAAAATAAATCACCTTAAACATGAAAAACTAGTACAACCACAAAGTGATTATCCTTTCCTTAAGGCCATGGTTCTCAATTATTTTCTATCATGCCCCCCCCTCCAGGTAGCAAACATTTTTTCATGCCCCCCCCCCCTCCTGCTAAAAAGCAAGCAATGAGAAGACCCACGGCCAGGATACCTCAAGGGTATAAATGTTAAAAGGTATGAATACTTTTTAATATGCCATTTTTAATACAAACTGAACTGACACTCTTACATCATTTTATTTTCTTATTCCATCTGCCTTTCCAAAACCAACTTCTTGGTTGCATCACTAAACAACATAACCAACTCACTTGCCACAGTTGATGATAACATCTTCAGGTTGGATCCTTTTCTTCAGCATTCCCTGTTTGGGATGCTCACCTCTTCCTCGGAACAGACCCGGAGGCTCAATCTTGAAATTTCCAATCCGTTCTTTGTGGTGATCCAGCAGGCAGTAGCCATATTCCTCCACTATTTTTTGATTGGCTTCTTTTAGAGCCTACAACACATATATCAAACTGTGAGTCACTTGAAAAATGAACACTGGCCTTTCTCAAACACAATCCCAAAGATTATTCTAAAAGGAAGGAAATAGAAACGAGGGTAACCTGTTTCTCCTCTTTGCTCATGCTTTTCCTGGCCTCCACTCTGGCTTTATGCATTGCATGGATTTCTCTGAAGTCACACATCTCAAGATCTTTAATCAGAGACCTCTCTTCAGGGGTCATTTCCTAACAGCAAACAAATGTGTTATACTGGAATCAGCACCAATTCTTTCAATTCAATTCAAACTTTATTACGGACTCGAAGTCCAGTATATACAAAAGGAGACACTCACAACAGACTATAATAAAAACAAACAAATTAAAAAGTCACTTTAAAAAGACAGCTGTACCAGTGTCTCCACATCCTGGACTGGTAATGAATGGCACATCGTCTGATAGCAACTAGTGACAAAACAACTTGATTCACAGAATCATTCAAATAAAGCCGTACATAAGTTTACACACGTTAGCTTGCAGCGTGTTTCATCCTACTGAGACAAACAGCTCACTTGCACTCGTCCATCTAGGCCTCCTGAGAAGCAACGTAAAGCGTCATTGTAGGCCACCTGCAGCCTTTGCAAGCTTCCTTTTTAATAATTGGACCAGAGACGGGCTGTGTACAGAATGATTTCAATAACATTTTCACATTATCTGAACAGGATCCAAACTTGCGTGCTAGTGTTTGCCTGAGCATATAACGTTCTACATTGTCTATTTAGGTCTTCATCATCAGACAAATCCTCAGTTAACATATGCCCAAAGTATTTTATGTTGTTTGTTACGTTCAACAATCTGGAAATGTTGTACTTTTGTCCTCCTTATTTCTACATATCATCATCATACTTTCCGCTGCATTGTATTGAAGGTCATGCTGCAGGCCATAGCCTGAACAAATATTAAGCAACTGTTGCAGCCCTGCGGTGCTCAGACTGAAAACCACCAGCTCATCTGCATACATCAAATGGTTTAAAACAAAATGGCCAGCTGTGCATCCAGTATTACAGGCCTTAGGTCTTGTTGATAGTCCATCCAGATACAAATTTAAAAAAGAGTAGGGGAAAATATACCCCCTGTCTGACCCCATTGCCAACCTTAAATGGTGCAGATAACATTTCCCCATTTAACCTGCATCACTTGCTGAGCATACCAATAAGTTAAGATTCTTACAATAAAATTAGGTACACCCATTTGAATTAATTTCATGAACAATTTTCCATGATTCACTCCATCAAAAGCTTTGGAAGCATCCAAGAAGCACATAAAAACAGAGAATTTCTTTAAGAGCATGTATACACATACAGGGGTTGGACAATGAAACTGAAACACCTGGTTTTAGACAGCAATAATTTATTAGTATGGTGTAGGGCCTCCTTTTGCGGCCAATACAGCATCAATTCATCTTGGGAATGACATATACAAGTCCTACGCAGTGGTCAGAGGGATTTTAAGCCATTCTTCTTGCAGGATAGTGGCCAGGTCACTACGTGATACTGGTGGAGGAAAACATTTCCTGACTCGCTCCTCCAAAACACCCAAAGTGGCTCAATAATATTTAGATCTGGTGACTGTGCAGGCCATGGGAGATGTTCAACTTCACTTTCATGTTCATCAAACCAATCTTTCACAGTCTTGCTTGGTGTTGTATTGTTGCAATTGTCATCCTGATACACGGCACCGCCTTTCAGGATACAGTGTTTGAACCATTGGATGCACATGGTCCTCAAGAATGGGTTCGGTAGTCCTTGGCAAGTGACGCGCCCATCTAGCACAAGTATTGGGCCAAGGGAATGCCATGATTATGGCAGCCCAAACCATCACTGATCCACCCCCATGCTTCACTCTGGGCATGCAACAGTCTGGGTGGTACGCTTCTTGGGGCTTCTCCACACCGTAACTCTCCCCGGATGTGGGGAAAACAGTAAAGGTGGACTCATCAGAGAACAATACATGTTTCACATTGTCCACAGCCCAAGATTTGCGCTCCTTGCACCATTGAAACCGACGTTTGGCATTGGCATGAGTGACCAAAGGTTTGGCTATAGCAGCCCGGCCGTGTATATTGACCCTGTGGAGCTCCCAACGGATAGTTCTGGTGGAAACAGGAGAGTTGAGGTGCACATTTAATTCTTTCGTGATTTGGGCAGACGTGGTTTTATGTTTTTTGGATTCAATCTGGGTTAGCACCCGAACATCCCTTTCTGACAGCTTCCTCTTGCGTCCACAGTTAATCCTGTTGGATGTGGTTCGTCCTTCTTGGTGGTATGCTGACATTACCCTGGATACCGTGGCTCTTGATACATCACAAAGACTTGCTGTCTTGGTTACAGATGCGCCAGCAAGACGTGCACCAACAATTTGTCCTCTTTTGAACTCTGGTATGTCACCCATAATGTTGTGTGCATTTCAATATTTTGAGCAAAACTGTGCTCTTACCCTGCTAATTGAACCTTCACACTCTGCTCTTACTGGTGTACGTAGTGTTTTTATATGCATATAAATGAGATGAAAAACAGCATCAAATGTCCCCCCCTTCTGTAGACATACAGACGGCGTGGACATGCAGTCAGTCAGCGTGCCTAACCATGAATGACACAAGACAGTAGGAGGGCACTGAGGGTAGTGAAGCGAGGAGGGGTTTTCCGCCTATAATAAAACACTATAATTGGATTTGTTCATATGCAGGGAAGCCAGTTGTCTGGATTAGCATATCAATGCTTTCACATAAATCGTATTTTCAAGAGCATTGAACACTAAGCAGCGCAAAATTAATTCTGCATGATATGCCTGGAGGCTTGGCATGATGTTTTCGCTATATGGAGTAGATGCCACAATCATATATTCATCCTCTATTTACACATTTACTTCCTTCAGTTTCCGCTGCACAGCTGGAATACGGAAAACCAATGACAACACTGAGTTTTATCAAGAAAAGTTTTAGGAACAAATATTATATCCTCTTGTTCTCGCTTACTGCTTTAAAAGCTGCACAGATTTTACGCCAGGGCGAGGTCAGCCCTCTGTTTCAATGCTGAGAGGAACCATACACTCTCAGGCACCTGAACACAAATATTAGAATATGTTTTGTCCGTACCTTCCTCCAGTCTTTAAAGAAGTTCTCACGAAACACCTTCTTTGTTGTGTATTCATGGTCCAACATCTGGGCAAAGAAAACTGCCACCTCCTCTGCTGCCAGGCTCAGCTTCACCTTCTCACCTATACAAAAACAGAAACTTCTTACCTTTAAGTAAAATGACGTACGTAGTGGCCAAGGCTTTATCAGATCTTTACAGCCTCATTGCCACATGCTAGCCTTAACAAGAGGTTTAAATCACAATCACACGTAAGCGTCTGGAAGCTCTCGGTAGAATGAAACAGCAGCCTGCAGCACCAGCTTCTTCACACCTCTAGACCGCTGCCAGACTAATCCGTGTACTGATAGAGGCCGACTCGGAGACATTCAGGCGCGCACCAGGAAGACACCCACACACGGCATTATGGTTAGACTAAACACAGCAAAAACCACCAATCAGAGTGTCAACCTACGCACAGCCAGTGTGTACAAGTATGCGTAAACACTAAGACCTTAGAGTACATGTTCGTTTGAGGTCTATTCATTGATTCTCTGTTGTATTTAAACTTTTCCTTAAGATCAGAAGAAAAACCCTAGATTAAATTCCATTCCTGCCCCCTGGGTGACCAGAAGCTGCTGTAGATGTTAACCAGAGGAGGCTCAACTCCATCCTTATCTTCCACATTGATCATTAATAATTAAGGTTTATCCCCAGCATCCCTTAGTGATACAGCTCAATGCAGCCATACTGTGACTCGTTGATTCAGAAGTCATGAACTAAAGACATTTGCATTTTACTTTACTGTAGTTTGGATCTAAATCAACTACAAAGACTAGATATTTTTATATATATAAAAATAATAAATTGTGAGTCATTTAAGATTTGCATATTGTTGGGGTTTCCCATAAATATTTGTCACATAAGTGTAACAATGATGTTCACGGTGGAGGAGCAGTGAGTAATCTGATCGCTACCCTTCTCTGCCTGAGTGTGGCGCCATTCCCCTGATGCCCACTTTAAGAAGCAGTTACCTGGACGCTTTTTATCCAGAGGACATCGGACAGAGTAGGTAAATTATTGTTTTTTTTATCATTCTTGGAGCCAAATGAACCCTCCGTGGTCATCACGGTATGGCAGTAGTCATGCTTACGCAGAGCAACGTGAGCAACTAGTGAAGCTCTTCTCGCTCTTTCAGTTGTTTCACTGCCGTGGGTAAAAATCTCTGCTGATTCCAAACTTTCAAAGGTTAATTTTCCATTTCCTCTCACATCATGTCTGGTAAGTCGCACAAGCTGTGTTATAGAGTTTGTATCCATAAACTGCTGGTTTGATCTCAATCTACACTCAGCGCGAATTCTTAATTTTTATCATTAATTTACCTCTTTGTAGAATAGTGCATTCTTAATTAGGTTAACGTTGGACCAGAGTAATCGGTTTTAAGAGGAACTATTAGTTTAGTTAATTTCCACACAGATAAAAAGACAATGTTAGGGTTTATTTTGTGTAAGTAATTATCTGTCAACTAAGGTTAGTGTTCCACACCATTTGGTAAAACAGTTGATAACAGGGACATTTAGCATGGTTTTGGTTAATAATTATCAGTAATTAATGACAATTAGCCAACTGTAATTATTAAGTTCTGCGGCCCCAATAATCTCAGGTATCCATTTGTAAGAAATGATTTTTGGTTGAAGTTATGAGCAAATTGAATAAAAAAGGATTTCCTCGTCACTAGTCAAGTGCAACTAATGGTGGAAACTAAAAAAAAACAAAACTTTTTACGATAGATTAAGACAAGATGGAAAGCACTGTTGTCTAAAGGTCAATCTAAAAGTTCTTTATCTCATTAACACCATTTTAAAAAGCCTATCTGGAATTACCAAATAACCTGAAAGTTTATATTCCTCGTCAGAATGTCTGAAGTTCTGGAAAAAACATTAAGATTAAAGCTTTAGATCAGATTCACCATGTTCTCCGCAATAATGTTCAGAGTTCTGATGCACTCTGCTGAAGAGAGACCCTTATACTTCCCAACTGTAGAAACCAAGAAGACCAGAAGAAACCCAAAAGTCAGACATTAAAAGCACTTGATTCTGATACTTTTCTGAGGTAAAAAGCCCACATTGTGCCCTACTGGTCCCTTTTAGGAAAAGAAATGATCACTGGCAGGTGATGATCATAACTGGTCAATTCCCAAACGACTGGGTATGATGTCACAAAATAAAACATGTATAACATTCAAATTTCTTTCCACTGAACTGACCGTTATAGAAGAAGTTAACATTGTCAGGAAGAGGCTGGTACTCCGGAGGGAAGTAGGGACCATTGTGTTCCAAAAACTTCCATTTCACTCCATCTTCATACTTCTCTTCCTCCCACCTGACAAAAAAGCAACACGATGAAAAAAGGAAGGAGATGTGTCAATGCAAGATGAAAATGGCAGCGTTTCTAAACCATCTCCAACGGTTCTGCTCCTCCTCTTCCTTCTTTTTTATCTTTAGCTGTCTTGCTTCTTCAATCTCTTCCTTTGTCCTCTTGGCTTTTTTCGAGACCAGATGCTCTCCTTCCTCTTTCTTGAGCGTCTGGGCAGAGATAAACACTTAAGATGTGGATTCAAAGTCTCCTGCTGCACTTACAGACAACCACCTCCTCATCTTAGATGGACGAAGTTTACCAGGAAAGACAAATGTTCACCTTTTCTGTTTTCTTCCTGGATTTCCTTCTCTGAGCTTCTTCATCACCAAGGTGCCCAACTCTGCTCTTTGAGCTGCAAGCAGTGTGAAAGAGAAAAAGTGAGGTGTGTAACATGAATGCTGAAACAAAGATGCTACAAACCTTTAATTTGATATCAATCAGACTTACGCAGAGGACACAGCGGATTGTGAAGCTTCTGTCAACTCATCTTTGACTCTCTTCCTTTTCAAACCTTTTCTCTTCACAGTGAAGTCCTCATCCTGGGGTTCTTGTTTCACCAAGTCACTGATCACACAGAAAATAACAGCATTTATTTCTCTCATCAAAAGTCCATTATTTAGTTAAACAAGTTATACATTTGGATTAAGAAATTAACAATATTAAAAGTAACGTAGCCTTTGGTTTTACATCCAGCATTCCTAAACGTTCAACAATCACAGAGGCGCCAAGCAATGCTTTCAATCCCATCTGTGATTAATGTTATTCCACCGAGAACTTATTTAATATTATAGGACAAACATTTCAAAAGTGCAGTATACAAGCTGAACACAGACTACTTTACATAGTATCAGTGTTGTCCCAGAAAACATCAAATTTACCAAATATGAAGGGTGTACTCACTTTTGTGAGATACTGTAATTACAGCTTTTAGACAAAATTTAAATACTCACATAATTGGAAGCTTGTTTATTTCCCAGGTAAGAAAAAACTAAATAAATAAATCAATGGACAGGAAAATGCAAAAAATTAAAAAACTAGAGCCGACACTGTTAAGTTCTTCAAGATCAAATATGTCCAGAACATATTTAGGCATCGGATCATGAAGCGTCATGAGGGAAAGTAAAGACATAAGGTAAAGTGCTGTGGCACATAATGGTCAAATTAGTTACTGAACACCGATTACTGGCCACTAAGGCAGCAACTGCCCAGGACCGTTTCTGAGGCAACCAGCAACTGTTGCACCTCCACAGCTGGGCTCCTGATGGCATCAGGTGGAAGGTCATGAGCCTCCCATCAGTGGACTGGATCTGATTTTTACTACACAAAGTATGAGTGCAAACAAAACAATGACAGCAACCCTGCATTTTCTAGCTAATGAAAGAAACACTGAGACAGAAATAAATTAAAAGTCAAAAATGTATTTCATTTTAACTGAGTGAACAACAATAAATTCAAAATGTTCTCAATGCAAAGCCTTTTCCTCCCTCAGCGCACAAGATTGGCCGCTTTCATATGTATACAGACACTTGAGCAGGGCAGAGAAATGAGAAATGCAACCATTCATATTCTCGTTTCCTACAGCAGCTGAACATTATTGAATATTAACTGCTAAACCAGATGCTGCCTACAGAAGTTACAGCAGCATAAACAAAACTGTCCTACAAAATTTAACATGAATTATATTTGTTATTCTTACAAACAAATGACCAAAAGCATACAAATTGATTAGAATAAAATAGAAATATGCCAGTCTTTCATATTGTCCCACAGTGGGGGATTCAGATGCAGCAGCAGCAAAGTGAAATGGAAAATGGAAGCATGCAGAATCACTCAAATAGGAAAAAATATATACAGAATATTTAAAGAAAATCAGAATGAGAGACTTGTACAGTACAGGAAAAAATGACAACACAAAGAAAAAATACTGTAGTTATTAAACATAGTATAGTCAGATGAAAAGAAATATGCCACTGAGTGTAGTGATTTTAAGCAAGTACAAGACATGCATGTCTAATACTGCATACAAACAACAGGCTAAAAGAAATTGAAAATCTGTACAAATAACAGGAGCGTTAGTTAAACAGCTGCTGGGAGGAAGGACCTGTGATAACACTCCTTTGTGCACCAAGGATGCAGCCCTGAAGAATCTCTCTCTCTGCACAGGGTGGGAGACATTGTCCACCAGTTATTTTTGCCAGATTCCTTCAGTCTCCCACCACCTGCACTGGGTCGAGGGGGGTCCTGGGACAGAGCTGGCCTTCCTGATGAGCTTATCTAACCGCTTCCTCTCAGCTTTAGATAAGCTTCTGGTCCAATGTACTACGACACAGAGGATGGCTGATGCACCCACAGAGTCAACAATGCCTGAAGAGCATGTTGCCTTTGCTCATCATCTCACATCAGGAACAAAAGATTACCACTGCAGCCACTAGGGGTCAGTGTTACAAAGTCTTTCATTCTTCAGGTAATTATAACTAACTGAATGCTCTTAACCTTTGTGCAGGAGTCCTTGAGAACCAAGCTCTTTTTAATGACTACTTTCTCAAAGCAACCAATTCAGCTCAACTCCAAGGTGGTAAAAAGTGTTGTCAAACTGCACCACTGCCCAAAATCTCTAAAAAGCTACAAAAAGTAGTGTGGGTTGAAATTTCCATTGACATTTACAGTCTGTGGTTCCAATAGCCTTAAGTTTCCTCACTGGCCGAACTCTGCTGTGAGGCCTTAGCTTTCCACCGTGCATAAAACTCAACCCGAATATTTACCACCCCGTTTCTCTAACTGGTATCTCCTTTGAGATGCCACTTATCACACTGGGAAGGGTTAAACCAATATATTCCAAATGATCCATTAAAAACTTTATAGGAGTACTGCTGCGAGACAGATTTGACGCAGCAGGCCTTCGGTCAGAGTCCGCCACTCAGGCACCGTCCTGCTGAGTATCCAACCACTGACACCAGGCACTCTCAATTATTACTTTGGTGACAAGACAGATATTCTTCCTCAGGAAAGAGTAAAATTAATTTTTTAGAGACAGCTTAGCACATTATACAAAGTGAAAAAGCCGATGTATGCAGTCCCTAAACATCAAAACAAGAATCCATTTCAATCACCTTCAGAGGAAGAAAGAAAGAAGAAGAGAAAAAGATAGATGGCCCAACGGCAACATCATCTTTTTTCATTTTATGTGGCGCCTGTAATAGTATAGCATCTTCTAGCATTAAAATGAGTCCCTACCTGGAACTGCTGACTGGCTCCAGACTTTCCACCTTAAGAGTCTTGACCTATGAGGAAGTCAATGAATTCAACTCAGCAAATGTCTGCCCTACAAGGACAGTCACAGAACTATATTATGTGCCCGAGGTTCTGACAAACATTATACAACCGACATTGTTGCATTTTACTTTTATTAATGCGACTCATTAAGTATGCAAAAAAATAAAATAAATCAAAATCAGGTGTCCAGCAGACCTAATCAGTTGTTCAGTCTTTCAGGGTAAAGAAACAATGTTTTCATCAGCTGCAGCTCTGAATGAGAGGATCTGCAGTGTTTTAGTGTTTAGCTCCTTTTAGCCATGAACTTAAATGTCTAAGGAAGTGGAAGCTGCAGCTTTTCTGTCAGCAATACAGCTAGAATTGCTTCCATCCCCGGACATAATACAGTGCATCGTTGTAGCTGATTTGAAGCTTTATGGAAAAACTTTAGCTACTGCCAGCAGAGAGAACAGAAATGAGCCTTTTACCTTCTTAGGTGACCCGGTATTCTTTATCTTCTCTTTGGACTTGGTTGGTGTTTGACTATTTAACAGAGCAGAAGAAGAATGTGAGAAAAAGAAGAGTTTATTTGAGATGTAGTTTCTTTAAAACAACGATTAATGATGTAGAATCAGAAGCTGTAATCTAAACCTCTACAGCCGTTAACAGGAATCTGGCCCTTTGGATGTCCTCAACTGGCCTGAATTAAAATTGTAAATCAAATATGCATACAGCATTAATTCTGTGTGCCCATCCAAATAGGCTGCTTAGATTTTTAAAAACCTTCTTTTATTTTGAAGGAGAATTACTCCTGCAGTTGCACCATGATAAGCAGGCTGTGCACCAGCAGAGAGAGAGACGAGGTCTTCTAAAGCTTTTAGGCTAAAAAGAACAGATTAATACAGAGTTTTAACAAGTAATGGACCTCAGTCCTTATTTATGAAGGTTAACGTGGTGTCCTCACTTTGTGGAAAACAGTCAGACTTGTTCTCATGAATTATAATTTGAATTTAAATGATCAGACTAAACATACATTGAACCTTTTCCACTTTGTATCATTTTGTAAAACATAAGTAAACCGACTTTCAGTTATCAGTATGGTCCTCCATCATTCAACTGCTGCTAGAAGATTGTTATATTTGCAGTTTATAACTAAATATGCAGCTCTGGGAAAATTTAGGACACTACTGCAAAATGATTCGTTTCTCTGGTTTTACTATTTATAGCCATGTGTTCAGTTTGAGTTAAATGAACCTTTGTTTTCTCCTATAAATTACTGACAGCTTTCCTTCCTAGTTCCAAATCAAAAGATTGGCATTTCAAACATTTATATGCAGAAAGGTACAAGATCTCAAATAACAAAAAAAATAAGTTTCAACACGGTGCTGTTCTGTTTTTAACTGTACAGAAAGATTTAAAATGTGTCTTTGCTGGAATAATCCTGATTTTCACACATCCTGTATGCTCTCCATCAGTCTTTCACATTGTTGCTGGGTCTGTGTGATCACCCCATCCAGGAATGGGATCAGTGCCATACATGTGGACATGGTGACTGCAGAAAACAGCTACTCAATGGCCCAGCCCCATCAGGAGTCCCAGCTGCTCGGTTGGTTCTTCTGGAAAAATAACTGGCCAACCCGGTTCTAAGCCTAACCGCCATGTCACTCAGAACAAATATTACTACCTCCTTCATAACCACAATATCCTTGCAGCGTGCCTCTCTGTGTAAAGCTAAAGACACACTTCAACTTTCATTCTTCAAAGATTTGATACATCTCGATGTTTTAAAAAATATTTTTCTCCACTCACAATCCAAATCAAATTTTGATGATTGGAGAAATGTATGTGTGGGATATTTTAAATTTCATCTCTTTAATTTTAGGGGGGGGGGGGATTCTGAAGTGAATCGTGTCTGATGTTAGCGTCACTTCTGGGTATGTCTGTTGACCTTTCAAACTCTTGTGACACCACCAAAGTTTGATAAATGCTGTAGTCGCTGATCCCTCAGAGGGTCCAGTTATTAAATGTGTGACCCTTCGGTGTTTCAGTCACTAAACTAAAATCTGCCGAAACCAGTCTGTTAGTGGGAACTCTGGGAAACGCTTAATCTGTGAAGACTGAAAGTTGCAGAGTAGGTCCCCAGCTAACGAGACTGGGGACAGTCCCCCTGCTGACTTTTTCTGACTAAAGGTAAAAGAAACGAGTAGTGTGCCCTCATCATAACATAAAAAAATAATCAATTTTACCCAACAATCCATTCGTCATCTTCTGTTTATCCTAGATCGGATCATGAAGGTAAAAGGTCCAAGGAGGAGACTCAGACATCCTTTCCTTTCTCAACACAGAAGGGATGTACGTTTCCTTCAGCAGGTTCTAGGTCTGCCTAGGGGTCTACTTCCAGTGGGATGTGTCTGGAAAAAACCTCCAAAGGAAGGCGTCCGGGAGTCATTCCAATCAGTTGCCTCAACCAAGTAAACTGAGTACTTTCAATGCGAGGGTGACTCTACTCCCCCGCGAATGATCTACCTGCATGCTACTCACCGTGTCTCCAGCCACCCTACACAGGAGATTCATTTCAGTCGCCTGTACGCACTCTCATTCTTTGAGGCATGATTCAGACCTCATGACTATTAGTGAAGGTCGAAATCAAGAGGCTCAGGTCTTTCTTCAAATTAGCAGCACTTGCAGTACTGCTGATGAGCCCACAAATCAGTCTACCCATCTCCTCCATCCAACAATGGCGTGTGAAACAGGATCCAAACATATTTAAACAGCTCCGCCTGAGGCAATGACTGCCCTCGACCCATAATGAGCATTGTCCTCCGGATTTCTATTACACCCCTAGTAGCTAGTAACAACTAAAACCAAGATGAATTTATTTTCTTCCTGAACTGATAAATTCAAAAGATTCACCATTTTGCAAACCCATCCAATTTTGGCTCTCAAGTGTTCTTTAACCTCTAGTTTGTTACAGATCAGCAGGGAGGCTTAGGGTTTATAATCTAGGTTTTTAAATCTGTTCTTCGTTGCTCACCTGAAGCCAGAGAGTTTGAGCTGCACATAAAGGTTTCAATGTCTTTTTAGCTGATGTCAGACTCATGTCTCTGCCCTGTTGGGATACTTCTAGTCAAGCAGTTTTGGAGAATGTCTCTAGATCAACTAGCAGGGTCTCAGGAGATTAACACACACCTTGAAGCACATTTCCCTTCAGTTTGACTTTTCCATCCATCAGAAGGTGGATGTGACATAAGCTGCAACAACTCCCAGCTTTTTTAATTCCTCTCATTTCGTTTGCTTTTTTTTGTTGTTTTTTTGCTAAAGGTTCAATTTGAGCCTATGACTGAGACAAGAATAGCAGAACGTCAGAAATATTCACTAATTCAGTCAGAGTGCCATGAAATGACATGAAGCAAGCCGTCAAAAAGCTGACTGCTCTCTGGTGCCACCGGTGTCTATCCATCTCTTTGCCCTCATCAATTACACGTTCCAATGACAGATGCTTTCATTCGTCTGCTCACATACGCATGGTAATAAAACACATTTGATATCAAAGTAAATTAATTTATTTAAATGAAGATGGAGTATGCAGTGTTTAGTGTGTAATGAATGCAAACACTCAAGGCAACCAGTGAAGCATTCCCTCTCTTATACTTTGTGCCTTTACTTGAAGTAACACACACAGTCTTATAAACGATCTTATTTATCAGCGTTTCACGTACATAGCCTCTAAAGTTAATTTATCTCCACATCTGAACAGCATGAAAGGCAACACTGAATGCAAAACTTAGCTTTGAAGTGAAGATACAGAACAGATGTTGGATCTTCTGGAGTAAGATCAGAAGCATACGTTATTACAGAGCTGCTCTGCAGTGGCAACCATGTCACTAAGGCTCAGGTTACTGATCTGATAATGGTCTCTAACGGTGGACTAATGATTCAGCGCAAGCTACACAGCAAGTCTTTTTAAAGTATGCTACCATCAGAGTATGGAATGCTGTTTTGGTTCCAGACACCAGATTTGCAATCACATAACACAGAATATAAAATGTCATATTTTTCACCGGACATTTGACATTTTAAGTTATTGTTGACATTGATTATAAACTGTTTCACCACAGTTCAGTAAGGCAAATGTTTTAATGCAGTGCTAATAATCAGAGCACTTTAGATTATCCATGTATATAAAAAATATACACATTTCCCTAGAGTGTCTTTTCATGTAACCCTAACTTAGTGGAGTGTAAACTCTAATGTTTAGCATAGTTTTATGCAGATAATGTGGAGGCATAAAGCTCTGCTCTGACTAGATCGAAAAGTGTTATTATTGTTTCTACCATCACAGGATGAATTTTGTGAAGGATGTTCTTGCAAGCGTCTGTCTGTCTGGAGAGCAGAGGGCATTAGAGAAAAGTCCTTGGCGAGAGGGAAAACTAATGCTTGTTATTGCAGGAAATCTGGTGATATTCTGACTCTTGCCAGCTGGGAAAGTTTTGACATCCCTAAATCTGGTGATATTCTGACTCTTGCCAGCTGGGAAAGTTTTGACATCCCTAAATCTGGTGATATTCTGACTCTTGCCAGCTGGGAAAGTTTTGACATCCCTAAATCTGGTGATATTCTGACTCTTGCCAGCTGGGAAAGTTTTGACATCCCTAAATCTGGTGATATTCTGACTCTTGCCAGCTGGGAAAGTTTTGACATCCCTAAATCTGGTGATATTCTGACTCTTGCCAGCTGGGAAAGTTTTGACATCCCTAAATCTGGTGATATTCTGACTCTTGCCAGCTGGGAAAGTTTTGACATCCCTAAAACTGGTGATATTCTGACTCTTGCCAGCTGGGAAAGTTTTGACATCCCTAAAACTGGTGATATTCTGACTCTTGCCAGCTGGGAAAGTTTTGACATCCCTAAAGTGTTGCCAGGTCAACTTGACCTGGCAGCTGAGGGTCTGCATCCAGATAAGTGATGAAATTGTTATTGTAAAACTGTCACGTCCACCAATCTGATGTCTTCCAGATGCAGCCAGAGAGAGAGCAATGTTGTGGATGCCAGATGTATTACGTAAATGAATGATTTCAATTGGTCAACAGGAGCCAATACACACCAATGTTGAGTATCTGTATAAAACCGCCCTGTAGGAACTGAGGGCAGGGTGACTTCTGGAATTTCGATGAAGATTATTCTGTGCGCTTTTTGAAGAATAAAAGTTCCCTCCCGTGAGGGCTGTTTGAGAGAGTTCTGTTTGATTGTTTTAACTCAGTGATCAGACCGCCCGCTCCTAAAATAGCTCTGCAGGAGGAGAGACAACAGTTCCAGTTTGGATGAAGAATCCCAGAGATCCTCTTCACCCTCATGTCCCGTCATCATCTATGCATCTTCTACTTTACATAAACATTTATTTATGATTAGACAGTCAAGGTATCAATTCCCCTGTACTTTTGGGTTGATTATCTGTTTTTTATTCTAATAAATATTTGTTTTACTAGCAACATTTTTCTTCTTGTGCCGTAGTTTTCTGATATGAGTTTACCAAATGATAAAAGAATAGGTGTGTAAATCACTGTTTAGTGGTTATTGTAAATTAATCGTAGTTGTAAAGCAACAACTCTGGCCTGATGCAGGTTGGTAAAAAAATGTATGTAGTGATTTTAACATTTCCTGCTTATGGATCCAGAGCAACCTAAGAAATAATGGAAGGAATTGATCAACTGTATAAAGCTGCTCATCTATTATTATCCATCAGTTGAAACAAAAAAAATATGTATTACCCAGGTAGTGGCGATTGCTCTAAGACTGCAAGGGAAGCTCAGCTTCCCCTAAAATGTCAAAAAATAAGTGATCAAATATATACTGTTGTGTGTACATGTCATTGACCAAATATGCGCTACAACGCGCTCAACTTTTGTTCAGAATCAGCTTCTTATCAGTGGTAACGACGCGGCTTTCCTCTCACTCATTCCCGCAGCTTCACAGTGCTTTAAACAGTGAGTTCAATAGCGAAGCAAAAATGCTGGGCTTTGTCCCGCCCATCGGACGCTCAGCGTCTCTGGGGTCAATGGGGCAGTGGCCTGGCCTCGGCTGGCCGGACACTCAGCTTCTGCATGTTGATTGGATGATCTGTCTGAGGCTGAATCCCTTCTTGATTGACAGCGAAATGAGCGAATCAGCGATCTTGAAATTGAGCTTCCCCTGCTTGAGAGACCAGCATCCGCCACTCGACCCAGGAGTCTTTTAAATGGCGTAAAGGAGTAATCTGCCATCTGCTGGACTGAAGGTGTATTGCACTTTTTTCACAACTTCCACATAATGTTATAAATAAATGGTCTCTGAAAACAGAACATACACAATTTCCTGGGATTTCCTTTTACCCATGTAAAACAAATCCTGGGGTTTAAATCCCAGGGTTTTTCAGTGGAAAAGGGGCAATGGGCGTCAAATGTCACATTCCTCCACTCCTGAACACAGACATCAGGGTTCTCGCCGCTACACTGAAAATTTTCACTGCTACGCTGAAATTTAGGCCGATGCGCTAATTTTTTTATGAGCGTATCTGCCCTTAGACTGACATCTGGGCTCCTTCCATGTGGTTTTTAATATCGGCTATGGCGCATGCGCCAAGTCTGTTCCCACTTCCTTTCACCCTATGACCCTGTGCGACAGCTAACGGTAAAGCTTTCTAAAACCATGTCAGCTTCAAAAGGTGGGTATAAACGGGCCTGCAGAAGAAATCCCCCACACCCGTTAAACTTTTAAGAAGGAACCAAAAGGTAGCGTTACTGTGATTGATTGTTCAGCAAACTGGCCTGATCAGAACCCCATAGAGAACCTATAGAGTATTGTCAAGAGCAAGATGAGACACCAGAACCAACAATGCAGATGACCTGAGGGCTGCTATCAAAGCAACATGGGCTTCCTGAACACCTCAGCAGAACCACAGGCTAATCTCCTCCATGCTGTGTTGCAACGATGCAGTAATTCATGCAAAAGGAGCCCTGACCAAGCAATAAGTGCATAGATTTAAACACACTTTTCAGAAGTCTGCGATTTCTGATTAAAATATACTTTTTTATTGAGCTTATGCAATATTAAGATTTTCTGAGGCACTGAATTTTGGGTTTTCATTCTCTGGAAGCCACAATCATTCATCAAAATTACAACAAATAAAGGCTTGAAATATTTCATTCTACGTGTGATAGATCGATATAATAATAGTTTTACTTTTCTGAAATTAAGCACAAAAAATATTGATATTTTTTACGATATCCTTACTTTTTGAGATGTACCTGTATAATACTCTAATGTAAAAGAAACTCACCTCTTGGCTGAATAAAGAGTAATCAAAGGTCAATTAAACAATTAATATTTATTGCAACCACTGGACATAGACAGGACATTGATCAAAGCAGATTTGCTGAAGCAATATTTTAAAAGACGACATTACGCGGATTTTGATATGAATGTTGTTTTGATGTAAACTGAGGGACATAAATTACCCCAGAATTTTTAAAAATGCGTTAATCCTCTTAACGTTCAAACTACATGGGTGACCATACGTGAAATCACTCACACACACACACCTGTTCTTGGTCAGATCTCCACCGGAACCTGCCCTCTCACGGTCACTCAGCCTTTTCAACTTTGATCCTTTTTGCTTGGTCTTTGCGTCTCCTTTAGCGTCATTTTCTCTTCCCATTTCACCGGAAAGCTTCGTAGAGAACACTTAGAGATTGACTTTGTAACAAACACACAAAAGAATACAAAAACATTGAATAGCCATATTAGCTAAATCAGGCAGTTAGCTTACAAGCTTTAATCGCGTCAAAAGTTTAAGTTAGCTAAAAGCAACAATTGACTAAAATAAACAGATGGTTACTGATAATCACATAAAAATGCAGAGTAAACTCACTCACCGTTTGAAAGGCTGGTAAAAAAAATTACCAATACAGGCTATTCTTCGCGTAAAACACGAACTTTAAAACGGCCTTCCTCTGACGGTTAACCCAGCAGGCGACGTCGCAGTCCCAGCTGCCTTCTGATTGGACAGGGAGGTTCCATGCGCGCTTTCAGTTTGATTAGCGGACTGGAGGGGGCGGGGCTTAGAAAGTGTACGTTTTGTACTCTGCTGAAGAGTTGAAATGGTTTTCATTTGGAATTAAATTAAATTAAATTAAATTAAATTAAATTAAATTCAATTCAATTCAATTCAATTCAATTCAATTCAATTCAATTCAATTAAAAACACCAAGATGTCAGAGTTCTCACAGTCGGAGTTTAGGTGGACTGCTAATACATGTTTTGAATTAATTTGAAATAGGCCAAAATGTGTTTTGCTCCATAATGTATCTGCGTCAACTGTAGTCCTATACACCAAATTTGGAATATTAGTGATCTTTGAAACCAGATTTTTACATGGGCTCTATAATAAAATGAACAACTTATCTTTTTTCACACTCTGACATAAAAGTTTACTAATCTTTTCATGTTTTAGGTCAGTGAGAGTTTACCAACTTCTATTTTCTAAATGCTAAATTTTAAGACTTTATGATCTTTTTTTAATTCAGAGTTTTGTATAAACTGCATATTTTTTAATGGTTATATGCAAATATAAACAGCATGAGAATGTCCTGCCATCAAGCTGTTCAGGAAGGAGAGGGGTTCTGTGATCTGTGTCCCAGAGATGAGCCCATTTTGGTGCTAAATATATGAATCAAGCCCAAACAAATGCAGGAGAATATGCTGCTGAAGCTGCAAAGAGAGTGTTATTATCATAGCGAAATGAGTTCTGTATCGACATAGGCTGAAAGGCAAAAGGGCATAACAAAAAGCCATCTTACAGTTTGCACATGTAATTTAGGGACAAATACCTACATTTTGAAGACATGCCCTATGGTCTGATGAAACTAAAACGGTTCAGCCGTAATGACCATCATTATATCTATC